>VZRI01012209.1:0-47621 GCA_013397515.1 Upupa epops | reverse complement strand
TGGGATGCCTCAACCCAGGTACAGACCCTTGCACCTCCCCTTGTTGAACTACATGCAGTTTGCATGAGCCCACTTCTCGAGCCTGGCAAAGTCCCTCTGGATGGCCTCCCTTCCAAGTGTCCTCTGTGGGGAAGTTGTTGATAGCAAACAGAGTTTTGATTAAGAATCTCAATTGTCCTAAATCAAATTACATTGCTATAGCTCATCAAGGGTTTTTTTTCACATGCTAATAGAAACTCTGATGGACAGGGCTTTGTTTCCTATCATGATTTAAGACAACATCAAACATAAACCTTGTAACACCGTATGAGTTCCTAGTCCATGTAATTTTCTGAGCCTAAAATTTGGAGAAAGAACCTGTATTAAGAACTGCTGCTTTCCTTTTCAGCCAGGGTCTACTGTAAGGCTTTAATTGTTTTGTCACCTCTTGACACCAACACAGACATCCTGGCAAGTGAGGATGACCACGTTCTCAACTGTGCTGCTGTAGCTTCCACCCAGCTGATTTTGTCCCTGTGTTACCCTTTCCTCTGTCCTTTGCTACCAACCAAAGCAGCAGCTGTTCAGGCTGATTTGCCTGGTGAACTGCTTGAATCCATGCCTGATTCCTGACTCCAAGTGACCCGATTTTCCTTTGCATGAAAAAGATACTGATTTTTCTTACAACCTATGGAAACCAGACCACCCTGGCATGGGGTGTATTTTAACACAACACAAAAATCTGAGAAATGTTGGCTTCATTTTTTGGCTGAAAACTGGGTTAATTATGGGGAGCATCTGCCAGTCTGGAGACCACAATTCTGTAGTCCTCCCTGTGTGGCACTCATGTCATTAAAGACATAAAATCCAACCATTTAAATTATAAAATACATTTGGGGGGTATGTGTATGTGAATGGAAAAAGTGATTTAATTACAGCAAGGATTTGAAGAAAAATCCTCTTTTTTTTCTGAGATCGGCTGCTGAAAGCCTTGGGACTTTTTTTTTTTGTGAGGCACAGAGGGTAATTCAGGTGAGCTGGCTGAGATTTGTGATCCCTGTCACTACCAGAGCTCAGATTCCCAGGCAGCAGGTAGGATAAACTGCAGCCCTCTCAGCTGACTGCCTCTGCAATTTGTCTTCTGCCAGTTCTGATGATCAAAGCAATCAGTGGCCTCACTCTCCAGGACCCCACTCCTGCACTGAGGGCAGAAAATACTGAAAAAGCAATGGCACAGGGAACAGTGACAGCCTATGGTTTCTCTTACTCAAGATCTGTTTAAACAGGGAACATAGGAGGAAGAGATGATGCAGATAAATTATCTGTGAACCATAATCTACCGTCTGCATGAGGGTGTGTATATGAAGTCCCCATCTCCCTCTGTTTCCTCAGCTGTGAATAGATAGCACAGTTTAAGGAACAGCTCTCTACACTGACAACTCCAAAACCCCAACATTTTATCAATAGGGATGAGCAACAACGTGCAAACAAATCTAGAATAAATTATGTATGAAGAGTATGAATTGGAAGCCCGTAATTTAATTCTGTGATGTCCACTAGGTCCTAAACAATCTCAAAGAGTCTTGTTTTCAGAAAAGATTTGCAAACACTTTTAAAAGGTAGAATGACCTGTTTGTCAGATACTGTGAATAAACATGAATGCAAAACTGTGAGGTACTTTGCAGAAGAGGCAATGTTAGGACAAAGATTAACAGGACAAAATACCACTGAAAATATTGGTGAAAACCCGTGGGCGATGGGCACGTCTATTGAACTTTAATCCTTTGTAATTTCATCTCAATCTGAATATTCAAGATAAATCTGTTTTTGACAGCCAAACAGCAGATTTAGATTTCTGAAACAGTTTGGATTCAAACTGAGTTGCAACCTTTTCCTGCTTAAACATTTTTCTATTCTACTGGCTAGGCAGAAATGCAGGATGTGGGCATGGGTGGCCCAAGGGGATCTTCTACAGCTGACACTGTTTATGAACTCTGCCTCAGGGCACTTCGTGGTACCTGTAAGGGTAGCAGCCACATATTTTCCAGGTACACCATACAGGGGCCATTCTGTGCTATTAACAAGCAGAGCAAACATTCACCAGTTGATAGGGATTACCTTTTCTTCAAATAAAGGAGATCTTTTATATCTACTGAAGCAGTCCCAACAAGCAACTACAGACAGATCTGCTTAATTAATTCATATCTTTTCCATTACAAGTTTTAACTTCCCTATAATAAAACGTCATGAGATTACACTATGCCTTAATAGTGTTAAAAATGTCAGGTACGGCAGAAAGAAGCTAAATCTTTGTTTAGCAGAAGCGAGTAGTGTATTTTGAAAGCAAATTGTTGAAACAAATTGTAGTCCCAAGACATTACAAGGTTAAAATTGAGTAAAAATTAGCATTACAGTTTTGCTGGAGGGCTATCATCATTTAGATGCTTATTCCTTTCCTCTTTATCAGTGACATATGTTAAACATACCTTCCTGAAATGGGGAAGGAGGAGGCGGTGGCACTGCAGGAACATTAAATCATTTATGACATCCTATCATAGAATCATGGAATCTATGGGCAAAATTAGGGTTAGAGGCAAAGAAACATCCATATGAGTAAAATTAAAACTATTTGCTCCTGCCAGGAAGTTATTTTACAGGAACACTGATAGCAGCTTTGTTGCAGAAATTATGACTGATAGCGTTTCAATTGCATCTGTTAGCCATGGGTGTGTGTAGCCTCTCAAGCCACATAAATATGTTAAACATGTGTTTCTTGAAAGTCTTCATTGATCGATGGCATTAAGCTAATGATAAAATAACAGTCTGTGCAGGACTAATTTTTACTGTAATTTAATAACCTAAGAAGAGCATATTTTGGATCATTTCATTATTTCCTTCAAATAATTTCTAAACTGGTTTGATTTTTGCCAGGTTATTTTGTTCTCCCAGAATGTCCAATAAAAGCAAACACCATAGCATGTTGCCTTTCCAGTATGCACTGTACTGTGCTTTGATAAATAGCTGCTTGTGCTGACATTTATAGTACTAAACCTCATCCATTTTTCAAAAGCTTGAGGCCTGAAGGGACCTCCCCACACCAGTTACAGGTGGACTTCACAAGCTGCACTAGAATTGGACCGTGCGCATGCCAAGCATCAGTGATTTCTGGAGCATTCTGATACATGCACTGGGGTGACACAAAGCTCTTACAGCATCCTGTGACTGTAGTTCAGTATGGAAAAATCCTAGTGCACTCTAGAAACATGGAAAATACATACTGCCATGATCCTTGGCTTTCCTCAGCACTTCCAAAGGCTGTATGTGCCCCATTTGTGCTAAGCCAAAGTCTTTCCTCACTCCTTCTGCAGTAAAGGAAACCCAAATCCCCACCAAACATTGTCAAGAAGTAATCAACTCATCTTAAGTGTCTTCAAGTCTAGACAAGAGGTCATGGTTTTAAGCTATAAAAGAGCAGATTTAGGCTGGACACGAGGAAAAGGTTTTTTAATTTGAGGGTGGTGGATCCCTGGAACAGGCTGCCTAAAGAGGTGGTGGAGGTCCATCCTCCCTGGAGACATTTGAGGTCAGGCTGAATGGGGCATTGGGCAGTCTGTTCTGTTTAGAGATGCCCCTGCTTGTTGTAGGGAGGCTGGACTGGATGACCCTTGGAGGTCCTGTCTGCCCCAATACACTCTGCTTCTATGAATCTCTTAATACTCTCTACCAAATACTCCTTTAAGCGTTTCTGATCTTCTTAATCCAACAGTCATCCACCTATTGCTTCTTATCAATCTAGAGGAAATACTAGACATCCAGTGTCAGTATAGCTCCCTCTAGCATTTTCTCATCCCACTAGGTACCCACTTCACAAAAAAGTCTGACCTAAGCTGAATCTTTGTACATGCCCAAGTTTGACTTGCTGCAGGCCCAGCTTGTTTTGGGGTGGTTTCCTATAAAATCATTAAAGCTAAATAGAATAAAACACGTAAAATATTTTCTGTGATCCAAGAATATGAAGCAGTGAATCATTCAGCTTTCACAAGGGTCACAGAACACTGAACACAGCGAATAAAAAATAACATTTACAAACAGCAGCTGCATTTTTAGGTAGGCTAAGTGCTCTGAATGTTTGAAGAGAGTCCGTAATCACATTTTTCACGTGAGTAATTCAAACGTGAAAATACCAGGATGGTTCAAGGAGAGAACAAACCTAAATGGTTTAAGACAAAGTCATCCAAGCAATATAAGCCAATTTTGGCTTTTACTCAGCTTTTTATTGACTGAATGTTTAGCCAGCCAAGGGATGATCTCAGCTGCCACATAGTCAGGTTGATAGGCTCTACATTTCAGCAAAGCAGAACAGGTTATCACCATTAAGTCCTGTGAGTAGTTTCTCTAATTATATGTCAGGGAACCATGCAATAATGACCTCGAATTTGGTAACAGATACTCCTCTTCCTGTATGAA
Source organism: Upupa epops (assembly GCA_013397515.1). Classification (NCBI taxonomy): domain Eukaryota; kingdom Metazoa; phylum Chordata; class Aves; order Bucerotiformes; family Upupidae; genus Upupa; species Upupa epops. The sequence goes on along the minus strand of VZRI01012209.1, from coordinate 43,175 downwards.
AGCTACCTACATTTAACAGGAAGAGTTGCTATTAAGTAATAAGCTCCATATTAGGATTTTCATATGCTCGTTAGCTAAACATACTGCCTGGGAAGATGATTTAATGAAGGTCAGCCTTTGCTGACTCTGATGTATTTGCAGCACAATTTGTGATTTCCCATACTTAAGCAATACATACAACTACACAACTCTATGAGATTTCTTGCTGAAACATTAACTTTTCTCAGCCCAGCCTGAACACAGAAAAGGAAACTCATTCACTTTGCTTCAAATCACAGGGGCAAATCGTGAAGAACACGAGATATTTTACATTTTTTCTCAGGAGAGTTATAAATAATGGATCCTCTCACACTGCACACGGAACGTCGCTATTTCTGGTTTTGTCTCTAGGATGATGGCACAAATCGCTTTTCTTCCTGTGTATCCTCTCTCACAGCCCACCAACAGAAATTCAGCTTTTGCCTAAATGACAGCAAGCATCTTTCCTCATGTATTCCTGATTTTTTTTTCAGAGATTTTGCTCCATAGTTTGGACAGAAAGATCTGGACAGTCTGGGTCGATGGGCAAAGGCCAACAGGATGAGGTTTAACAGGGCCAAGTGCAGGGTTCTACACTTTGGCCACAGTAACCCCCAGCGGAGCTACAGACTGGGGGATGAGTGGCTGGAGAGCAGCCTGGTGGAGAGGGACCTGGGAGTACTGGTTGACAACTGGCTGAACAGGAACCAGCAGTGTGCCCAGCTGGCATGAAAGGCCAATGACATCAGAAATAGTGTGGGCAACAGGACTAGGGATGTAATTCTCCCACTGTACATGGCACTCGTGAGACCTCATCTCGAGTACTGTGCGCAGCTCTGGGCCCCTCGCTTCAAGAAAGAGACAGAGGTATTGAAGCGGCTCCAGAGGAGACCAATGAGTCTGGGGAAGGGACTAGAGAGAAAGTCTGATGAGGAGACAGTGAGGAAGCTGGGGGTATTTAGCCTGGAGGAGACTCAGGGGGGACTCTCTATAATTACCTGAAGGGAAGTTATAGACGGATGGGAAACAGGCTCTTCTCCCAGGCAACTAGTGATAGGACAAGAGGGCAGGGCCTGAAGCTGAACCAGGGGAGGTTTAGGTTGGATGTTAGGAAGCCCCTTCTCATGGAAGGGGTGGTTAGACATTGGAATGGACTGCACAGGGAGGTGGTGGTCCCCTCATCCCTGGGGGTGTTTAAGACTGAATGTGGCACTTAGTGCCATGAACTGGCTGATGTGGTGATATTAGGTCATGGGCTGGGCTGGATGATCTCAGAGGTCTTTTCCAGCCTCAGTAATCTTGTGATTCTGTGACACTGTCTGGATCCTCAGTCCATTTTCCCTCAAGACTCCCCATTAATTTCTGAAGGCATTCTCTAGTTTCCTTTCATGTGCTACTACCTCTTTGATCTCTATGATTTTTTTCTTTATCTCACTTGAAGCTTATAGGCCAAATTTTCTGAATAAAAATCTAAACTGCCTAGAATCAAGCTGGATATTGTTAGTTCTGACCATATTGGTGTATAAAATAAAATAGAAGTCTCAACCAGCCCAAGCAGGCATCATAACGGCACCACAGAAAATAACCTAAGTAGCTGAAATCACACATTACTCTAAACACTGTTTTTTCTCTCAGTGAGCCACACTAAACAACAAGCCGTTGATGCTTGGATGTTGTTTCAAAATAACCCCTCTTTAATGGCCTCCAGCTAAGACAGGCTGCTGAGTCCTTAAATATCTCTCAACAAAAATGCATCTTAAAGAGGAAAATCTGTACAGTAAATAAAAGCCACTAAGAGTTTTGCTTGACTAGGAGTTTTTCAAGTTGGCTGCACTTTGCCATCTGATTCAGAGCCTGCCCTGGGATGCCTTTGACGTTGGAAATAAGAATGCTGTTGATGTGTGGTCCAGTTAATGGGAAGTTACACGTTCCTCACTATTGATCAGGAGATATAAGAAAGTCAAGAGCAGAGGTGTGGAAAAAATTAAGTACCACAAGTAAAAGATATGCAGAAGGGTTGGCGGAAAAACTGGGAGGAGGAGGAGAATGCCCTGGAGCAGCAGCAGCTACAGAAGAGTTGGAGGGCTGGTAAAGCACAGAAAACTGAGATGTTTGTGAGGTGTTCTGAGACACCATCAGTCGTGTTCATTTACGACTGTAGGACTCAGGGCAAGCTCTCCAAATCACTAATGATACTTCTGTTATCCAGCCTGAAGTTACTGAAACAACCTGATTTGCAAAGGATGAATTCCCTGCATCTTCAGAACTCTTTAATGTCTCTCTGACCCCCAAAAATCTGAGACATCCAAACCACCTGATACACTCTTGGCCAATTGTCTTTCTGGTTGCTTGAAGCAGAGGGACAGAGAACTTGAGTCTGAAGATGTGGCAGGAAATCCAGCAGCTGGGGAATAGAGACTTCATTACAGTTCCATGGAGATGAGAGAGGTGATCTTTTGCCTTCCTCTGTGCAGAAGGAAATTCATAACACAGAGAGAAACCCGCTGTAGGAGAACAGAGCTAGGCTGAACCTAGCACCACACAACCTCTTGGGCTCCACTTGATTTGAGCCCTTTGCTCCACAGTTTTTTGAGTATTTCCAAACTGGCTGCTTTTTCGTACAGTCTCAAAAACAGTATCTATACCTACTGACAGAGAAGTAGGTTACTTTTTAGACTCCATAATAAATTGCCTTAGTTAATAACTTTTTTCTACCAGAATTAATAGCCTCCAATTTAATAGAGTTCTAAAAGCATAACTTGAACTCTGCTGATTTCATTGTAAAGCAGAAAGAGTTGGAAAGACTTCAGAACTGATAAGGCTTTTTGAACTGTAATGAACAAGATGGTCTTCAATCAACTTTGTTGTCTAGAAGATTAAAAGAATATCCAGAGATCTTATTTCTGAGTGTGCACAGGCTGCAAAGAGGTAATTTTAAAACATCGAAAATAATGGTAAATTAGACAAAGACAGTACCAGGGTTCTAATCTGCAAAGTTACACCTTTTAACACGATAGACATCCTAAAATGAGATGTAATAGCGAAATCAATGCTCAGTGTGCAAGTCTTTACTATGGAGAGGTAAAACTTGTGAACGATGCTAACCAGTTCTCAGGAATATCCAGATGACTATAATAAATTACACAAAGTGATTCATGCAGGAAATTATTTAGAGATTGTTACAGATCTCAGTTCTCCAGAACGTCTATTGTATTAACAGCTCCACAGAAGTGTCACTAATAAAAGGCACTGGACTGTGAGTATTGGAAATGAGAATTTGCTAGCCATAAAAAAGTACAAAACAGCTACTAATCATGAAACCACGCTATTTTTCCTCTGATACACCTGAGCTGTTGCACAGAGAAACTACATAAAATGAGCAAGTAATTCTGCTTCCAGTGTGGTGATTGCTCCAAAGTGCTGCTGATAGATCTATCTGTGCCAGTAATAACAAAGGGTTGGAAGCTAAGCATTGGTTAACTGGCACAGCTCTAGCCTGCACTAGGTCTGCAGTGGTAGGATTAATTTTGCTATAGTGGACTTGGTGAAGGGAAGAAGTGCCCTGTGGCAGGTTTTGATGAAATAGTCGGTAGTCTCAGCTAGTGATCTGTGTTTTCTCACCGGCGGCATCTCCTAATTCTTAATCAAATGTGACACTCCACAATCAAGCAGGGATGTCTCTGGAAGCTCACTGACCCTGAAGCTATCCCCTTGCACAGCGTCTTGCTCTGAACTTCAATACTAGTTTCTCTCTAGAGCTTAGAGTCCAAGGATGGCCTTTGTGACACAAGGACCAGAGTGCAGCATGAGACACCTTTGGGAAATAGTGCAGGAGAATGAAGATGAAGCAAGCCCAGGTCATGTAATGGACAAATCTAGGTGTGAGCTGTATGGATCTGCACAACTTCACGACTAAACCTGCAGGGATAACTCTGTGATCATAGAATCAGAATCATGTGGAGTGGAACTAATTTTACAATGGGAGTCATGATAGCTACTGGCAATCTGTGGTAACCTGAGAGGATTATCTACCCCCTTCACTTGCAATAATTCATTCTTTCACATAGTTGTAATTCAAACTTTAAAACTTGCCTGGTGTTATTTGCAGCCACTGCCAGTTAAAGCAAAGGAATTGAACATCCATGACAACGTTAGGATTTCTTAACATTCACAGACCTGTTTGTTAGGACAACATTCAAAATGTGAAAGTAAAATGCTCAGAGTATTGCAAAATATTTTCATGCCGTACCACAGTGAGATATTCTGTTACCTGAGAACCTTCCCCATAGTCTCCCTGAGTCAGACTTTCTCAAAGACTTGTTTTACTTGCTGCCATTCCTACGAGGTTAGCATGAGCACAATTCTCTGTGTATCAACACCAATCTCTTTGCTTCTCTCAGGCCAGTTACTAAAATCATTAACTGTTACCACTGAAATAAAATTTCTTGCTTTCAACCACATTAGAAGTCAGTATATTCCCTGGCCACTTGATCTAGGTGATCCTGCTCTGGCAGGGGGATTGGACTACTTGAAAAAGGTCCCTTCCAATGCTTGCAGTCTCTGACTTAGCATGAGTCAGCAATGTGCCCAGGCGGCCAAGAGGGCTAATGGCATCCTGGCCTGTATCAGGAATAGTGTGGCCAGCAGGGAGAGGGAGGTTGTCCTCCCCCTGTATTCAGCACTGGTTAGACCGCACCTGGAGTACTGTGGTCAATTCTGGGCCCCTCGGATTAGGAAGGATGTCGAAGGGCTGCAACGAGTCCAGAGAAGAGCAACTAGAATGGTAAAGGGCCTGGAAGGTCAGCCCTACGAGGAGAGGCTGATGGAGCTGGGTCTGTTTAGTCTGGAAAAGAGGAGGCTCAGGGGTGACCTTATCACTGTCTATAACTACCTAACTAACTGGGCACACTACTCCAGATGGTAACTACTACTACTGGGCACAATACTCCAGATGTGAGTGCTTTCAATCAGCTTGTAAACACAGCTGAAATACCTGAGATCCTTATTTAGTAAACAGGATTGTTATAATATGTAAACGTGCTGCAACTCTTTTGCATAAATCATTTATTATAAATACCACAAGTTATTAGTAAGTGATGTATTTTTGTCATTTCCTACAGGGCCATTTGTTTAAAAGAGTTTATTCTTTCAACATTGCTCTGCAGGCTGATGTATTACCTTGACTACTGTAGTTCCCCTTAATCCTTATTATTGTTATTATTTATGCAGTTCCCAATAGAACTTGAAACGTTTGTGAATATTCAGTGCTTTGAAGCACTGAATGTAAAACAGGTTACCCACAGGAATTTATTACTTAAGCTTCTTATTTCATCATATCATTATGGAATCTCGAGGTTTTATAATGCTGTTCCCTGAATTACAGAGTCATGGGGCTTTTCCAGATAGAATGACTTTTCCAGGTCATAACTCTTAAAACTCCACAACTACTATGATGAGAACTGAAAGGTGCCAACCTGACCACAGGATCCGTGCCCGGTGTGTATTGTCATTTGGGTCAGGACTGCAAAGCTTTGGTCAGATCCCAAGGGCCAGCTGAGTTCAGAGACCAAAGAAGCCTAGTGCTGAGGTTTGTCGTGGTCTGCTGTGAAAGAGCAAGCAGATGGCCCCACCAGTCCTTCTCATCTAGCTCCTGTAGATATGTTAGATTAGTTTTTCAAAGATATAGCCCGAAGGACAAACACTGATTTATAGAAGTGTCAAAATCACACCTACTGGCTCCTCTACATTTGTTGTCTTTGTATCAAATTATTTCTTGTGTTCCAACTTGAGTTAATGTTTTTGCTGGAGAGTCTTTAATAGAAGAGTCTCCACAATCATTTAAATGAAACGTCCTTCAATTTCCTGAGCCAAAGACTGATTATTACCAATATCACATGAAGTACGTACACATGATTGACTGCTTCAGCCTTTGAGCTTAATAGAACACGAGTGTTTGCCGCCATCTGGGTCAGCTCCACGCTCTTTCATGCAACCTGGACAAGCCAGGTGAAGAACAGGCAAGAAACCTTGTGCCTAACAGACCACAGACTCATATTGGGTTGGAAGGGACATCCAAAGGTGCTGTAGTCCAACCTTCCTACAATAAATAGGGACATCACTCACCAGATTGCCCAGAGCCCCATCAATCCTGACCTTGAATTTCTCCAGAGAGGGAACTTCCACAACCTCTAAGGATGGATCCACAATCCTCAGATTAAAGAGCTTTTTCCTCACATCCACTCTAAATTGAGGGAATATCATATTCCTTCCAAGGCACACTGGGAGATTGGCACACCATGACCCAAATATAGCGTGTGGCCAGAGGCCAGGGATAGAATATGGATAGCATATAACCTTCTACACAAGTGTATGTGTGACCAGCCAGGCAGGGCAATCACGTAGCTCTCTGAGCAAGCCACACATAGCCATAGCCAGAGTGCCACAAGAATAGTAAGCGCCAAGCATATGTTCACACACTCTGGTAATGCCAATAAAAGGCTGGTGCTGCCAGCATTCGGCATGCCTCCATGCCTCTGCCATGCTGCTGGCTCCTGAGTTGTCCTTCGTCACTACACTAAATCTGCCCTTTTCCAGCTTCATCCTATAGTTCCATGCCTCATCCTATAGTTATTCTAGGCTCATTTATTAGTACAGTATGGATACTTAAGCCCTGCCTATGAGTGTATAGGGTAGTATTGCTCAGGAAACTGCTTTGTTAGAATTTGCTTTCTACAGAACTGTCTATGCAGCCCAACAAGCTATGAAAGACATTGACCATGTTCAAATTCAGATCAGACCCTATCAGAAAACCTAAATGACACCATTCACATGTAAATTCAATGTCTGATTCAGGTTCTGCTTTCCTTTTGTAAAGCCTGTGTTTTCACTAGCAAGTAGTATCATGAAGTGGGAGACAGCAGCCTCCATTCTAGAAACATTCAAGGTCAGATTGGATGAGGCTCTGAGCAACCTGATCTAGTTGAGGGTGTCCCTGCCCACTGCCGTGGTGTTGGCCTAGATGACCTTAAAGGTCCCTTCCAACCCAAAACAATCTGTTGATTCTGTGTCCTTACTCTATATGGTCACTCACAGCTTCACTGTGTGCTTTGGCCTGGACAACTATTAGCTGTAGGAATGCATTTTCTGAGTTTTCTTTGACTAGGATTCAGCTGTAAACTACAAAACCACTCGACCACATGAACTTCAAAGTTCCAGAGAATTCTGTGAGAAGGTGTAAGGCTGAGCTGCTCCAAAACCTTGCTTCTGTCCTGAACTAAACTGATGTTGACCTGCCCATAAAAAGTAAATGGAGAAGTGACTGCAGAAAGTTTTCCCTTTACTAGTGGAGATTCTTCCACTGTTACTATCTTTCTGGACTATTTACACTACACCAGCCTCTCTGAAACCAGAAGTGTTGAAGCATTATTATCTGAGTCAGGTAGAATTGGCTTAACAAAAGGTCAGCCTCAAAGGGTAACTGTCAGCCTTCAGTGAGTGATACCGTTAGTGCCCTTTTTCATAGAGGCCAAATGGCATTATCAGTGCTGCAGATTCATAACTTTAACATGATAATATAACTTCACTTAGAGTCTTCTTTTTTGAGCTCTTTCAAGATCTTCCCTACCCCCTGCATGCTCACGTTCTCCCTGACCTTGGAGACATCAGCGCTGGTTTAGCATCTTTTAAGAAAGCAGCAATACTTGTTTAACTACAGGCAGGGGGATTGGACTAGATGATCTTTTGAGGTCCCTTCTGACCCCTAATGATTCTATGATTGTAATGCACCAGTATCCATCAGTGACACAGAAGAGTAAGTACCAAATATGCTGAACTGCTTGCTCTAGAGCAGTGAATAAAGAAGAAATTGCTGTTTAGAGAATGGATCACTGGACCAGGCTGCCTAGAGAGGCAATGGAGGCCCCATCCCTGAGGACATTCAAGGCCAGTCTTGATAGGGCTTTGAGCAACTGTTCTAGTTAGAGACATCCCTACTTGTTAGAGGGGGTTTGGACTAGATGACCCAACACATGCCATGATTCTTCATGATCCCAGTACATTGCATTGACAGAAACTGATGATTTTAAGTTCTGTGAGTGAAATCCCCCAAATGTTGTGTAAGAGTAATTGTTGTTTTGAGTAATTTTCACTGAAGTAATAAAAAAGTGAAGGATAATGTTCCATAAAGCATCAGCATGATTACCTGTTTGTAAATTGACTTTTGTACAGGAAATAGTCTCAATCTACATTTCAGCCCCACTGCATTCAGTTTGACAATGAACTTCCTAGTGGGACATGCAACTCTGTGTTGTTCATGTCTAAGGTCAGGAATCTTGTGCACCAAATACAATGATGAGAAGTGCCGTACTCAAAAAATACCCTGTTGGGCTGCTTGAGGGCAGGAAGGCTCTGGGAAGGTTGGATCGTTGGGCTGAGGCCAGTTGTCTGAGGGACAAGAAGGCAGCTTTCTAGAGCCTGATCATCCTGTTTTACAAAGACATCATTGCTCCTCCTTTTCTGGTCTTAGGTGCTGCCTTTTTCCATTACCTTAAAACCAGTCCACTGATCATCCCAGAGGAGCTCCCTAACATCAGGTTCTGTTCACAGCATCCTTCTTGGTTGACAACAGCAAAGATATATAGGACCAAAAGCACGTTGTTAGCAAAACATCCATGTCTTGCCTGACTCAGCACCGCTTACTGTGGTTCTCATTTTACTTCAGTTATCTTTCTGCCCTTTAAGCAATATAGGGTGGGGATGATTTTATTTTCAGACTTCCATGTAGAGTCACTGTAATTAACCAATAAATAACAACAATAATTCAGTCTCCCCTGGTGCTAGTAAGAATCAGGTATAGTTGCAGTGGTTTATTCCAAAACCAGATTCACACACAATTAGTTCTTCACTGCCACGCACCAAGGATATATGAAAATAATTTGGATTCAGATTTTAAAAGGTGCTAGATTTACTTTAAAGAATATTTCTATTTGCTTTCAGCTTTAAAAAGGAACTTTATTTTTAAAGGAATATTTTTATGTATTAAGGGCTATCTTTTCTTATCACAAATACTCTTTCTTACTATTTATTCCTATTCTTGAAGAAAATAAAACCAGCAGTTGGTTCTTTGACAGAGCAACAACCTGCAGAGCTATCTGGTGTTCATGGTAGGAGAGTCATAGAAGTACCAAGATAAGGAGGAAGATGTGTTTTAATTACCCATCACTGTCCATTATCAGTTGCATTTTGAAAGAGGATATTCAGCATATATTGAATTTAAACATGCTGACATCTGATGGAAGCCAAGATTGACACAGGCAGTTATGGAATTGCTCTGCTGGGGGGATTTTATAATGTGGTGTCTATAGATTCAGAATTCTAAAACTCATTCTTTTGTAACTGTTTCCTTCTTTAAACCAATACAAGAGAGTCCAGGGGTTTCTCTGTAGCTGCAATATGCAGTAGATCCAGTGTTATGAACCAGAGCAATGATTTGTGTTTGTGCCTGCACAGTATCTGTCTTAAAGAAGTTGTTTACCATCTTCACAGAGACACATCCCCACCCCTCCGAGGAGATACTTGGGACTGCTGATAGATGGAATCATTAGCAACACAGACATTTTTGTTTACAAAAAAAAAATCAACCACAGATGGATGTAGGCTCATTATGAATAAGGTTTCTGGGGTTTTATGTTTGATGTTGGGTTTCTGATAGGGTTTTTTAGGTTAGGGGTTTTTTTTTTGGGGGGGATGGTTGGTCCTGTCTTGTTGTTTTTATTTCTACTTTGTTTAAATCCATCACACAAATGAATGGATTTATCTAAAGCATGGTTCCTAGGAAATAAAGTCCTTGATTATTCTTCATAAGTTAGCAGAGGGCAGCCAGTGGTGTTTAAAGGCAGAGTTGTAGCTTTTCGTCTCTCCTCCATCTCCCGCAGGCATCTCTTCATAAAAAAAACAAACCAAAAACTTTCAAGATGTGCAGTTAGGGCTTTGGTTTATTTATTCTCTAGGTATCACAGATTTTCTTGTCATGGCTCATTTACTCTAGAATTCTCTTCTGGACTTTAGAGATTCCAGCTCATCTCCAACCCAATGTTCACAGCTCACAGGGGATGGGGGAAGGAGTTCAAGAGGAGAGTTTTTTAGCAGCGCATGGTTCTGTAATCTTAATTACTTTTACAATTTAAAACAGAACAGAAGCAGATTTCCTTTGTGCTACAACCCCACTCTTTCAGGGATTAAAAACAAACTCATAAATAGCCCCCTCCCTGACTTTGGGGCATCAGTGTCCCTTGGGAATATTGGGAGATGGGGGGCACAAGGCCTTTGCTTCACTCTCAGGTCCCCCACAAGAAGGATGCCATCACAGACAGGTTTTTGGAAGTTCATGTAAAACCACTTTCTGGGATTTAGCTGCCAGTGTCTCACTTGCCTGCTCTCCTCATTGCCCTCCTCTGCTGCAAGCAGCTGCAGTTCCCCAATTTAGATGCAAGGCACTAAAGTTTAATCATATCCCTGCTGTCCCTTAGTTACTTAGCTCTGCAAAGCCACCAACTCGCTCTAGGTAACTTGGATATTTTAATTGCTTTTGGAAGATTTCCCTTCCAATGCTCTCTGACCGTGGTTGCAAAGCCATTCCGATGGCTAATTAATGCACTTAATTGCCCCTTGTCATTAGGCAGTAAAATACACTTTGTGGGAAAAGGCACGTTCGTCTGAATCGCTGGGAATCACTGACAGAGAGCTCTTCCCTCTCACACAGCGCCAAACAAGCCCAATTCTGTTTCATACACAGCACTCAGAACCACCTCAGAGATTTTCAGAATATTATTTGATTGCTCCCCATCAGAATGGGCTTTTATACAGCTCATTTTCTCCAAGAGACAGCCTTTGTTAATGATGATGGGCATTCATGTTAAACAAAGCGAGACTCTCTGTTCTTAGGTACCAGTGCAATTCTTTACAAGCTGCCTGTCACAGGGAGCAAATGCTGAGGCCGTGCATGGATGAAATCCAGCAGCACACACCTACCTACAGCAAAACCAGACACCTCACTCTATCAGTCTGACTCTGAATAACCAGTCACATCTCACTGCCTGGAGCTCTTGTGCCATCACTTGGTAACCCACTGACATTTGGATTTTTAATGTCTGCCCTATGGAAAGTAATTAAGGTAGATGAAAAACTTTGTCCTGCAATGGTTTGGGGCTTTTCTTTTGCTACTAATTATTTTGATTGAAAAGGGAACCTTTGTCACAGCTCCTGGTACAGTCAAGCATTTTATAGCTTTTCCTCTACAGCTGCTCTGAACATTCGTATTTGCCAGACCAAGTCCCACAGTTGGCAATTGCCATTATACCCAAGAGAGCCACTTAAGCAGTGAAGGAGAGCTGCTCTGACATTCCCTTCTTTCTTATCTTGACTGTCTGTAGCCTCCACCACAGCTTGCAGCTACCTTAGGCAACATTAGTTAAAAAGTTAATACAGGGAACCCTTTGGTCAGTTGAAGAGGTCAAAACTAGAACTGCACTGCACTTTCACCTGGTTATCATTGGATTATTAATACCCAAATATTAAATTTTCTAATTAGGGCCTTTCTGTACAGATGTCAGGATGTTGTTTCCATCCAGTAGCCAATTAGAATAGTCTGGCAAAAGATAAATTGCTTCGCAGAAGGCACGAGAACAAAACAATTAACAGTTGATCTTCCATGACTGCTCTTGACAACAGCATACATTTCATTATTGTTTGTCATCTCCTGTCTCCAGTACATCAGCAGACAAAGCCTTTCCCAGGGGTACATCTAAGTCAACGTGCAGTGCTATACTGACAGCTTCAAATTAGCTGTTGACGTGAACTACCAGAAAACTTGGCATCTCTCCTCTTTATCACTGAAAATGAAATTTAATTGAGGAAAGCTGCAGCAGGTGGAATGAAAGCTTGTCTACTTAGAGCTACAGTGATAAATCTCAGAGATTTAGAAAATTAATACTGAGTTTACAGAAGAGCTGGTGTGGAACAAGAAATTATCAGAACAGGAATTGGAGAATTTGTACAAATAGAAGAGCCCAGAGTTTTAACTCTGGAGAAGAGTGTGAGACAACAGGTGACAAAAAGCTTGGCTGAAAGATAAAGAAGAGTTTTGGCATGGTGAAAAAGGATGGAAAAAAGATTTGACATTAAAATGCAGAAGAATAAGGAAGGGTTAAATGGTTTAGGTAAAAAATAGCCAGTGAAAAATGCTGATCAAAACTTGGCTGGAAAGAAGAAGAGTATGAATAGTTTGGGTACAAATCATTCACTTTTATTTCAAGAGGGGAAGGATTTTCCATCTTGGAAGCAGGAAACAAAATGCTTGGAAATGCGTGCTCAATTTCCCTCCTCTGCCTGGAGCTTTTTGTTTGTCCTTGAACCAGTCACTTGTGCCAACATTTCCAAATGCTAAGTTAATTTTAGGTGGCCTATTGAGCATCCACTGTACCTGCAGCAATAGAGACACACGTGTGGCAAGGAAAACTCATCAAACCCAGAAAACCACTGAAAATAATGCACTTTTCTGAGCTATCTGCTAATTAAGAGTAGATGTAGAGCTGTAACCAAATGAACCAACAAACTCTGCTTTCTTTGTTCAGGTTGTTTTAGTTTGTGTGGATGTTAAAGCCCCGAAGTTTTCCAGAACTGATGCGTATGAATTGAACACTAAAACTTCAAAAGAAGTTCAAATAGGATTACCCAGGCTAAATCTCATCCTCCAATACTCAGTTCTTTCTTGATACATGTAGAACACTGCCTGTTGATAGTGCCTGAGCAGATGGTATACAAACTCCTAGTCTCCACAAAATCCTGTTAGAGCTGCTTCATTTAAGAAGCCAGAAGAGTTGGGTCTGCATTTTCATACCCTAAAACTTAATCTGTTTAACATAGCTAGAAGAAACTATTTTTTTCCTCTGCATTCAAAATAACTTTCCATGACAAACACCACGGAAAAGGTCTAAATAAGTCATGAAGAACTGGGTTGCTTCCACATCCCAACCCCCTATCCCCTCCAAAAACATGCTCCTTTTTCATATTCCACCAAGCACCTCTGCTGCAGAGTTCCCAGGTTAAGCTAGGCAAATCACACATGCATTTACCCTTTGCACTCTGCATTTTGTTGCTTATCAGCTTGGGAGCAAGACTTGTAGAGATGGAATAAATTCTGTACAAGCCCCTGAGCCTGCAGTTTTATGCAAGGTAAGAGACAGGCTGAAGAGCTGGCACAAGCCAAGGACTGTGAATTCAGTGTCAGCTTTGAGGGTCCTCGAAAAAACCCCTCCAGAAGTAGTAGATAAAAAGAACAAAAATGCAAAGGAAATGGAAACAATTAACCATGAGCCCCTTTCTGATGAGTCTGAGCTGGCTGATAACTGCAAGAGATCAGGAGCTCTCCTATAGGGCTATCCAGCTCCATGTATTTCCACCAGAGTGGAGCAGTCCTTTGGACACAGCCAGTTACTCAGCTCCATAACTATGCCTGCACTCAAGGTACATAACACTCAGTGCCACCATAATAGCATATTCTATAACGAATAACGGGTCTTGGCTTGCTTTTTAATCAGGTAAGGTTGTCCCCATTAAGCTGAGATCTCAGTATTGCAGTGTAATGGTTTCATTTTACCTTAAGATTTCTCTCATGCGAGATAATTTTACAGAACTAGTTTTCAATTTATTTTCAGTTCCTTAATATCTTCCTTTGCCTAGGGAATGAAAATTATCTCAGCATCCTGTAATGCCTGTGTTTTTCCAGCAACACACATTTAGAGGGTATGCGAGTACTTCCACATGTTGATATTTGAAAGCTGAACAGAAATCACTGTAATTAACTCCAAACAGGCATATCAAGAGTAAAGCAAGAGGCGGCTAGATTCCTTGGTATAGAGCCTGAAGATGTGCCTTAATTAAAGACATAAGAAACCCATTTTTATTGAATTCTTTTCCTCTTCGGGTTTCCCTAGAGCCAGCTAAAGCCAGTCCATTTGTAGGAAAATGCAATAAAACTTTTACTACAGCGATTGGTACTGCCAAAAGAAAAGAGTCAAACTCTTGGACATGTAACACTGTAGAGAGGTATGTATCTGCCTAGATGAGATCCTCTGTAAAGGATAGCATGGATATCCTCAGATATCCTCTAAGAGACCAGTCTTTCTCCTAATGGGGAGAAATCCCACAAAGTTTAGCAGCAGAATCCTCCCGCAGTAACAGTCTTCCCTGTAAGAAAACCCGAGGAAGCTGTGCCCACACTGTGTCCAGTTACATGTAATTCCATCACGAGCCTTGTAGCAGGTTTCCATCACTTTTTAAGCTGGAGAAGGTGCAGGCTGATGAATGAATCAGCTGTGATTGATTCTGCCTGGCCCAATAAGATAAAAAGTGCAATGGCAAAGCAATTGCAAAGAGCATATATTAATTAGTAAAAAATTCCAAAGCTACCCTCAAACCTACATAGAGACAACAAAACCTAAACCAGTCACCATGGGCTGTTATAACTGTAAATGAAGTCTCAAGTAGTCCCATTGAACTTTGCAGCGTTAGGAATCACAGCATATCTTTGGTTGAAAGAGACCTTTAGTATCACCTAGTACTGATAGGTCACCACTAAACCAAGTCCCTCAGGAAGTCATTTATGACCAAGAAACATGGCATGTTACTACTCAGAATAATCCTCTTGCACTAGAAAGAGACTTGAGGCAGCTCATAGCATCGGTGATGATAGATTTTTGCCAGGCACTTATTAGCTCGCTCATTGCACACAAAGTTGTTCCAGCTGCTGCAGCTCAGTCATCAGCTACTAATTGAAAGTATTTACTTCACTCTCCAGTCTCTTATTTAAATACAACTCTGGGCCTCAGCTGTATTCAATAGCTTCCCTAGCTATTGCCAGCAGACATTGATTGAACAGGAATACTTTATCACACAGAAACAAGCTTCAGGCTCTGCACTCTACACAAGTCATTAAAGGTCCTGCTCTGCCACAGAGGGACACAAACAAGAGGTTGCAGCATCCCAGAACAAGTGTTGGGGAGCATCTGCCTCCTGAGCATTAAAGAAACTTCCCAGTTTGTGGATGAGAGCAGCCCAGTGGTGTGTATAGAAGAGATAACTTAGGACACAGCACTCTATCATGGGATATTACCACAGAAGCAACAGAGGGGCCACAGAGTAAAGCATTAATCTGCCATCTCTATGTTGATGGAGGGAACTTCACAATATCTCATGGGAAGAGAAAGGCTATCTCATCATCCCTGACACTAAAACCATTCCTCTGCCTAAGCCATGCCTTCAAGGGTGGGTGCACAGAGACAGTCCATACAGAAGCACTGATGGATGGCTTGACATAACATCTATTTCAGAGAATGTATTTCTTCATAGGAACATGTACCAACGTGACCAAAGATTTTAGAAAAGAATCCATTGTCAATCCTAAAAAAGGCTTCCCCCACCCCATTTTATAATGGGAACAAGCATTCTCAGAACAAATCATACATCTCTGTACCTAATTTTAAAGGGAGATCACTAAGCCCACCCATACAACGATGTGCAAACCAGCACAGTATTTCCAGGTTGTATTAAATCTCAAGGGGATCTGGCACCACCCTCAGCAAACAGGTTTCCAGAATTCTGATAGTACCCAGTGGAAGTTAAGGTTTTAAGCACACATTAAATAGTCACAGTTACACAGGCATGGCATCTTAAGAACTTCAAATATCCACATACGCACAGAACAGTTAGGGTTAAATTTACTCGAGCCCTCAAAACCCTGGAAGTGTGAAACACTCGCAGTCACCTATTAACTTCACTCCGAGGAAAAAAAATATGCAGAGACAAAAATAATTGTCAAAAATGCTTAACTATGGCTAGCTTTCCAAGTAGAAAATTACATTTTCCAGTGCTTTCCATTGCTTAGGACTCTTAGAAGGGTTTCATTCATCATTGAAAGCTCATGTGTTCACTTTAGCTTTTCCTTGTTTTGCTCTGCACCCTTCTAATCTTAACAGTTGCAAGTCCTGCAGACTTAAATCATGTTCAGGATCTGCTGACACCAGTACACATAACGAGCAACCCAGAACGTACAGCATAAGGCAGAATTTCTTGATTTGAAGAAAACAAAGGCTGTGGGAATGAGGGATAGAAGCGTTGAGGTGAAGGATCTGGGGGAAAGCAGCAAGAACATGTTTCTTCACAAGTCCACAGAATTGATATAAAGAAGAAAAGATTTCCTTTTGTCTGTTCAGTTCTTACACAGCCACAAGTATCGCATTTAAAAATTAATAAACTAGCTGATAAAATTTAATTCCCCTCACAGAACTATTCTTTCCCCCAGAAAATTACCGAGCTTCTGGAAAAGGCATTGCAGACAGGCAATGTTCTTTCAAGATGTCATCAACACGAACAGTATTAAACCCACTAAAATTATTGAATATACTCATACAAGAAAAAACTGGTTTATTTTTAAAACTATGTAGAGTTCAATCGAAAAACTAATGCCACAGACAGTTAGGAACTGGAAGGAACCTCAAGAGATTATCCAGTCCAATCCCCCTGCCAGAGCAGGATCTCCTAGATCTAACCACACAGGAACAGTCCGGGTAGGTTTTAAACATCTCCAGAGAAGAAGAATCCACAATCCCCCTGGGAAGCCTGGTACAGGGATCCATCACCCTCACCATGAAGAGATTTCTTCTCATATTTATGAGGAACCTCCTATGCTCCAGCTTATACCTTGTCCTATCACTGGGTGCCACTGAGCAGAGCCTGGGTCCTTTCTCCTCACACCCACCCTTTTCCATATTGATCAACATTCACAGGGTCACCCCTCAGTCTCCTTTTTTCTAAGATAAGAGACTCAACTCCTTCAGCCTCTCCTCATCAGGGAGATGTTCCTTCATCATCTTTGTGGCTGTGTGCTGGACTCTTTCAAGCAGTTCTCTGTCATTCTGGAACTGAAGGGCCCCCACTACATTCATATTATACATATATGGCATTAAAATTAACTTACTTTGTCTTTTCTACTACCACATCAAAATTTTGCATCAGAGTCTTAACGGAAGCAGGAAGAAGTGTTATTGTGCCGGTTTCAAAAGAAGAGCTAGTACTAAGGCTATCAAATAGGAGTGTATTTTTTAAAAAACCCAAAACCCCCAAAAAACCCACTAAAACAAAAGCAGCGGTCCAACCCTAAAACATAGTAATTAAAATAAAAAGCACAAACACACAGAGTCCATAAACTCACACAAAAAAACCTCCCCAAAAAACCAGATAAGTAAACACAGCTGAAATTATTGTGCACGTAAGAGCTACTACCTGCTGAAGAGCTCCTCACACCCCATTCTGCATCCTCTTTGGGAAAGGTGAGTTCCTAGTGCTTTCAGCTGCCTGTCTTTATAGCAGCTGTTTCCTATACTCTTCAGTACTAGTGATTCCATGCTTTGGGTTTTTTTTCTATCCCCTCTTTCTGGGCTTATGAGCTCTGTGAGATCAGCCATGGAGAGTGGAGCAAGGCAAATATCTACCCTAACGAGCCTGCACCTGCGCTGGGGAAAGAGGAGAGGTGACCATACACTGTATGGGAACACTCTATATAGATGAGGTTGAAATCAGACCTTGACCTTAAGCCTTCATGGTCTGTGGGCTGCAGCAGTTCTGAAATTCGACTTCTGTGAGGAATGGCAGGGAGCAAGTTCCTTTTGATTTGCTCCTCAACACTGTAGTATGACAACCCCTGCCTAAGACTCCAAGGGGCATCCTGTTACAGGATTATCTTTCTAGTGAGAAAATATTTCATTTAGGTAAATAGAGGCATTTGTAAAAAATTCAGAGGAAAAAAAAAGAAGACAACCCCCTAAATGTGGCTTTCTATGCTCTTGTTGTGCCGTGTGTCCAGAATCTCAAGCTATAACTCAACATGAGCCTGCACTGCTCACTTGCGGCCCATAAAGCCAGTCGTGTCCTGGGCTGCATCAAGAGAAGTGTGACCAGTATGTCGAGGGAGGGGATCCTTCCTCTCTATTCTGCTCTTGTGAGACCCCTTTTGACTTTAACTAGATTTGGGTTAGTAAATATCAAGACGAGTGTAAAGGTACAGTGCTCTTCTCTCCATCCTGGTGGCTATTTATTCAATAACACACCATGACCGGCAGGTGTTCCGTACTGGGAATACGTGGGTCCGTGCACCAGTTGCTCTAGAAAAATCCAAATCTGTGGTTAACTAGAGTTTAATTTGAAGCTAATTGTGCAGAGGACCGTTCACTCGACTTAGTAAAATATTCATCTCCATAAAAACAAAATCACTAGCCAGTTGTCACATGTAGAGCTCATGTGCTTAACCCACGCATGGCTGCTCCTCCAGGGCACAGTCAGTATCTCTGGAAGGCTTTTATAGTTAACAAATATCCCCTCCCAGCCTCTGCTATCTGATTCAATTTTCTTTTGACTGGCTGCCTCGGGGACTTTTTTAATTTTCCAGGATGTGGTTTTTGTCTTTCATCACACTGCCGCTCATCACAGAGAGCTACAGTCCGTACCTCTGTGTGCAGTAAAGCCTTAGGGCTGGGGAGGAAAGGCATACAGCTCCCTGTGACATTTCATTTCATCCCCTCTGCCAGGTCTTTAAATACTGAGAGTGTGTAGCTCATACTCAGTCCTTCCACCTCATTAAAGGGCTGTGATTCCCTCATAACCCAGCAGAAGCAATAAGTCCTTTGAAAGATCCACTCTCCTCAGTTCTCTGCCAGGTAAGGAGAGTTAGCAACAGCTTTCTCAGCTTTTCATGCAATTCCCCTGTTCAAACCAGATATTGCTGTGAGCTGTGTTTCTAGGCTAAAAGCACTCTCCTCCACTTGCACCATATGCAGAGATATTTTTATACCAGTAATAGTTTGAAAAAGATTAATTGCAGAGGGAAAATCATTTCTGAAAGGACTGTGTTCCTATCACAGTTATTTGCTTCCAGTCTTTTCTGTAGCCTGCCTGAAATGCCAGTCACCTGCTGGCAGCACGATTTTGTTGTTGAGGCTTGTTTCATTACTGCCTCTGTCAACACTTTCAGAATATTCAGGGGGTTTTCCCCCAGCGGAGGTCTCTGGTCTCTACTGGTGCAGGCTGATCTCCATCAGCTGGCTCGCTGGCAGATCTCAAGTCATGCCAACAATTTTTTAATATATATTTGTTCCTGCTTCTGCCCACAGCAGATACCTCCAAAGCTGCTGTGGGTTTTTTTCTTCTTTTCATTTATGTTAACTGATTCTCCTAAACTCCTGTGGTGTATTCAAGAAAATTGTGTGCCACGTTTCCCTCTGACTTGCAGGAGGCTGGGAACGAAACAGCTTGTTCTCACCAAGTTTCTTTATCCTTACAGCAGTGACAAATTAATGCTGCTTGCTCCAGTGCAATCCACTCTGACCTTTCAGAGTTTGAAAGCAGTGAAATATTTATTTCTTCTGAAATAAACACAGGGAGATGGGGAATATACTCAGGGCTATCACCTTTGGCTCTCTGCCATGATAAACCTTTGGAAGATGCTCCCGTGGAAGTTGTGTTACTGCTGGCTCCACAGGGATACCTGAGGTGAAAGATAGCTCCTCAGTCATCTTCAGTCATGATGGTTTGGAACATTAGGTCTTGTGTTTTGCTGCTTCAGACAGCTCCAGATTGCCATCAGAAATGTTTTTCACCAGCACAGATAGCAAATTATTTCTGTTTGGAAAAACAAAGCCGTGAGAAGTAGGTTTTTTGTCACGTTTTGCACTGGAGCTGGAGAGAACCTTTTTCCCTAGAGATTAAGCCAACTTTGATGAAACATTTTTCATTAAGGATTTTCCAGGTCCAGGATGAAGAAGGTAAAATAATGTGACCCCAGGAAAGCCGAGGTTATTGATACCTGGTCAAACAGGATTCAAGTGTTAACACAAAAAAGAAATCTAAATGGGAACTACACTGCAACTTGCTAATTTATGTGCTTTAGGAAACAGTGATAATAAAATTCACTGCAAAACCTTACAGAAGTGAAGGTAATACTTAGTTTCATTCAATCTCTATTGTCAAGATCCTTCACAGTCACTGTCCGGCCAGCGTCACTGCTATGTGACACCAAGGCCAAAGTTTGTCAATGCAGACCCTCGTTTTCATCCCTCTGTATTGTTTCTTCTGGAGGTCTCACACATGAACATTTCTATTCATGGTTTTGTCCAGGCCAGCATTTACATTTCTCAGTTGATCTCTGTAGTTCCATGGTTTTCTCCATTAGACGGGGCCAAACCATGACAAATGAGTCAGCCACATCTTCCTGCAACTGCTCTAGAGAATTGAGGAACTCTGCTTTTTTCCTGATTTTCACCAAAAATCGAGCATTCTGTGGTCATGTCATTGCCAGAGTACCTTAGTTCTGCTTGTTTGCTTGGGATGAAGTTCCCTAAACTTAAGTGTATTTAATAATTCATTCCTGTTTCTCAGACACTATCATCTTTCAAGGTCCCTTCCGATCCCTAATGATTCTATGATTCCATGATCTTCAGGATTATGAAGAGGTTTTTTCCCATCGTTCAGTTGTACTAATGATTTTGGAGTTCTCCAAACACATAAAATATTGTAGCCTCTTTCTATCCACACTGAGAGTCAATACCAGGTTAGTTTAAGAATTCTCGCCCCTTCACAAAATCCCCTGATCGCAAAAACAGTAGGAACTGAAATCCTGTCTTCAAACCCCTGTGGTGCTCCAGTCCCAGGAGATCCATCCTCCTGCTGGCATCACCAAATGCTCTGCCATCTTCCAGCCTTCCACCACCACCGTTTGATCTCCCAGGCTGCTCTCACACATCTTCTGATTGTAACTACTCTGGATAATGCAAACAGCAGCCATGACCTGTGCTCTCACACCAGTTTCTCTGCGGTCGGTCAAGCCCTGCACAGTTGCTTCTTGCCCATTTTTACAATAAGATTTGAATTGTGAAGATCCAGTGTTTAACTCTGACCCACTTTTGCAATCCACAGCTGTTTCTTCTACAGAATGGGCCTTGATTGCACTTTCTCTTGAGCTGAAAAGAGTGCTTGGCATTTCCAGCCTTTAACAAGGCTCGGGTCTGAGATGGTCATGTTCATTCTAAAGTCCCCTAATAACATCATCAAGGGCTTTCACTGTGACCATCACTATTTAACACTGAAAATCAAAATATTCAGGATGTGGAAACAATTATCCAAATTTTCCACAACTGAAGACCACAACTTGTCCAGAGGGAAGAAAATACCAGTAATGGCTGATGACCACCCTAGCACTGTTGGTATTAGAATCAGAGAATCCTTAGGAATCAGAAGGGACCTCGAGAGATCATCTAGTCCAATCCCCCTGCCACAGCAGGATCACCTAGACCAAGTTGCACAGGAACACATCCAGGCTGGTCTGGAACATCTCCAGAGAAGGAAACTCCACAAGCCCCCTGGGCACTTGTGAAGTTTCCTGACAGGACCCCAGTGGAATGGCATGAAAAGTAAGTGTGTCCTCCCCAACCACCAGCACCAAGCTCCGGTCCTGCGTTTTCCTTATGATGCTAAGAACAACCTCTTTGGGTTACAAGGTAGAAGAGAAGGGAATGAGAAGAGAAACTCCCTCTATATTAATGTTGAACTCAGATCAGCCAGGTTAGACGGTTCCTGAACTGGAGGTATTTTTTATATGAGAAACTCAGGAATAAAAACTACCACCAGAAACACACTGTTTGTTTGCAAACAACACTATCCAAACAGAAAGAAGTTTAAAAGAAAAACCTTCTCCAACTTCCAAAATGTTGATGTTATGATTGCAGTATTTCAGATTCGGGGAAGGTCTTCCAAAAAAAGTGATTTACAATTTCCCACCAGACATAAACTGTACAGCACTTTTGTTATTTTGTTTGCAGATGGACTTTTAAAACCTAGACTAAAACATTTGAAAGGGTCTGCACTGATGTTGGCACTGCTGGAAAAAANTCAGAAGGAACTTCTTCACAGTGAGGGTACTGGAGCATTGGAACAGGCTGCCCAGGGGGGTTGTGGAGTCTCCTTCTCTGGAGACGTTCCAGACCCACCTGGCTGTGTTCCTGTGCAACTTGGTCTAGGTGATCCTGCTGTGGCAGGGGGATTGGACTGGATGATCTTTTGAGGTCCCTTCCTATCCCTAATGATTCTACGATTCCATGATTGACCTAGAAACAGGAAAGTTTAGTGCTAGCTCATGTAATTTTAGCCCACATTTATTTCCTTAGGTATCATGTCAAAACAGGGAGTTAATTTTTCTCTTGGTGTTTGAGAAAGCATCCCAGATAATCAGACAGGTCTGTCAGGGAAAATCTCTGAGTTCCTCATATTAAACCAGACCAGGCATTTCTGAAGCCCAAGAGGAACATGAGCTGAACACTTGTAAGAGAGGTTTTGCTGTTTGGAATAGACTTGTCAATGACGAGGCCTGCGTCACTGTGAAAGAAAATCGATGTGGAGAGATGGTAGTGGAGCCGAACAGTAAACAGTTAGCAAATGAGTGCCCGTTTTCTTTGCGGTCTGATCTCAAAACCTCGTTGATTTTTTTTTCCTAGAAAATCAGATTACATTTATTTTTCATGTGAATCATGATTTCCTTAGGTGCCTATAGATATTAGAAGTGTCCGCTCCTCACCTTTGAGTGAAAAAACTAACCTGAAATTAAAACCACCATTAATGCATGTTACAGGCACTCCAGCTGACTGGTGGATTGATTATTAGGTTATATCAAATTCATGCCAATGAATTTTTATTGAGGTGAGCAAAATTATGGCAATGATGCCCTCTGCATTCAACAGGAGCTGTTAAAGATAACGTGGTCCTTTGCAAAGTCTCACTAATTATGCATCAGTTTAGAGAAGATTGGAAACCCTCCTGATGGAAGTAAATATTAAGATATGAAAGAGGGCAGAATAAAATCAAAAATCAACAAAAAATCCTCAAGCCAAAACACTCCCATGTGCAAACTTGAGCAGAGAGAGCTGGTTAATGCCATCCAATGCCATCTTCAGATCAATAGTCCAAGCTAGAATCCTCCCTAGGCTTGTTCTAGCAGCACTGGCTTGCCAAGCAGTAACTATCAGCACTGGTTGTACTGTGCACAAATACCATCATCAGAGGCTGCTGTGTGCCCTGAATCACGAAGCAATTCCCATGGCTCTGGAAGCTGAAGCCTCTTTGCACTTTGATAAACTCCAGCAGCCTTGAGGTGTTCAAGTTGGGCTTTAATAAAAGAAAATCTCAGTATCACAAACACATCCACCTAACAGTTTCAATCAACAAAAGCTTGTTGTTGGCTTTTTAACTTGGGTGGAGGTGGTGGTGTAACAGAACTGACTCTTCCTGCTGTTAGTGAAAAACCGATGCTGAAGGTAAGCCCAGAGTATTTCATTAACTGTAAAGGTGCAAGATGACCAGTTGCTGCAGAACTACCCTGACTGATTTTTTCTCAAACAAAAGAGAGTGAAGAAAAGATTTCAATGCAGGGAGTAAAGCAAAAGTGGAGTCTACTAAAAGAGGTAGTATGATGCAGTGATTTTAATCCCCTATTAATTATAACTCATCTATTTCACTTCCCTCATAAACTCTTACAGACAAATCTGTGTGCTGACTTCAAGAGCTGCTTGAGGAAAACACAATCTACCTTTCAGAAGATCCAGCTTGTTGCCTTTAGAGTTGGCTATTTATTGTAGGGAGACAACATCTAGTTACACAAATACGTAACAATAAATTCACAGCAGGTTAGACCAAACAATGGATACCGCATGCTCACATTGCAGCTGGGGACTTCATCTAACTTCAGACGTTTCAGGTTTTGAGATTACTCAGTACATATGTACCCTGATCCATAACTGAGTTTATTTAGGCTTTTGCACAGTACATCATCCTTTGTAATGCTAAGACAAGATGTCCTTCAGCTATGCATTCAGCTTCTCCTTCTCCTGAGGCAGCCTAGAACCTGGATGTAATCTTGCCATTTTTAATAATTAGCTCTAACCATCTTGAAAAGCATGAGTGGCTAAAAAAAATGGCCATCATGATCCTCTGTTTCCTGAAAGTTTGGCATTTCGTTAATGATTGTAATTCAGCTGAAAGATTCTGGCTTTATATTTTTCCTTTCAGTGACAGAGATTCTGTTTTGGATGACCGGCAGAGAGCTGCCTGGCAGAAAAGGACCTGGGGGTGTTGGTTGATAGTCAGATGAACATGAGTCAGTTGTGTGAGTCAGGTGGCCAGGAAGGCCAACAGCATCCTGGTCTGTATCAAGAACAGTGTAACCAACAGGAGTAGGGAGGTGATGGTGCCCCTGTACTCTGCACTTGTGCGACTGCACCTTGAGTATTAGGAACAATTTTTGGCATCTGATATACAAGTTATAATACAAGGATTTGATATCACGTTCCCCTTTTGCAGCCATAAAATCAAGATAAGGAAAAACCAAATTAAATTCCTCTAAAACAATTCAGCTCTGGGTGACAAGGTCTTCCTTGGCTGAAGAAATGTGATTTTTGATCACGTGAAATGTTTGAGACACCTTTCTTTCTCTGTGCACTAATGTAATTGCTTTTAATAGGTGTCTATGTCAGAAGTTGAGATTGATGGGAGAGCGGGGGAGAATTTCAGGATGTCGTTAATAAAATTTGGACTAAAAAGCCAGACACTCTGAGAAAAGGGTGAAAAACAAGTTCATCTCCATTAGTAACCTCTGTGAGCTTCACTACCAGAGAGGAAGATCAAATGCAGAATGAGTCAGAAATGGGATATAACTGACTCTATGTCCTTAGACACTAAACAATGTTGGAAAGATTTGGCAGCAGTTCATAGCTAGAGGAATTCATTTGTGACCTGTGCTTGCTAAACCTCTACCACCCAGAATGCAATCACCTTGCCACTGTTTGCTTAGAAGAAACAACCCCAAACCCCAAATCCCAATCCAAGGAGTGGTGAAAGGTTGTGCTGTCTCAAAAGACGATGAAATAGCACAGGGCAATGAGGAGGGAGAGCATCCTAACCTCAGAACAGAGAGCAGCTGGGTACATGTCACTGGATTCAGTTCTCAATATCCACTGTCTGGACAAGAGTCCTCTCAGCTGGGAAATGGCATAAAGAATTATAGAATCATTACAGATAGGAAGGGACCACAAAAGATCATCTAGTCCAATCCCCCTGCCACAGCAGGATCACAGCTGCACAGGAACACATCCAGGTGGGTCTTGAACATCTCCAGAGAAGGAGACTCCACAACCCCCCTGGGCAGCCTGGTCCAATGCTCCATTACCCTCCCTGGGAAAAAGTTCCTGATGATATTGATATGGAACTTCCTGTGTTCCAGCTGGCACCCATTACCCCTTGTCCTATCACCAGATGACCTTGAGAAGAGCCTGGCTCCATCCTCCTGACACCCACCCCTCAGAGATTTATAGACATTACTGAGGTCATCCCTCAGCCTCCCCTTCTCCAAGAGAAAACTGCAGAGGGTCTATAAGAGTGCTGACTGCATTTTTTGGTAATCTAACACAAAGCAGTAGAATACTAAAGCATGATGCCACAGACCTCTACTGGAAACCAAGTAGTTTCATCTTGGAAACCAGGCCATTTATGTGTCCAGGCATGGATTTCAATGTCTGCTTGGTATTTGAAACAACTCGATGGTTGATATTGGCTACCGTTTTTAAGAACCTGATAAAGCTGAGCCCTTGGTTCTCCAGAACATCCCAAGATCATTTTATAAACATTGCCATGAGTAGAACAGCAGAAATGCAAAGATTTAAATGATCACATTTATTAAGAGAAAAATACATTCTCAAAGGAATTCATTCATGTAGTAAAGTCACTATTGTACTCTGAGCTTCTACGGGTCTGCGAGCAAAGACACCTGATGTTTGGCAATACTGTGTACATTTTCATCATTTCAAATAATGATTTTTCTGTTGCAAAGGACCCATCATGTTATTTTCATTCAGTAGTTATCAGGTTTTAAGCTACGTGTCACTTAAATAGAATTATCAGCCAGATAAGGTTAACAGGAGTAAAATATATTTAGTTTATGAAGATGCTGACAAATACCCAATGTTAACTGTTTGTTGAGTGTCTTCCATCTATTTTCAGCAAGGCAAAATCAACACCAACTAGTAGACCATCAGTGAGGAACTGCTTCCACGTCTAGTCTGCGTCTCTCAGTGTTTTGGGATCGCATGCTAGTTCTAAAGTGAATGCAACTATCATCATAGAAACAGGCAGCTCCTGTGAACTGCAGTAAGGTAATTTCCAAATGGGTATGTGTGTACCCTGACCGGCTGTACGAGCTTTCTTTTACTTGAGAGGATATCGGACTGGCTGTCAATAATCACAAGGTGGAGGCATCTTCAGCACCCATTTGTCTGAAGGAATGAGAAGCGTTTTTTTCCAAGTCCTTGCCCCTCGACTGAACTGTGCTGTAGTTAAGCTCAGCATAGTCTCTGCTAACTGAGTCCTATCTTATAACATAATTTTGAGATATAATCATGTTGCCATGCCACAGAAAGTGAGACAGTCCTATTCAGGGTTCCATAGGCAGCTATTTAGTTTTCATTATTCACCTTAGCCATTGTAATATCGGAAACTGTTTCCAAAGGAGTCAGTCTGCCCTCTTTTCTAATACTGATCATAACTTTTGACACTGCAGTATAATAAGCCAGAGACATTTTGCCCTTCTTCTGTTTTCTTTTTGACACAAGAATGAGACTAATGATAAAAATAGTCCGGCCATCAAGGTTCAAAAGAGCTTACTCTCATTTGAGAAGCAACACATCATCTACTCAGAGAACAAAAGGGAAATTACAATATTTAAGGGTTAGATTATTCTTCTGACAACCTTGGCTACATTAGCACAGTTCAGCTGTACTGAACAGGCTGTGCTACTTCATTACGAACCCTTTAAATGGAAAAGACAAATACAGACTTCCCATTTAATAACCCAAATGAAAATTTACAATAAACCTTTTGTTGTTCAGCAGAAACAGCTTGAATATGTGTTGAGGCAGAACCAAATGAGAAGAGTTTCACTCTTAAATTGCATTCTCCTAAAAGGCAATTTGATCCTCATCAGTCTATAGAGGAAAGCTGACAGGGCACACAGACAGCAGAGCGTTTACCCTCCAGAAGTAATAAAAATGGCTAACCTGGCATTTTTCATTGTCCTTCGACTGCTACAAAATACTTGGGAAATAAAATGCCAAACAAGTTCAAAATGCTTAGAACAGCCAGTTATCAGTGAAAGCTGCATAAACTTTTCTTGCATCATTGTTTTCCCCTTTAGTTTGATCTGCTTTTCAGATGGAGACATGCTAACTTAGGTTCTTGGGACACAAGAGGTAAAAGGGAGCATTACCATATTCAATTTCCCACTAACATCTATAGTAGCAGTAAAAGCAGATGGCACCAGAAACAAATGAACATCAACTATTGCTGAAGTGAAGTATGGCTAATTAGAACAGGTTGGGTTTGATGAAGATAATGACTTTTGAAAATTCATCAATTCTTATGCAATGAATGGAAATTGCAGCAAGCGTTGTCAATAGAACGCAGTTCTTGAGTGTTATTTTACTTGGTTTTCTTGCAAAGGTCTGAGCACTTTCCTTTTTTACAGAACTGCCTGGATTGAAAGGGACCTTCAAAGGTCATCTAGTCCAATGCTCCTGCCGTGAGCAGGGACATCCTCAACTAGATCAGATTGCCCAGAGCTTTGTTCAGCCTCACCTTGAATATCTCCAGAGATGGGGCCTCATCTACCTCCCTGGGCAACCTGTTCTAGTGTTCAACCACTCTCCTGGTAAAGAGCTCACTGAACTAGTAGAGAGATAAAGGCACTTGAAACTTTTTCCATAGCCTGGTGGTGACATCCATTCCCAACTGCTTGAAGCTGAGCTTGGTCAAAGGCACAACTACAGTACCAACTGCTCTTTTAGACCAATGATTCTATACGCTAGATCTTGGTCTGGGTGATCCTGCTGCAGCAGGGGGATTGGACTAGGTGATTTTTCAAGGTCCTTTCTGATCCCTAAGGATTCTATGATTCCTTTGCCTGTGACTGTCTTACGCATTGATAAGCCCATGGGAAACAGAACAGGTTTGCAAGCTGTAGCACAAGGAAGTGACAGTCACACTGAAAAAGACGAAGGATTATTTTCAGTGGAGTTTGGTACTTTTTTAACTGATTGTACTATAAGCTTTTTAAAAGCCCACTTCCCAAAGTCATTGGCAATTCCTGGAGAAGAGCAGGATGTTTACCAAGAAAAAAATCAATATTGATAACTTAATTGATCACTGTCACATCCCACTCTCAAGGCTTTCCTTGCGAGTGCTCATTCATTTCCCATCACATCAACCAGCACGAACAGTACAAGCTGAGCTGAATGAGCAGAGACTTTATAAGCTGACACCATATAAAGCAGCCCTCAACATCAGCTGCTCCTTTCCTGATATCCACCTATGGGCTCTGGCCAGCAGCCAAAGGTGGCTCTGTGCTGGCCACGATGCTGCAGTCTTCTCGTCCCCGTTTGCATGCTGGGTGTGTAATGTCAGCCCAGCAGGTCCTCCATACCTTAGGCTTTCCCATTTCTAGCCTCAGTGGGTTCCTCAGAATAATTACATGCTTGAAATGGATTAGAGAATTTCTATACCAGGACTGCCAGGAGTCCAGGTAAAAACTGGGAGGAAAAACCTACTTCAGTTGCCCAAGGAAGAAAAATGTCAACCTTTCCTTGTCCTCTGCCTGAAAGACAGGCCCTGTTCCATGGCACAAAACCTGACTGAAAACCTGTGGCTTTGGGTTACACTGTTTAAACTCTTTTTTGTCATCGTTGTTGTCAATTTCTTGTTTTAAGATTAAAAGTGGAAATATCTTGTAAAGGATGTTTCTGTTGCTGTCTGGCTGTGAAACTGTTCACTACCCTAGATCTGAATTTGCAGTAACTACCTGGCACTGTCAGCACTGAGAAATACATCACAGTCCCTGGGATCTCAGTGTGTCCTTAGGATGCAGAGTCTTTCCTCCCCAACCTGGACCCTTTCTGTAACATTAATCATAGAATCATTAGGGATCAGAAGGGACCTCGAAAGATCATCCAGTCCAATCCCCCTGCCGCAGCAGGACCACCTAGACCAAGTCGCACAGGAACAGAGCCAGGCGGGTCTTGATTAATGCATTTGGTTTTCTCATTCTCCTGAGCCAGCTGGTATGGACTTGCTCAAGTCTGGACTGGTCAAAACTGGCAGGCTATATCTACAATGCCTGTGCTTGGAAAAGATTAAAGCTAAGTTGTTTAGTCCTGGAGTCAGACTCTAATTAGGGAGAGTCTTCCTCCAATGACTCAAATTGGGCAAGACTGGAAGGACTGTAAAAACCACTTTGAATTTGTTTTTTAAAAAGTCAATCGGCATTGTAGCTTCTTCAGTTGAACTGAGACTCATTTCCTCCTAGTGGAAAAGACGACTGGGCAGCTGTGTACACCTAGAAGAAACTCTTAGCTTATATCTAAATATCAAGATCAAGCTCCCTGCTAACAAAAACCCAGACAAGAGCTAAAACTTTGTGATGGTTAGAAAAAAAACAATCAGAAAGAAAATGAAGGTGCTAATGGAGCTCTTCACCAGGGATGCTTGTAATCAGGAGAGCACACAGTCAAGAGGCATAATCACTCCAAAGGTGACTATGTAAAATACTGCTCTCTGGTATTAACAGCAGAGATTGTGCATCTAATGGAAGCTCATCAGGCAAAGAGGGAGAAGGGTAAGTGGTAGCCTAACCGAATAAATTCAAGTCTCTCTACTGAGGGCCAAAACAAAGGTTGATGGGGACTAAAGGAAGGGTGTCTATCACATCGCACTTGTTTTCAATGCTGGAAGAAAAGGTAATGTGTAGCGGGTAGGATAAGTGGTAGAACTGAGGTGATCAGGAAGTGCAAGTGCAGAGAAGGCAATGAAGCTGGTGAAGGGCCGAGACAACAAGTCCAGGAGGAGTGGCTGAAGGAGCTGGGACTGTTTAGACTGAAGAAGAGGAGGCTAAGGGGAGAGAAGACCTTATAGCCCTCTACAACTACCTGATGGGACATTGCAGAGGGGCAGGTGCTGATCTCTTCTCACAGGTCATTAATTATAAAACATGAGGGAACAGCCTCAAGCTGCACCAGGGGAGGATTAGGCTGGACATCAGGAAAAACATTTTCACTGAAAGGCTATGGAACAGGCTACCAAGGGAGGGGCTTCAGTCACCATCCCTTGTGCATTTAAAGATCATTTAGATGATCTGGTCTAGAGATGAACTCAGAAGAGTAGGGTTATTGGTTGGACTTCTGATCTCAAAGCTCTTCCAACCCACATTATTCTATGATTCTCTTAGTGATGAGATTACCTAGTGGTGTAAAACAATGATTTAGCTGAGTAGAACCTCACTAATCTTTGTTCAAACCACACATCCCGTGTTAACAGCAAACACCCCTAACACAAAAGCATCCTGCATAGAGAGAAGACACAGATTTCCCTGCAGCTTTTGTCTCCTGCTTAACCTCATCTAGTCACTGAACTTGCCCAAAGAATCACTTTGATTAAGAAAAGGAGAATCTAGTGAGGAACTCTTCCATTTTAACAATTTATGCAGGGCTTCCTAAGGTCAAAATGCACTCTATCGTTTTCTGTTTGCTTTTTATTTCTCATGCAAAAGAAATCTGGTGAGTTAACAATTCCTGCACTTAACTAACCTATTCTCTTTATCCTAGAGAGAACTTTTTTTCTACCTTGCTGAAGGTTTTATAGTCACTGAATTCTACCTTGGCAAGCAAAAGCATTGTGCACTGTACTTTCTAGTAGAATAAATACTGCACTTTGTGAAGAAGCCAGAGACAAGTGCCATCAATCTGGAAGTAAGAGTTCACTCTAAGAGAAGCATCCACCTGCCTCCATGTGCTCAGGTCATTGCAATCATGGGCTGCCTGTAGGTCACTGGAATGTTTCTGCCAGGAAGAGATGGTCACATCAATGGTCAACTCCATTTTTAGCTTCTCAGTTACTGTTCCAATGGGTTTCAAATGCAGTGATTAAAAGAAATGTTTAAGTCTGTGCTGATATTGCAAACTCACCCAAAGATGGGGAAAAAAGACTGAAGAAAGGGGTCAGATTATGCTGCTCTTTCACTAAACTGAAACAGATAAAGAGAAGATCCTGTCTACTGACAACGTATTTATTGCACAGGATTGGCAGCACATTTTCCAGGCAACGCAGGAGAAAGGGACCTGGAGGTCCTGCTGAACAGCAGGATGACCATGAGTCAGCAATGGGTCTTTGTGGCCAAGAAGTCCAACAGCATCCTGGGTTGGATTGAAAGGGGGGTGGATAGTAGGTCGAGAGAGGTTCTCCTCCCTCTCTACTCTGCCGTAGTGAGACTGCATCTGGAATACTTATCCAGTTCTGGGCCCCTCAGTTCAAGAAGGACACGGAAGTGCTTGAGAGTG
This sequence comes from Upupa epops, assembly GCA_013397515.1. Lineage (NCBI taxonomy): Eukaryota > Metazoa > Chordata > Aves > Bucerotiformes > Upupidae > Upupa > Upupa epops. Next base: position 11,631 of record VZRI01012209.1, on the reverse strand, counting down.
TCAAGGGCAGAGCCACAAAGATGATGAAGGGAGTGGAGCATCTCCCTGATGAGGAAAAGCTGAAGGAGCTGGTTTTCTTTAGCTTGGGGAAAAAGAGACTGAGAGGTGACCTCATTAATGGTTATAAACACAAAGATGGGTGTCAGAAAGAAGGAACCAGGCTCTTCTCAGTGGCATCCAATGATAGGACAAAGGGAAACAGGTATAAGATGGAACATAGGAGGTTCCACATAAATATGAGGAGACTGCTCTTCACAGTGAGGGTGACAGAGCTCTGGAAGGGGCTGCCCAGGGAGGTTGTAGAGTCTCCTTCTCTGGAGATGTTTACAACCTGCCTAACCATGTTCCTGTACTACTTGGTCTAGGGGTCTGCTGTGGCAGGGGGATTGGACTGGATGATCTTTCAAGTTCCCTTCCAATCTCTGACATTGGTGATTTGGCTTTTTATTTGGTGAAGATCCCCTGCCCTGAGCTTGCAGCGTGGGGATGATTTTTCTGAAATTAGCCTCAAAGGAAAGCTGACAGTCTCCTCATCACTAGGCGGCACAACTGCTAGGATGTGGCAGATTCATACTCAGCTTGTCTGTCAGCCTTGAAGGGTTTGCAGGGACAGATTTTGCTCGTTTAGTTTTTCAGGATGTCAGGCAGAAACAAGAACTGAGAGCACCCCGGACTAGCTCATTGTAAGGCTGCATCTGCAGGGAGGAGATAGCATAAAGGAGAAAACAAAGGCACATCTAATTGTCAGGTAAACAAACACAATATGGTGTGGCCAGCAGCAGAAGGAGATAGTAATGCAAGCAGGAGATAATTTCAAATTGGGAAATGGTTTTCCTCAGTGCTAATCTGCTACCTTAAATCGACTGAGGGAAAAACAATGTGTGATTGCACTGCAAAGATTTCAAATCCTGTTTCTGACCCCTTCTTTCCACTTGTTTTGTTTGCTGGTGTCTGCAAACAGCCACATGACTGAGTTTTACTAGAGTTTAGGGGATTCACAGATGGACAAACCTCTGCATGTGAATGAGTTTGAGTTTACTTAGTTCAGCTTTGGATACTGGAGAAAGGATATGCCTTTATTCCACGTAAGCAATAGCTTCAGGAAAGTCTATTCAATTCTCTGAGAGTTCAGAGACCTTTAATAAGTTTATTCTACATCATCCAATCCAGTTACAAATGGTTCTCTACTCCTTAGCTAAGAAATAGGCAACAATCCTGGACTAAGCCCATTACACTTTTGCAGTTTACCTCTGAGAGGAGCAAATCTGAGACCCGCTTTGGTCTGGGATGAAGAGATGGTCCAGGTTCTTTGTATCCCCTATTCCTTGCTTGTGAACAATTTAGAAGCAGGATGAGGCATCGCTCTCATCCTTTCTGACCTGGGTGAGGCACTGGCCTTGCTGGGCACATAGTGATGCAACTGTACCACAGCATGCTGGAGAGGTGACAAAACATTGGGCCACAAAGATGAGAGGAGGGAAAGTGGCTGCAGCTCAGTGGCTGGTTTACTCCTACCTTTGTGCTGTACCAGCCTTACAAAATCCAGGGAAAGAAGTCATTCCTTATGCTTATTTTTTCTAAGAGTAATTCTTTTACTCCCAAGCTACACTGCCACATCAGTGGTCAGGTAGGACCTTCTCAAAATCCTTTTCACACACAACTTTTCCTAGAAGAGCAGCCTCCAACCCTGATACCATCAGACATCAGCAAGAAGGAAACTACATAGGATGGAAGGATGCAGCAACTCTGGTCACTGCCTTTATTTCGGTGGGTGCATTACAGTGGATTTGGATGCTAATGCTGCTGAATGAATTCAAGCAGTGTATCCTATTTATTTGTTAATAAACCTCAAACCTAGCAGTATCACATCTTGCTAAAAAGACAGCCTCCAGGCATCACTCGTAAAAAGTAAACCTGAGAATTGCACAAGCAATTTAGCAAGTATAAAGATGCTCATCTTTTTAGATGTGATCTTCAGCCAACTCTCATACCCTCAGTCATACGGAATAACAGGGAACACTGCAGAATTAGCAATTAAAAAGTGGTTTTGAGTCCCCAGTGGTTAAACCCAAAACACTCATCTCCTTCCTTCCAAACCAAAAGGTTTTGGCACATAAGAGCTCTGAAGTGGCAGCTGTCAGTCACTCTGATCTGTCTAACACACTGGCTATCAAGTCAAATATCGAGAGGAGCACCTTGGCAATGAAAATGTGATGGAGTAAAAGGGATGACATTTTAAAAGTCACACATTAGAGCCACCACGTAACAGTGTTGGGAGTCATATTTTAACAAGCATAACCAAGCAGAGAGTTGTTTCCATGCGCTTGTTGATAAGTTGGATTCCTTCAGCTGTAGGTTTGGTTTTGATGGCTTTTGGTCCTAACTGCTGTCTTTGCAGACAGTATCATGGGTGGAGCTATCATTTCACCTTTTATTCATCAAAGAACTTTTACTGATTTGTGAACAAAACCCATGGTGAGAGCAGCTACAAGCTGTTCTCCTGGGCAATGCTTGAAACAGAACATGCTCAAAACAGCGACTTTGCTGTGCTCATACAATATACATTCGGAATGTTTTCTTTACAAGAGAACTAGCATATTCAGGAGGTTAAATGCTCTAAAGAGAAATAGCCCAATGGCTGGGCTATGCTAGGGGCATTAGTGAAAGTCAGCCCTTTTATCATAAGGGAGGTGTTCTACCTCCTTCATCATCTTCATTGCTCTACGCTGAACACCCTCCAGCAACTCTGTGTCCTCCTTGAACTGAGGGGCCCAGAACTGGACACAATACTCCAGATACGGTCTCACTAGTGCAGAGTAGAACGTCTCTCAATCTGCTAACCAGCCTCCTTCTGATCCCCCCCCAGGATGCTGTTTACCCTCTTGGCCACAAGAGCACATTGCTGGCTCAGAGTCACCCTGCTGGCCACTAGGAGCCCCGGGTCCCTTTCTCCTCCACTGCTTTCCACCAGGTCAGTCCCTACCCTCTTCTGGTCCCTGGGGTTGTTCTTGCCCAGATGCCAGACTCAACACTGACCCTTGTTGTACCTCATTCCATCTCTCTCTGCCCAGCTCTCTAAGCTGTTCAGATCTCACTGAATGGCAGCACAGTCTGCTGGGGTGTCAGAAACACCACTCAGCTCTGTGTTCCAAGAAGTACGAGGTTTTCTTCTGCTTTGTATTTGTTCTGCCTTTTGTCACAAGCTTTTAATATTATTCCCCAAACGTTTTCCATGAATAATATCATTGATCTGATGAAGACTTTGAAGAAACTGCTCAGACCCCCATTTCCTCTAATCTTAGGGTAGCTTTTGACTCTTATGAATAAAATAAGTAAATAAAAATCTAGCACTCAAAAGAGAGCTGAAAATAAATCAGAGCAATATTATCTAAGGGCAAAACCATCTTCTGAAATTTCCAATTAAAGCCAATCAGAGGGGGGAAAAATGAAATCAAGTGTGAAAGGCCTCTATCCCATCACAATTTCTCAGTGTCGGTGTGATGGAGTTGTGCTAAGTACATTGCTTTCTCTTCTTCAAACACTACTTTAGTCACTGACATATGGCTGATAATTGTTTGAAAGGAACAAGAAATTCAAGGAGCATTAATCACACGGGCTAATTATTTTTGAACACAACAGATGCTTAATGAGTTGCAGAGTAGGTCTTTTTTATCTAGGTCTATGGATACAGGGGATTGTCAACTGAAGGAGAAGCTGCAGAAGGAAGCCTGGAGGTGCAGAATTGCTCGTGGGGAAGGACACTATAGGGACATTGATCTCTGTCCCTGCTGAAGGGAAGAGCTGCTCTTCCAAGGTGTCAGCAGCCTAGAGCTAGTTGTGTTTTAGTATGATTTCTTCATGTATACATTGCTCTCCCCACTCAGCATCCCTGGCAAGCCCTTTTGCTGATCTTTCTCACTTCCTGTGGACCTGACAGCTCAAGTGATTGGTATTTACAGCTAGACTCAATGATCTTAAAAGGTCCTTTCCAGCCTAAATGGTTCTATGATTTACACACAGCATCACACATCACTGCTAAATACACCTTTAGTGACCTAAAGACTTTGGAATCCATTTGAAGACCTGGGTAGAAGTGAATTACTGCTTTCAGTGTCTAGTAAATAAGTCCGTACCTTTTAGCACTGCCAGAGCAGAAGCGTTAACCTCGTATTCCAGGTTAACAGTTAGGACCCACTGATGAAGCAACTGTTCATGGTCATCCTGACTCACCAGGGTGAATCTCCTGTTGTTACTCTGTTCTGTTTCATTCTTCTTCATTATAACAACATCTATATTTAATGAAGAAGTCTGGTATTATGAGAATCATAGAACCATAGAATCATAGAACNTGCCCCTTGTCCTATCACCAGATGACCTTGAGAAGAGCCTGGCCCCATCCTCCTGACACCCACCCGTCACATATTTGGAAACATGAATGAAGTCACCCCTCAGCCTTCTGTTCTCCAAGCTCAAGAGACCCATCTCCCTCAGCCTTTCCTCATCAGGGAGCTGTTTTACTTCCTTCATCTTCTTCATTGCTCTAAGATCATCTAGTCCAATCCCCCTCCACAGCAGGATCACAAGAAGGCACAAACAGAAGCAAAGAGCCCCACAAATAGTCCTCTAACTTCTCTGAGAAGCAATCCAGGAAAGTTTGATGAGAGATTATGTCCTCACCAAGGAAGGCTGTGATAGAAATCGATCAGAGGGGATATAGATGGCAAGCTTGGATTCCCCAACTCACCTCATATAATTAGCATGTAGTCTAATCTCTCCTACTTAAATACACCCTTAATCATCAACCCAACTCTCTGTATAAAATTTTACTCATTTACTTTTCCAAACAAACAGATTCCTTGGTACCAGTTTGCTGATCAGCTGCAGTTCCATAGCAGTTTCTAATGGACCCTAGCACTATGCACAGCGAGCTGGCGTCTGTTTCCACTTGAAAAGTGTTTCTCCTTGACCTTTTGAGCCTGTTAGAAGGTTTCACAGGACATATCTATCTAATGCTAACACACAGGACTGATAATCCTGGTCTGATATTGTTGCTTTAACCTTATCTGGAGTGTGCTACATCACAGTGTCTTGTATTGACTGTCAGGAAACAACCAAACCCTTTGGCTTTCATGGATGCATGGAGGTAGGAAAGTGTAAAAGGGCTCTTTCCTCAGAGCAACCTGTCAGATCCAGTAATAAGACAGACCAAAGCAGCACAGCCAAGCAATGCATGGGAAGATCTGCATCCATTCCCAAAAGCAAACCCTATGTTTTCTGTGGTTTGAGCAAGTATTTCTGTAGTTTCCCATGGCATTGGGAATGTGCAGAGAGACTACAGTGCTGGTTCATGAAACAAAAAGAAACACTCTAGAAATATCATAGAAAGCTTTTGTTATTTATACATTGCATTTTACCCTGTCGAGTAGCAGGATGAGCTTCATGTCTCTGCAGAAAGTAGTTCTGGAGTTCCACATGGAACTTTGAACCTGGCATGACTACTCAGGGTGTTCAGGGTCTCAGTTCATGAGCAATTCCCCTCTGAGGTCTCTGTTAGCCAACTGCATCATATGTTTGTCAAACAGGAACTCCTTGTCATTTTTTTACTTCAGAGAAGAAAAGAATGAAGGTTGAACACTACAGATTTTCAAATATATAAGATAATACAGAAAGAGTAAGAGGACCGCACCTGGAATACTGCATTCATTTGTGGGCTCTCCAGTTCAAGAGGGACAGAGATCTGCTTGAGAGATGCCCATGAGGATGATTAAGAGATGGGAGCACCTACCTTATGAGGAAAGACTGAGAGACCCGTGGCTTTTCAGCTGGGAGAGAAGACTGCAAGGGGATTTAATTACTGTCTATAAATTCATGAGGGCTGGGTGTCAAGAAGAAAGTGACAGTTTCATTTCAGTTGCACCCTGTGATAGGACAAGGGGCCATGGGTGTAAGCTAGAGCACAGGAAGTTCCACTTCAATACAAGGAAGAACTTCTTTACTGTAAGGGTTACAGAGCACTGGAACAGGCTCCCCAAGGGGGTTGTGTAATCTCCTTCTCTGGAGGCTTTCAAGAGCTGTCTGGATGCATTCCTGTGTAACCTGCCCTAGAGTCTATGAACCTTTTTGAGTAGGGGTGGTGGACTCAACCTCTGGAGGTCTCTTCTAACCCCTGATGATCTGTGTCTGTCTATGATTCTCTCAAAGCACCCAATAAGACAAGAAGTGGCTCTAAATTGTGATAAGGTCAATGTAGGGCAAAAGGAAAAGACTAATAATGATGGAGCACAGGAGGAGATTACCAGAGGGGTTGTGATATCCTTGTCACTGAGGGTTTCCAAGAATATGGTGGGCTATCATGACAGGTTTACAATATTCACTTCTGCCTTGGGCAATGACAGTGTGGGCCAGCAGCTTTCAGATGAACATCTGCTATGGCTGTAGTGAAATCTGTGTGGCTGCAGATTTAGTGACTGGAAACAAAATACTTCAGTGTGCTGCCACACGGAGCGGTACTGAAATCCCTAGCAGCTCCAGCCATTACTAGAGCATCATTTTGCTGATTTCTCCAATTCAGTGGTGTGGTCTTGCCTTGGGTGGCTGACACACACGGTAGGAAGAGATGGTTTGCCAAAACACTGCCCGTTCTGTGAGAACAGGTAGTTGAAGAGAGCTAGGGTCTGCACTGTAAGAGCAGCAAGAGCCTGTGGAATTTCACAGTTCATATCACACCGCAACAACCACCATGTGAAAACCTTTCTATCCCTAAATACAAGTGCAAATAATAATGTCAATCTCCTAAGAATTCATAAGAAACTCTAAACCTCCTATGGGTTTCCACAAAGACTGAGACAGTAAACGGTAAGTAATTATTCATCACATCGTATTTGTTTGTGCTCGTTTCTATCAACGTTAATTCCTGCCGCTAAAATCGGGTGGTATTGAATTTGTCATTCAAATTGAAGTTATCTCTGATGGGTTATAAATCAAGAGATAACGATTTAATGTCTCATTTTAAGGAAATACAACTGGTAGTGAATCCTGACATTTTACTGTACCTAATAAAATTGATTAAGCATGGACCAGGATTTTCAGAAGTGATTACAGACTCTGAGCACCTCATTAGGGGAACCATGCTTGGAGTTTTATGAGCATCGCGCTGCTGCTTCATGGCTCAGGTCATTTAGATGTGAGATGTACACAAATACCTGTTACTTAGGAATTGTGTCATGACCCAGAAACCTAGGGCAATCACACACAACTGATCTGCAGATCCATACTGCGTCTGCAAGGGATGAGCCCATATAAATCCACTTGAACGTACCATCCTGTGAAACTTACTCTTCCTTTGTAAATCTTATGTGTTGATGCCACTAAATCAAATTACAGAAGACAGTTTCTCCAGATCAATTGCTCAGTGTCCATCGGCTTTCTTCTAGCTTTCAAAATATGTGTGAAGATAGGGCAGGTGGAAAGGAAAACAGCAACAAGGGGATTGTTGATTTTCACCCATCCAGGAAAAAGAGTTGGCTGAACTAAACAGAGACCAAAATAAAATGGGATAAAAAACCACGGTGAATTTTCCATTCTTGCTCACAGTCAATTAATCCAAACCAACTGAACATTCCCCGGTCAGGCACAGCAGCATATTCTCTGCTGAATGGATAGCCAATTACGTAATTAAGGCATTTAGCTATTCTGGACATATCTTTTGTTTCTAAAGGCATCATAACCGAGCGGGCCACATTACAGACAGACTGTCTGCTTTGTAAATTGTTTGCTTAATCTGCTGTGGATCTTCATTTCTTCCTTCTAAGAGTCTCTGTGTTTGCTTGTCCTACAGGCGAACCTTCGCAGGATGGGCATCGTGCCATTTATCTGCTGTCTCTAAAGTGGGTATAATCACTGCCTGCTTCAAAGCACTGCAGTTGAGTCTGCATGGTTATTTCTTGGCACGGGCACCCTGCCTTCTGCTGGGTTAGGAGAAAGTACTCCCTTTGCAAGCAGTTTGTCTATTTGATCTGGGTCACTAGGGTCAGGGCACGGGGTGATGATGTGAATGCATTTATGCTATCATGCTTACCTTTCTTGCTCTGAAAGGTCTGTATCAGCACATTGTAAGACTATAGGAATGCCAGTTTATGCAGGGAACACTATTCCTTCTTAACTTTCATGTACAACACTTCAAAAAGTAATAAGATTGAATTAAGTACGTGAACACAAGACACCAATAAAAGGTAAGAAGACTTAGTTTTGGAAAACAGCTCGGTAGCACTTGTAAAAGTTTGGCTTTTGAGGACAGGTATGACAATGCCCAAAAGACACACAGATCTGTAACTTCAGTTGCTGCCTGTTCATCACTTCGAGCTCCTGCTAAATAATGGAATTTCCCCATGAGACTATTTCGAGACTTTAAAGTTACCAGGGATGCTCGTGTTTTGAAAGAAGTTAACAACAACAGAGAAACACAGACCCTCTGGAACCACAGAACTTCCTTTGTAGAAATATCTGCAAATACCCATCTCGCTTTTGATTTCTGTTCAGATAACGGGATTTCTCTTCTTCTTCTTCCTTTTCCTGACAAAAAGACAGTCTCTATTTTCAAAGAATTATTGAGGCTAAAAAAGACCTCTAAGATGAAGTCCATCGCCACAATCAGCCAGACCATGGCACCATGGCACTAAGTGTCACATCCAGTCTGTCCTTAAACACCTCCCTGGGCAGCCCAGTCCAGTGTCTGATCGCCCTTTTCCATGAGGAAAGGCTTCCTAACATCCAACCTAACTCTCCCCTGGTACAGTTTCAAGCTCTGTCCTCTCATCTTGTTAGTTGCCTGGGAGAAGAGCCTGACCCCCACCTGTCTACAACTTCCCTTCAGGTAGAGGTAGAAACAGGTAAAGTCCCCTCTGAGTCTCCTTTTCTCCAGGCTGAACACTCCCAGCTCCCTCAGCCTCTCCTCATCAGACTTTCCCTCCAGTCCCTTCTCAGCCTCTTTGCTCCTCTGGACCCACTCCAGCCCCTCAATCTCTTTCTTGAAGTGAGGAGCCCAGAACTGCTCCCAGTACTCGAGGGGAGGCCTCCTCAGTGCCCAGTACAGGGGGAGAATCCCACCCTTAGTCCATCCTAAGTTGCAGCAAGGTGTTATGCAGAATATATTTAGACCTTGGTGAATGCTATTACTGCAAACCCTTTTTCCCTCTTAGAAACAGTAGTTTAGCCAAATTTCAAACCGTGGCTGTTCCTCTGAGATATTTAACCCGAGCTGCCCACATCATATGAGCAATCACCTTTTTTTAGATAGAATTTCCTTCGACTAATATTCTCTGGCCTTTTAAGTCAGACTCATTCAAGTATTTTTAATTACACAAAACCCCCCTAGGTAATGTTTGACCAGTTACAGTCCCAGTCATTTGTTTAATGCAGCCTGATAAATAAAAATAGGAAGGATGATTAAAACACAGAAGAGACATAAGGGAAACCGACTGGCTGTGAGACATGAGCATCTCTGAACTTCAGCAGTGATATGGACCCATGATTCATTGGTTTATTACTCTGCCAATCCACAAGGAATAACTGAGCTCTAGAAAAAAGATTCTTGGAGGAGTCATCCTACCCTGAGCTGAGAAAATAGGTCCAAGGTTTCACCCAGGTTCCACCAGCACAGCTGGCAAAGTTTGTCTTCTTTCTTCTCAGGCAGCCCCTCTTGCAGTAGAATGTGAGGAATCAATCTGTTCCTCTGCTCAGTAATGGAAGCAAAATTGGAAAATTATGCGCAGGTATTTCCAACGAACAGGAGGGAGTAGAGAAAGGGCAATTTCATGGTAAATTAAATAAGATGGGTTGTTCTCAGGGGTTACAGTGAGGAGGCTGGAGTCAAGGGACACGTGTTAAAGCAAGGAAAATTGCTTCAGGCACTGGGGTAAAATGCTGCACAGCGTGAGTGGGCTAGCATGGAATGAAGTCCAGAGAGGCTGTGAAATCCCCAGCCTTTGAAATACTGGAAGATCAGCTGGAGGATGACAGGGCACTGGAGGGGGCTGCCCGGGGGAGTTTGTGGAGTCTCCTTCTCTGGAGACGTTTGAAACCCACCTGAACTTGGTCTGGGTGATCCTGCTGTGGCAGGGGGATTGGACTGGATGATTTTTCGAGGTCCCTTCCAATCCCTGATGATTCTATGATGCTATGGACCTGAGCTACCAGACCAAGCTTTGGAAATGGATCTAACTTCCAGTTAGTTATCTCTGTCCTGGTTTGGGAAGACTGAACCAGATGTCCTCTGGATGTTAATTCCAGTCTACGTTTTTCTAGGAATCTGTCACACTAACTTTAAACTTCTGCACGGGAGCTGGGGGACGTGTCTGCATGTTTTGAAGACACGGGCTGTCTGACAGCAAAGCCAGTTGCTGTCTGAGCCACACAGAGATGAAAGCTGAAGAGGCAGGGAGAAGCTCAAAGTAGGCTGAGCTACGATACTGGCTGTAACTTGACAACTCGTTAGCGTAGCACTGAGCTGTACTTTAAGCACCAGATATGCTGCATGAAGATCCCTAAAATCCAATTCCTTTCACTGGTGATGGAGAGATCCCAAACAACCTTTCACAGTTACAGGATAAATGAAGATCATTTGAACAGCGGAATAAAAACTTCTCAAATACCTATTCCAACACTCCTTAAAAGAATAATTAAATGCCATTTGTGCTAAACAAAACATCCTGAGCTACCACATTGTTTAAGATTCCAAGTTCTTTTAAGAAAAATTATGATGATCTGATTTCTGTCCACACAGAAGCATCTGTTCACTCCAAGACTTAATAGAAGCAGCAGAGAAAGAAGAACAGCTATGAGAAAGGGGGGATTGGACTGGATGATCTTTCAGGGTCCCTTCTGATCCCTGATGATGTTATGATTCTAATTAAAAAAGACTGAATAGAGGTGCAGCTGATACAGCAACAGTCTGGACCTCATCCTTGATTAGGACTGTAAAGCTGGAACTCATTTCCAGCAGGTAAGACAAAAAGTCTTTCTATAAACATGAAAGGAAGGAATTTCTGGAAGCAGTTTCCTACCTTAATTCTACTTCTGCTCACCCTGTTGACAGGGACATAAACAGAGTAGTTGAGCTCAATCATGCATCTCTAAAATCCCACATCAAGGTGAAAGGCAGTCAGAGGAAAGACTAGGAGAGGTGGAAAGGTCATAAGACATGAAAGAAGAGGTATAAATAGAAATATCACTGACCACCCCTAAAGCTTGTCATTTGGGTTTTTTACTATGTATTGTACTGTGTCCAGTTCTGGGCCCTTCAGTTCAAGAAGGACACAGAGCTGCTGGAGGGTGCCCAGTGTAGAGCAACAAAGATGATGAAGGAAATAGAACAGCTCCCTTCTGAGGAAAGGCTGAGGGAGCTGGGCCTCTGGAGCTTGGAGAAGAGGAGGCTGAGGGGTGATCTCATTCATGTCTATAAATATGTGAGTGGTGGGTGTCAGGAGGATGGAGCCAGGCTCTTCTCAAGGTCATCTGATAAGACAAGGGACAATAGGTGCCAGCTGGAACAGAGGAGGTTTCATCTAAGTATCAGAAGGAACATCTTCCCGATGAGGCTAATGGAGCTTTAGAACAGACTGCCCAGGGGGTTGT
>VZRI01012208.1:80034-91137 GCA_013397515.1 Upupa epops | reverse complement strand
CAAGTTCGAGGGGCAGAGTGAGTGGGGACCGGGGTTCACTGGGGGCTGGGGCGAGGAAGGGAACATGGGGAGCGGGCGGGGGACTAGGACCGGGGAATCGGAGCTAGGGTTCTGGGCATTTGGGGGGTGATGTCAGGGGGCAGGTGGCGAGCCCAGCCGGCTGGTGCTCCCAGACCTCACCAGCCCTCTGTCTCTGTGTGGTGTCGGAGCCCTGGTGTGGGGTCTCTCACCGGTCCCCGAGGGCTGGGCACGGTCCCACACAGTCCGTGGCCTCCCCATCCCGCCGTGCCCGCTGTGGGGATTCCTGGGACCATCGCTGCACGTTTCTCGGGTGACCCAGAGTGGATTCAGTGGGGCCAGAGCAGCTGCGCAGGGGATGGTGCCACCCCATGGGGTGGTGCGGTGTCACCATGGGATGGATAGCCTTGTGGGGATTCGGAGGGCTGGGCTGCTCTGTTCCACCCAGCTGCCGTGGTAGGTAGGGTTCACAGGGAAACAGGGTGGGCAGGTCCCTGTAGCAGCGGTGACCGGGTCCTTGTGGTGACATGCCAATGGTGGGGACCCTCTCCTGGTGGTACCTGTGGCTTGGGGGCTGCTCTGGGAACGCTTGCCCACTCGGAGCTGTGGGTGGATGGAGTGCAGCTGAACTGTGGGGCCTGGGGTGTGCAGGGCTGATCCTTCTCTCTCCACCAGGCCGCAAGTTCATCATTGCCAATGCCCGGGTGGAGAACTGCGCTGTGATCTACTGCAACGACGGCTTCTGCCAGCTGTGTGGGTACTCGCGGGCCGAAGTGATGCAGAAACCGAGCACCTGCGACTTCCTTCATGGGCCTCGCACCCAGCGTGGCGCTGCTGCCCAGATCGCCCAGGCACTGCTGGGTGCTGAGGAGCGCAAGGTGGAGATCTGCTTCTACCGCAAAGACGGTAGGGACCCCGTGCCCGCTGTTGTGCCTGGCAGCAGAGACTGACAGTGATTTGCGTGGGGTGCACGCAGCCCTCTGTCACTGGTTGACAGGCCCTGGAGTTCATGGCTCACTGTGCTGGACACGTCCATCAGCTGTGCTGGGACCTGCTGTGGTGCCAGCATGGACAGGAGCCTGGGACTAGAGCTGGCTCTGAGTGCTGAGGAGTGGAGGGTTTGCCCTGCCCTACCAGTATGCATACCACCAGGGGTCTGCAGCCCTCCCTGGGTGGCTCCCAGCGGGGCAGTTGTGCTGAGACCTCTAGCTGAGGTGACCTCCTGGGGCTGTTGGGTGGGAAATCTGTTGCTGAGGCACTGCAACCCGAAGTAGTGTAGTATGGGGGCACCATCTGCACTGTCAGGAGGCAAGGCCAAGGGCACAGGGATGCATTTTAGGGTGGGCAGGGAGCAGAGTGGGCAGGAGTAGGGTACCCCCTATCCTGGCACTGCCTTTGCTCTGCCACACAACTTTGCTTGCCCAGACTGGCTCTTGCCCTAGTGGTGGCCACTCAGCCTGCCCTGTCTCACAGCTGCCCCACAACTGGCCACTGCACTGGGACCAGCCCCAAATCCCTAGGACTGCAGGGCTTGAGCCCATGTTGGGTGTCATGGTTCTGCTATCCCAGTGGGGTGTGTGAGGTCACTGGCCAGGCTGGGCATCGGCCATGCTCATCCCTGCCTTGTTCTAGTATGGTGGGCCCTGCAGTCCCTCTGATAGCGGGTGTTTGTAGGGTTCCACGATGCCCTGACTGGTGCCAACAGTCCTGTGTCGGTGGTGCCAGATCAGCCCCGTACTATGGACTTGCCCATGCCTGTGCCAGGTGTCCTGGCTCTCACAGCAGCTGTCTCTGTTTCTCAGTGCATTGCCTGGGTTCTGGCATGCAGAGTAAACAAAGCTGGTTCCCAGCTGCCGGCCCCACTCTGGCACTGCCACATGGAGCCATGACAGCTTCGGCTCCCCAGCACCGCCAGGTCTCGGGGCACAGGGTGCCAGGGGTTCCAGCTGGGGCCGGGGTGGCTGCTGGAGGTTGAGCTGGGGTGGAGAAATCAGTCTCTGGTCTCTGCTGGGGCTGGCAGCACAGTGGGTGCCAGTGCCCTTTGGACTCATGCAAGATGCTGGTGGCTGGCAGGGTGCGGGCAGTGTGTAGTTCCTGCCTGGCATCACTTGAGGAGCCCTTGTTAGGGCTGTGTTAATCACTCAGCTCACTGGGGCGGCAGTGAATGGGCATGGGGTTATGCCAGGCCACGGATTCCCTGGTTCTCACTAGCAGCACTTGACCCCTGTGCACGCACACCAGCACTAACCCTGGGGTGCTGGGCTTGCAGGACAGTGCTGCAGCAGGACACCCTAACCCCATGCAAGTACCACTGAGATGCCCAGCATCCTACCAACCCCTACTCGAGTGTGGGAGCTGCTGTTGGGACCCGTGGGGAGGTGGGGTGAGGGACCCTGAGGGTGATGGAGAGGGCAGTCTGCAGGGTGTGGCTCTGCCCCTCATGACAGGGCTGACCTGTGGCAGGTGATGTGGCTTCCCCCACCCATTGGTTGAGGTAAGGAACCTGGGGCATGTGGCAGTGAGTGCCTGCCGGTGCTGTGACAGCGCTTCTTGTGCCCATCCCCAGGGAGTGCAGTGTTTCCAGTGGGATGTTTACAGGCAGCAGTGGGTGCAGGTGGTGAGTATCAGGCAGAGAGTGTGGCAGTGGGGCTGCTCATGCGTGTCCCCTCTCCCTGCTGGGCACAGCTCTGTGCCAGCTATGTGCTGCAGTACTGATACCGCTGGTCATTGTGGGGGTGGCATGGGTGTGCTGCCACTACCCTGCCAAAGCAGGCAAGGAGTGCTTGGAAGGATAGTCCCTCCTGCAGTGCGGGGTCCTGAGCAACTGGACACACCAGCCTGCTGCGAGTGGGACCCCTTCTGGCTCTGCCATCATTTGTCCCATCCCTGCTGCTGTGCTGCTGCTGAACCCTGCTCCTATACCCAGGCACCCTCTGGCATTGAACCCCAGACCGAGCCTGCCTGCACCTAGCTGTGTGCTGCATGGTCAAACCATGCTGCAGCAGCCAGCTGGGCCCCGCTGCGTCGCCAGCCGCTGCTGCAGCCATCAGTCCTGTGCGATGTTGTTTATAGAGCCCTGGCACTGCCGGGGACGCTGGAAGGTCGTGCTAGCCACCAGGCAGCTGCACTCTGCAGGACTGGCCTTGGGATTGTGGGTCAGCTGCCGTGGTGCTGTGCCCAGACTGTGGCAGGGAGGGGATGAGGAGGGGGCAGAGACCTCCACCAATGGCCCTCGTGTTGCTGGCGCTGCGGCGGGGAGTTCCCAACCACGGGCATTAACTGTGCACTAAACTGAGGGTGCAAAGGAGCCAGATCAGGCTCCAGTCCTCACCTGCCTGGCATGAGCTGGTGCTTGTTGTCTGGTACTCCCTATCAACTGGTGCTCCCCACGTGCTGGCACGGCTTCCCCAGCCCTGCCAAGGGGACTGCGCTGGCACTGTGCTGAATGGTTCCTGTGTTTGGGCACATCAGCTCCTGCCAGGCTGCCCAGGCAGGGTCAGGCTGTGCTGTGGGGCGAGAGCCAAGGCCAGCAGCTGGCAGCCTTGTCCTTGCAAGGGTGGTGGGCAGGGAGCCAGTGCTGCTAGGGGGTATCCCAGGAGGGTGAAGGGTGTTAAGCACTGACGTGCCCAGGGTGCCCCTGTCTGGCCGTCCCGCAGGTCACAGCACTGGGGTGCACGGTGGGGGTTCCGTATGGTGTGAGGGGATTATGCAACTGGGGGTGTGCACTGTGGGGTACTGAGGGTGCAGAATGGAGGATTCAATGTGGGGGTGTAGAGTGTGCCACAGGGGGCATGGTGTGGGGTACAGGGTGTTGGGGTGCGTGGTGTAATGCAGTGTTAGGTGTTGGGCAATGGGGTGCTGGGTGGGATGTGATGTGGGGTGGATTCCTGGTCCCCGCCTTCCCTGCTACCCTCCCCTCCCTCCACCCTCTGCCAGCCCTGCAGGGTTATCTGGTGATTGCAGAGATCAGGATGGGGATTTGGGATGTAGAGATGGAGTGCAGGGGGTGGAGTTGGGGAGGTGGGGGGGCCTGGAGGAGGTTCAGGGTTTGAGTCCGTTTGGGGAGCAGGCTGGGGTATGCGGGTGGATGTTGGACTCCAATCCTTGCACCCCATTTGGGGTGCAGGATGCCAGGGCACGCCTTGAACGGGGCACCCAGCCCCATGCATCACTGTTCCCGGGACACCTTGGTCCCTTGTTACTCAGGACTGAGGTCCCCAAGTTTGGAAGTGCATGGGGGGGGAGCCACCAGTCCTGCTGGGGGGAAGCATTTTATGCAGCTCTTGGCATGGTGCCTGCGTCAGGCACAGAGAAGGGGCACACATGGGGTGGGGGGCACAGACAGGGATGGGGTTTGGTGGTAGCATGTGTGGGGCTGGAGACTCCTGAGGAGAGCAGGAGCTTTGTGGGAGGAGTAGGGCTATGCTGGAGGAAGTTGGGGGATGCTACGGGAGGATGCCATGCAGTCGGGGGGCACTGAGCAGGGCAGTGGGCTCAGCACAGCCCCCGCGTTCTGCCCCACACTGTTGCACACTGTGGTCACATCAGAGCCCCGAGCTCAGCACCCCAAACCACGTGAGGGCAGCCCCCTGTGCCCACTCTCCCTGCTGGTAGCCCGCTGGTGGGGGGGAGCCAGTGCCCAGTGGTGTGGCCTGGCGTGGCGTGGCCTGGCTGTCCCGGCAGCTGCTGCCCGCAGCCATATTTAGGCATAAAACCGGCGGCAGCAGCAGTGCCAAGGGCCGCAGCCCCTGAGCCTGGTGGTGGGGCTGGGGGTGGTGGGGGGGTGCTCCACAGCAGGGGGGTCCATTCTCAAAGCCCCAGCAGGGCTTTGCCCCTGCCACAGCTCTGCCCTGCATCGGGCGGGGGTCCACGTGCTGGCACCTCCGAGGGTGCGTGGGCCAGGGGCCGTGGCAGTGGGACCCTTGCCCAGAGGCCCCAGCAGCGGTGAGGTGAGGCGTGATGGGCGGCGTGGGGGTCAGACCCCAGTGGGCTGTGGAGGCTTCGGGAGGGTTGCGGGNTCCCGGGACACCTTGGTCCCTTGTTACTCAGGACTGGGGTCCCCAAGTTTGGAAGTGCATGGGGGGGGAGCCACCAGTCCTGCTGGGGGGAAGCATTTTATGCAGCTCTTGGCATGGTGCCTGCGTCAGGCTGGACACAGCACAGAGAAGGGGCACACATGGGGTGGGGGGCACAGACAGGGATGGGGTTTGGTGGTAGCATGTGTGGGGCTGGAGACTCCTGAGGAGAGCAGGAGCTTTGTGGGAGGAGTAGGGCTATGCTGGAGGAAGTTGGGGGATGCTACGAGAGGATGCCATGCAGTCGGGGGGCACTGAGCAGGGCAGTGGGCTCAGCGCAGCCCCCACGTTCTGCCCCACACTGTTGCCCACTGTGGTCACATCAGAGCCCCGAGCTCAGCACCCCAAACCACGTGAGGGCAGCCCCCTGTGCCCACTCTCCCTGCTGGTAGCCCGCTGGTGGGGGGGAGCCAGTGCCCAGTGGTGTGGCCTGGCGTGGCGTGGCCTGGCTGTCCCGGCAGCTGCTGCCCGCAGCCATATTTAGGCATAAAACCGGCGGCAGCAGCANGCGCGTGTCCCGCGAGGCGGGGGGGGGTCCCCGGGGGATTAGGATTTCCCGTGGGTGCCGAGGGGGATGAGGCAAAGCTGCGTTCGGCGCGGGGCGGACGTGTGTCGGTGACACTAATCTTCCCACGGCTGGGGACCCCGCTGCCGCCCCTGCTGCCACCCCCCCGCGGCTCTGCCTCCCAGTTGCTACCCCGTGTGCGGGCAGGGATTCCCCGCGCGGGGCTGGGCGCAAGGACGGTGCCAGCTGGCGCCTGCCGTGTGGTGCCGGGCTCCCGGGTGCGGGCGGCTGGNGCGGGGGCACCGCTCGGGGGAGATGGGTGGGGGGGGGAACTCGGTGTCATTCACCCGGCCCCACACTGCGTGCGCTGCTGCAGGTGCCGGGGTGGGGCTGAGGGTGCTGTGTGCAGGGGGCTGCAGAGACGCCCCCAAGTCTAGTGGCTGTGGGGGACCCCCGGGCAGGGATGGGTGCTGGCTCTGGCTAGTCCTGCAACAAGGTGCCGGGGGGGTGCTGCCCCATCCGCAAACAAAAGAGGTTACCCCGGGCTGCCCGCATCTCCTCCCCCGTGCCAGCTCCCAGCTGTGGCCGCAGGATTAACGCTGCAGCTGTTAACGGGTCCTGAGCAGCTTAAGTGTGGCCTGGCACCCTGACTGCCCCTCACAGTCCCCACACTCAGTCAGCATCATCTCTGGGGCTGAAACAGGGCTCCTCCCACCCTCTCATGCCTCTTTTAAACTCCATGATGCAACTCCAGCAGAGCTCACAGTGGGGCAGGGGGGGTTCCTGGCTCGTAACTGGGGGCTGGAGAGGGTTCCCAACAAATAACTGGTGGGAGGAGGGGTTCCTGGTAGGCCTGGGGTCTGTGCTGGTGCAGTGCTGAGTCCCTCTCCCTGCAGGCAGCTGCTTCCTGTGCCTCGTGGATGTGGTGCCAGTGAAGAATGAAGATGGGGCCGTCATCATGTTCATCCTGAACTTTGAGGTGGTGATGGAGAAGGAGCGGCCAGGCTCGCCTGACCAGGACACCAACCACTGGGTCACCTCTACTAACTGGTTCCCCACAGGTAGGGACACCTGTATGGCTGAGGGGTCTTGAGCTGCAGCTGCTGCAGCATCAGGCCCACTGTGACCCTGCTTCTGCAAACTGCCTGTCCCAGATGCCAGAATCTGCAGAGAGCTCTGTGCCACACGGCAGGTGCTCTCGCTGCTGGCGGGCAGTGCTCGTGGTTTGTGTTTGGTGTGTGCCTTGATGCCAGTCCTACTTCTTCATCCAGGGCGCAGCAAGTCCCTGAGGCTAAGGCTGCCAGCATTGCTGGCGCTGGCGGGCAGCAAACAGTCACTGCCTCAGGAGCCACCTGACGCCATCGTGGTGGACTTCTCCAAGCAGAGCAGCGAGTCTGGCGCTGAGGAAGCCACATCCTCACTGGAGCCCAGCTGCCCAGCAGGGACCCAGCCGGAGGACCAGACAGCACTGATGGGGGACGAGCCTCCCTTCACTCACTCCTCACCGCGGGCCGACCGCCTGGCCCTGCACACTGCCTTCTCCAACTGCAGCCTGGCGCGCTGCCGCTCCCGCGAGAGCCTGCACAGCGTGCGTCGCGCCTCCTCCGTTGATGACATCGAGACCATGAAGGGTGAAGGCGACAAGCGCTGCCACAACCGCCATGCCAGCACCGGCACCAGCATGCACCGTGGCTCCAGCACCGGTATGGCACTACGGGCATGCTGCGGGCATCGTGTGCACCAGTGCCAGTACCCACAGCCTCTTGCACAAGCGTGTGGCTGTGAAGTCATTAGGGCTGGCAGCTCATTAGGGCCAGGGCTATCTCCTGGCACTCAGGTCGCCAGGGCAGCTGTCAGCCACAGCCAGAGGGACCTGCCAGCTGCTTGGCCAGAGTGCTGGCGTGCAGCTGCCATGGCACTTGTCACTGTCAGCTTGCTCATCGCTCTAATGCTCCCCGCTGCCCGCAGCTCTGTTGCATGGTGGGGCTCCCCGTCACCCAGTGTGAGGTAGTTCAGGGCAGCCCTGAGCCCCCTGTGCAGCATCAAGCCCACATCCCTGGCAGGAATCCTGTAGCCACGCCAGTGTGGCTGCTCTGTCCAGCTGCACTCACTGGGCTGGGGGCCTCATTCCCCTTCAGTCCATCTCCATTGCAGGAAGGGGCTCATCCCTCAAGCCCAACCTGCAGTCTCCCTCCCTACCTGCGGCAGCCTGGGCAGTGCTGCATGGCAGCAATTACCTCATTAACCCTGATCTAGCTTAAGCTCATTAAGCAAAGGGAAAACAATTACATTGAGGGTAAACGATAGCAGACTGTCAGGTCACCATCATGTAGCACCCAGCCTGGCCTCCTCCCACAGTCCCTGCTCCCCTCACCCACTCCCAGCACAAGGCTTCCCCTCGTGGGCTGTGGGACCATCACCCCAGAGGAAAGCAGAGCTGTGGCCCGCCCTGTAGTGATGGTGTTGTGGTGATGGTCCCCCTGCTCAGGGGCCATGGCGAATGTCCGGAGTGCGCTGCTCAACTCCACCTCAGACTCGGACCTGATGCGCTACCGGGCCATCAGCAAGATCCCCCAGATCACCCTCAACTTCGTGGACTTCAAGGCTGACGCGTTCCTGGCTGCACCACCCGGCGAGAAGGAGATCATCGCCCCCACCAAGCTGAAGGACCGCACGCACAACGTTACTGAGAAGGTCACTCAGGTGAGCCTGTGGTGGCATTCCATGTGATGGAGGTAACCGGGTGGTGCTTGGTGTGGCCAGAGGCCTGGGCATGTTCTGCACAGCAGCTGGCTGCTAGAGCATGCAGTGTGATGCTGGAGCATGTGGAATGCTACCAGACTTCACAGGGGTGTATTAGGGCTTTAGGGACATGCTGGGATGTGTGGGGCGATGCTGGAGATTGTGGGGAGGTGCTGTATCTTAAAGAGTGATGCAGGAGCTCATGGGGGTGCTGGCATGTGCAGGAATTTGTGAGGCGCTGGACCTCACAAGGGAGTGCAGGAGCGCATAGTATGAGGCCAGAGCTTGCAGGGTGATGCTGGACTGTTCAGGGAGGCACAGGAGGGTGCTGTGGGCATGGCTATGTGCCTGGAGTGCCCTGCCCTGTGGAGTGCCCCTGTCCAGTGGGGTGCTGGAGAGTGCAGCTTGAGCAGATGTGTCAGAGCGGGTGTGAGATACTGCTGTCTGTTGGTCTGTTGAGATCTGGAGAGTCCCTGTCGCTCCACTCATGGGGGTTGGCTGTGGTGTTTCCTTTGCCAGGGTGATGTGCACTGTGATGGGGCAGCACACAACTGACACAGACCCCACATGGCATGTCAGGTTTCTGGGGATTCCCAGCAGAGAGCATGGGGCAAGCACCCCTGGCCTGAGCATCCCCTGTCCCACTTCCAGTGCAGGTACAAGCCACGGTGGGCTGCACCAAGCTGCCAGCTCTCTTGTGCCAGGGGGCTGGCAGTAGTAGCTAATCCTTGGCACATTGTGTAACTACCATCTGGCTGTGGGGAGCAGGCAGCGGCGGCTGCTGCTGCTTAATTACACCCTGATTCCGACTCCTGCTAATGAACTGAAAGCTGCTGGGGGCCTGTGGGCTCCTGGGACTGCTGCCTGTCCCCTCCTAGGGCAGCCGCCTAGGGGGGGTAACAGAGAGTTGGAGACAACACAGAGGGGATGGGAGAGGGGAACTCTCCTTGTCCTCAGGCCCCTTGGTGCAGCCCTGCTGCATGGGGACCCCAGCAGCTGGCAGGGGACAGAGCTGCCCGGGTGCATCTGCCTGTGCTTCTGGTCCCTCCGGCCCTCCCTGCCCTCAGTCTGCTGTCACGTGGGGAAAAAGGGACACGCTCTCCTGGGGTGAGCATCCAGCCCCACTGCCCTCAATGTGTGCCAGAGGAGCCATGGGCCTAAAACCTTCTCCCCAGTACTTGCTCTGTCCTGGCTGGCCTTCTCTGCTCTCCTCCAGCGTGGTAATGAGCCAAGCATTCTGATTGCCTTCACCAAGTAATTAATTGCAGTGCTGTGGCGGCTGCCGCACTGAGCCCTAGCTGTTCCCTCCTGCCGTTGCCATGCAGGGGGGATGCAGCTGCCCTGAAGAGGGCTGGCCCTGACCCACCAAGCTATGGTTGAGGATGCAGCTGTGCCCCGTCCATGCTGGATCCCCTGGGATCATGCTGGGAGCACCTGTTGCTTCCCCAGTGCAGGATGGGGTCTGCACCAAGACATCTGGCTGCCAGCACATTTCTGCTGTGGCAGAGCGTGGCAGGGAGGGCAGGGGTGCAGAGGGATGCTGGGTGCTGGTGCAGTGGACCATGTACCATCATGGCCTGGAGAGTGGGCAGTCATGAGCAGCCATCCTGTGCCATGGGGATGGTTGCCACATCTGGGACTCTGCAGTAGAGTGGTGGGGCAACCCTGGCTCCAGCACTGTGAGCCCCATACTGGAGGCTTTCAGGCAGTGGCACTGTGATTCATCTGCAATGACGGCAGCCGAAGGAGCCTGCCCACTCCTGTAAGTCCTGTCAAGGTCCTGCTCCTGCAGCTCCTGTCAAGGTCACCACACTCTCAGTCCCACCGGCTGGCTGTGTCTGAACGTGCTGTGCCAGGCTGGAGTGGATGGGATGGGGATGGAGCCTAGTGTGGCTGCGCTGGGGACTGGTGATGTGGCTGGGGAGATTTGAGGCCCCCATGCCATACAGGGATGGATTTATGGCACGCGGTGGCTTGTGGCAGCCCTGGGGCTCCCTGGCCTGCTCTGGCAGGGACTCTTGCCCATGGCAGGGCAGAACAAGGCTGGGCAATGCCAGCAGTGTGCTGGCTGTGACTGACCCCCGTGGGTGTTGGTGTTTGGCACAGCATGGTGACGGAGCTCCACTCGTGTGGGTGGGATGGAGACTTGGGGGAACACATCCATGGGGAGGCCGAGCTGGTGGGTGCCCTATGGTGCTGCTGGCTGGGATGGGATGTGACCCTCGGCTGCTGTGGGCTGGGGTTTGTCCAGCTGTTGGTGGGGGCTGGGAACACGAGTGGGGGACACAGGAAAGCCCACACTCGATGGAGTGTGTCCCACCAAACCCCAGCCCCACTGTCACCGATCGGGTGGGAGCTGCTGAGAGCAGGTAGGGCTGATGGGCCAGGCGCAGTGGGGTCTTGCTGCCAGGGCTGGGAAGCAGCCAGGGACACTGTGAGCCGGCGGGGCTATGAATCAGCCAGAGGTGGCCTGTGGTGGCCAAATAGCCCCCGTGGTCAGCTCGTCCCCCATCACTGTCCCCGCAGGCACTCGGGAGTCCCTTTGGGGATGGAGGTGTGCGAGCAGCAGCTGCTTTGCTCAGGATTGGCAGCTGGGACCCCAGGGAGTGGTACCCCCCCCTCTGCCCCCCGCCTCGTGCCTCAGTTTCCCCGCGGCAGGGGGGGGGGGTGTCGGGTCAAGGTCCCTCCCCGCGGCGTGACGGGGAGTGGCGGAGGCTGAAGGGGGGCGGCTGCCGGGCGGGGAGCGGGACCGGCGGGGGCGGG
>VZRI01012208.1:64091-77062 GCA_013397515.1 Upupa epops | reverse complement strand
GCCCCCCCCCCAGTACCTTGGGCCCCCCCTCTCCCCAGGGTGTCTGTGATTCCATGTGGCCCCCTGCAGCTACTGCAGTGTGACTCCCCTCGTGTTGGCACAGCAGTGTGACCCCCGCTGCCGTGTAAACCCACGGGCACCGCAGCACCCATCGCACGTCTGCCCGGGAGCGGATAATTTGGGACGCGCAGAGGGTGCCCAGGGTGCAGCCCCTGCTCTGTCGCAGTGTTGCTGGGCATGTGCCACATGCGTGGCCTCATCTCTGCCTGTCAGGCAACACGCAGGGATGTGGGCGCCGACAGGGAACCCCTGCGTGTGGGTGGCAGCGGGTGAGTCAGGGCCGACAGTGTGTCCCTGGCACCTGTCACTGCATGCGTGTCCCCGCCGCTGATGCCATGCTGGTGCTGCCCTGAGCTTGGCCCCACATGAACATGGAGGGCAGTGCTGCCTGGGAACCAGGGGGTGATGGGGTGAGTGTCCCCCATAGGCATGTCCCCTGCTGCCCCGTGCCCCAAGGAGGGTGTGGTGGTAGCAGCCCGGGAGCTGGCAGAGCCAGAGTGGTGTCCTGCTGCCCAAGAGCACCACCTGTAAGGCGTTTGTGGCACGTCCGTGGCATGTCCCTGAGGTACCACTTGTGTGTTCAGGGGTGCCCGGTTGTGCACATGCATCACAGCAGCCAACGCACTGCTGCGGGGCTGGACTCATCCACCCCGTGCCAGGTGCAGGAGCTGGCACCATCACGATGCCTATGCTCTGCCAGGGCAGCTGCTGCTTGGGCTTGCTGCCCACCCCACTGCCCGCCCCACTGCCCACCCCATCGCCTGCAGTCGCACACAGCAGCACCACGTGGGGCCCAGCGCTGTGTCATGGCACCAAGCCTTTTGGAGGACTGTGCCGTGCCGTGCCAGGCTGCCGACCCCCCTGAGTGTTGGAGGGGTTAAGAGGTGGGTGAGGGCCAGGCTTTGAGGCGGGGCAGGGGTGGTTGCGCGCAGCCCTGGCAGTGGCAGTGGTGGGAGCGGGGCAGGCTGGGAAACATTTCCGCCCCAATAATTTCTCTCTCGCTGCCAGTGGTGGCTCCTGCCGACACCGTCCTGCTGAGCAGTGCCTGGCTCTTGCGCTCAGTCAGGCTGGAGGGGCGGCTGGCACTGGGGAGGGCGTTGGGATGGGTACGGGACCTGCTGGTGGGGTGCCGTGTTCCTGGTGCCCACGGGGCAGCCAGAGGTCAGGCAGCGGTGGGTGAGTGCCGCCGGTGAGCCATGGACCATGCCCAGCACTCTGGGCGGCTGTGAGGATGCTGGCGTCGCTCCTGCAGCTGCTCCAGGAGTTGCCGGGGCCTCCTGCCGCCCCGCACGGGGCTGGAGTGGGACCCATGCCCGGCATCTCCCTCTGCGGCACCTGCCTGTGCCTCAACGACGACGCTGCGTGTGCCACGGGGCAGAGCCAGGAGGAGAAGGTACTGGTAATGCCCAGCCCTGGCACCTGTGGCTGGGCAGCCATCGCGGTGGGAGGTGGGGGTCAGAGTAGTAACTGTGCCAATAGCTGGTGCTCAGGGAGGGCTGGTGGGTACTGCAACACTGCCCAGGAGGTGTGCCCTCCCTGGGGCCTAGGGCCTGGTGCTGGCTGTGGGTGGGCACCAGCTCCAACCCCCCTGGCGCTGGATTTGTGGTTGTTACATAAAGCTGGTTCTCACTTCTGGTTTGGCTTGGCATGTACCCACAGCCCCCATGGGTGGCACAGCCTGGGTACCCATTCTCTGCCCCACCTGGGACTGCTGCAGCCCTGGACTGGGGTCTGGGTAGGGCCCAGAGGCAGATGTGCCCCCCTTGTGCTCTTCTGCTTTTGTGGCGCAGCCACTGCGGTACCATTGCTGGGTAAGAGCTGTGTTGCCCCCAGGCAGAGGTGGTTTGGCATGGCCAGAGTGGGTACAGGGGCAGCATGGGGAGGGTCCTTGCAGGGGGTCCCTGGGTCATGTGTGCAGGCTGTTTCACTTTGGCGATGCCAGATTGTCGGGGGCACAGACGGGGTTGGCTTTGCCCCAACTTCTGTCCCTGCTGTCATGTATTTGGTGCTTCATGTGGGCACCATGGGGTGGGTATTGCACCCAGGCTGGTTTGACTCGGGGGGGGGACTACCCTGGCACCGTCTCCTTGTTACAGGGCCCCTACTGCCCCTCAGCACCCACTCACCCAGTCCCTATTTATAGCTGCTGCCCCATGGCTGGTACATCTAATCCCTGTGCCAGGCAGCTGGGATGGACAGGCACAGCTGCTAGGGCACAGCTGTGTTTCCCAGACTCCGTTGCTGGGCGGTGTGTGTGCATGGTGGGGATGGGGCAGCAGCCCTGTGGGATGCAGGAGGCTGGGATAGTGCTGGGGACAATGAAATGCCTGGGCAGCCCTGGGTTGGGCCGTGTCACCCACATGTCTGTGCCCTGCAGAGGTGTGTCTCTGCCAGCCCTCATTGCCTCGAGTGCTGCCTGGGGAAATGGGTTGGGGTGTTCAGCGGGCAGAGGCCTGCCGAGGCTGGTGGAGTTCCTGGCATCCTTCTGCATTCTCTTGTCCTGCTGTGCTCTCTGCACTCCCTGCTCCCACTGTACCCTCTACACCCGCTGCACTCACCACAGGGTTCCCAACCTCTGCACAGGGCAGGGACCTGACTGGCTGCGGCCCTACAGTGCGTGAGGGCTCTC
The DNA here is from genome assembly GCA_013397515.1 of Upupa epops. Classification (NCBI taxonomy): domain Eukaryota; kingdom Metazoa; phylum Chordata; class Aves; order Bucerotiformes; family Upupidae; genus Upupa; species Upupa epops. Next base: position 74,373 of record VZRI01012208.1, on the reverse strand, counting down.
TGCCTCTCGTGTCTGGCTGGCCTGGCATGTGTTCAGGCTGGGGTGCCTGTGCCAGCCTGCAGCTGCGTCACCCTGTGCTACCAGGGCTGCTTTGGCAGGGGTCCTGCTGGAGGATGAGCCTGGGCAGAGTTTCTGGGGGGTGGCACAGGCAGACTGGTGTGGTGGGGCCAAGACACGTGGCGGGTTGTGGATACTGAGTCCCTGCCCACCCACCTGCCCAGGTGCTGTCGCTGGGTGCCGACGTCCTCCCAGAGTACAAGCTGCAGGCACCGCGCATCCACAAATGGACCATCCTGCACTACAGTCCCTTCAAGGCAGTATGGGACTGGCTCATCCTGCTGCTGGTCATCTACACTGCCATCTTCACCCCCTACTCAGCTGCCTTCCTGCTCAACGACCAGGAGGAAGCCCAGCGGCACCACTGTGGCTACTCCTGCAGCCCCCTCAATGTCGTAGACCTCATTGTGGACATCATGTTCATCATCGACATCCTCATCAACTTCCGCACCACCTACGTCAACTCCAACGAGGAGGTGGTCAGCCACCCTGCCAAGATTGCCATCCACTACTTCAAGGGCTGGTTCCTCATTGACATGGTCGCCGCCATCCCCTTCGACTTGCTCATCTTCGGCTCTGGCTCGGAGGAGGTACCCTGCCACGGTGCTGCTCTGGCACTGGCTGCACCAGCCCCTGTCTGGGCTGGGCGCTAGGTCAGGGACAGGCCCTCCTGTAGGGTGATGGCTTGGGATCCCATGTGAGCTCCTGGTCTGGAGCTGGGTGCCCACAGTGCTGTGGTGGGTGCTGTTCCCTGGATCACTGTGCAGAGCAGTGCCCCGGGATTTTGTGCATGCTGCTAGGCATGGGTGGGCACCTGTGGTGCCACAGTGGATGCTGGGGTCAACAGTGCTGTTGTCTGCGTGGTGGGTTCTCCTGTGGGGCAATGCCTGGGGGTCCCACATACATCTCCAGGCTGGGGCTGGGTGCCTGTGGTGCTGCAGTCAGTGCTGGGGTGGTGGGTGCCTGGGCAGGCGCTGGCAGCACGTAGCTCTGAGCACAGGTGCAGGCGAATCTGGGTCTGGCCCTTGGGGACCCCCGTGTCTCAGCACTGATGGAGCAGTGCCACAGTCAGCAGGGGGGTTTAACTGTCACCCTGACACGTGCGTCTGTGGGACCCCTGATCTTTGCCTCAGGGGCCACCCTGGAGGCACCTAAGCCTGGAGTGGGTGGAGGGGTTGGGGTGCGTGTGAGGACTAGGATAGGATGTGCCTCAGCACCCAGTGCCACTAAAGCTGCGGCGTGCCCAGAGTGGGGAGCGGGGTGCAGATAGTGTTGGGTTGGTGTACTCTGTCTGGTCCTGTGCTGATGAGGTGAAGGCTGTGGCCTCTGCAGGGGTTCTTTGCTGGGGGTAGCACAGCCCTTGCCTGCAGGGACAGTGGGGTGGTGCCAGGACCCCTCCCATGGCCTGTTGGTGGGGCTGGTTGGGGTCTCTGCTGCAGCAGCTCCTGGTGACCCTCTCCTTGGTTCCCGCAGACCACCACCCTCATTGGGCTGCTGAAGACAGCGCGGCTGCTGCGACTGGTGCGGGTGGCTCGCAAGCTGGACCGCTACTCAGAGTATGGGGCAGCAGTGCTCTTCCTCCTGATGTGCACCTTTGCCCTTATCGCCCACTGGCTTGCCTGCATCTGGTACGCCATCGGCAACGTTGAGGGCCAGCGGATCGGCTGGCTGCACTCGCTGGGCGACCAGATCGGCAAACCCCTCAACGCCAGCAATCCCCTGTACGGCCCCACCATCAAGGACAAGTACGTCACGGCGCTGTACTTCACCTTCAGCAGCCTCACCAGCGTCGGCTTTGGCAATGTCTCCCCGAACACCAACTCCGAGAAGATCTTCTCCATCTGCGTCATGCTCATCGGCTGTGAGTGCCCCGTGGGGGCCCTGACCTTGAGCCCTGGGTGGGGGCACGCAGAGTGGGGGGGAATGAGCAGGGAGGAGTGAGTGTGTAGGTGGGATGAGGGCGCGTGTGCATATGGTTGTGCGAGGGTGTACACGTTTGGGTGTGCGCACGTGCGTGTGATAGAACACGCGTGCCTGTGGTTGTGAGCCTGCACGTGATGAGCACGTGTGGTGTCCCCGTGGCGGTGGGGGTCTGTGCGTGGTGTCATGTCTGCTCTGATGCCGCTTGCTCTGCCGCAGCCCTGATGTATGCCAGCATCTTCGGCAATGTGTCAGCCATCATCCAGCGCCTGTACTCGGGCACTGCCCGCTACCACACGCAGATGCTGCGAGTCCGTGAGTTCATCCGCTTCCACCAGATCCCCAACCCGCTACGCCAGCGCCTCGAGGAGTACTTCCAGCATGCCTGGTCCTACACCAACGGCATCGACATGAATGCGGTGAGCTCCTGCTGGCGGTGCGGCCACTGCTGCAGCCCTCTAGCTGGTGGTGTGGCTACCACCGTGCCCCAGCCCCCGCTGTGACCTGCTGTGTCCCACAGGTGCTGAAGGGCTTCCCCGAGTGCCTGCAGGCTGACATCTGCCTGCACCTCAACCGCAGCCTGCTCCAGAACTGCAAACCCTTCAAGGGGGCCACCAAAGGCTGCCTCCGTGCCCTGGCCATGAAGTTCAAGACCACGCATGCCCCGCCTGGTGACACACTGGTGCATGCTGGTGACGTCCTCACCGCCCTCTACTTCATCTCCCGTGGCTCCATTGAGATCCTGCGTGGAGACGTAGTCGTTGCCATCTTGGGTGAGGTCCCAGGGTTCCCGGGACCCAGGGCTGGGGCAGGGGTGGCCCCACAGACTCACCCCCTCTACCCTGCTACCTCCTTCTCCAGGGAAAAATGACATTTTTGGGGAGCCGCTGAACCTGTACGCGAGGCCGGGAAAGTCCAATGCAGATGTTCGGGCACTGACCTATTGTGACCTGCACAAGATCCACCGTGAGGATCTGCTGGAGGTGCTGGACATGTATCCCGAGTTCTCTGACCACTTTTGGTCCAGCCTGGAGATCACCTTCAACTTGCGTGATGTGAGGAAACGTGGCATCGGGGCTGGGGAGGGCGTACGCGTCCTGCTGAGTCTTGGGGACTTCCAAACGAGCTGGAGCTCCCAGCACTGGGGAATGCTAAGGTTGGGGGATGATCACCCTCAGATGCTTCCCAGCATCTGCCTATCTGAGGGCAGTCACTGCATCATAGCCCTCCACCAAAAGCCCCAGAGCATCACTCCCTAGCACCATGTGCTGCCTCACTCTGTCAGCTCAGAGTGGGGATCCAACAGCACCCCGATTTCACACCCTCCTCCCCCAACACCCTGCAGACCAACATGATCCCTGGCTCTCCGGGCAGTGATGACCTAGATGGTGGCTTCAACCGCCTGCGGAAGCGTAAGCTTTCCTTCCGACGGCGCACCGAGAAAGGTGGGTCTAGGGGTCTGGGGAGGTCCAGGTGCCAAGGAGCCACAGTGATTCTGGGCCTGTCTCCTCACAGATGCTGCCAACGCTGGGGAGCTACGGAGCGGACAGAAGGCGCTTCGGCAGGGCAGGAGCTGCCAGGCACCTGGGGCCCCACGCGGGCCAGCTGAATGGGACCCCTGTAACCCCAGCTCACCGTCCAGCTCCCCATCCAGCGATGAGGATGAGCCCCCTGTTCCTGGGCCAGGGGCTGCTGCCCTCTCCCCCTTCCACAGTGCTCGCAGTGAGGTGCCCTTGGCTGCCGAGGCTGAGGAGAGCAAAGGCAGTGACATGTGCAATCCCCTCTCAGGTGGGGATAGAAGGGGCTTAGGGTGGGTTGGGGGATGTCCTGTTACTCCCTTCCCTGCTCAGGGTTCTTCAGGTCCCCCTGATGCCCCAACTCCATGGCTCCACCTGCACCACTGGGTCCCTGTCTCCTACCTTGCACCTTCCCATGCAGCTCTGCCCCAGCATCCCCTTGATCTTTGCATCCCCGTGCTGTTTCCGGGATGGCCTTGGGCCTGCTGGAGTGCACTGTTGCTCTGTCTCTGCTGGGATACCCTGAGGACATTGATACTTTCTCTCTCCCTGCCTCTACAGGAGCCTTCTCTGGAGTCTCTAACATTTTCAGCTTCTGGGGTGAGAGCCGAGGTCGACAGTACCAGGAGCTGCCACGGTGTACCATCCCGGCTCACGCTACCCTCAGCATCCCACTGCCGTCCATGAGCCGACGCCAACGCTCCGAGGTGGAGACTCGCCTTGAAGTGCTCCAAAAGCAGCTCAACAGGTACCTTGGGTGGTGGGTCTCGGTGGGGCCATGCTGTTCCACAGCATGTGGTGCCCTGTGCGCACTCAACATGTCTCTGCCCACAGGCTGGAGACCCGCATGGCTGCTGACATCAGCTCCATCATGCAACTGCTGCAGCGTCAGGCCGCCCTGGTGCCCCCTGCCTACAGCACAGTCTCATCTCCCCATCAGCCTCCCGGCCCCCCCTGTCCACTGCAGCCCATCCTCCCCATCACTCCCATCCAGCCGCTCTCTCAGGTGAGCACTGCCAGGTTTGGGGCAGATCTTCTCCAGTTGTCCCGTCACTCTTCCGTCCAGCCCCACTGTGGTTTGGTTTGGGTTCACGCGTGAAACCTCAGCCTTGGGGTAGCCTCCTCCTGATCTCCTTGTTCCCAGCCCCACTGGTCACTGGTGCAGCAGAGGGCTGACNTGGGGTAGCCTCCTCCTGATCTCCGTGTTCCCTGACATGTACACACTGGGCCCCTGTCCCCTCCCTGCCTGCCCACCGTAGTGAAACACCAGCTGCCCTCGCTCCCACAGGTTCCCAGCTACACAGTGCCGCTGGAGCTGCCGCGTGCCCCGGACCTCCGTGATGAGCCGCCACCACCGCCAGATGTGGTGCTGCTAGTGGAACCAGCGGCCACCCCGCCACGACGCCTCTCCCTGCCTGGACAGCTGGCCAACACACCGGACACGCAACCCCTGCATAGACACTGCTCTGACCCTGGGAGTTAATGGGCAGGGACGGGATGGGGCTGGGACCCCCGGCACCACAGGACCCCCAGCACCATGGGATGCGGGACCTCCGGCATGACAGGATATGGGACCCCAGTCCCCAGGACACTGGCTGGGCCGGTGGGCTCCAGGCTGCCATCCCCCATGGACAGTCCCTCCTGCCACAGGCAGCCTGCGGTGGAGGGGGAGCAGTGGGAGCCTCTGGGCACCTCCATGTTAGCTGGCCTAACCCGGGGCGCCAGGCCCCCTCCACCCCACCTCCGCAGCCAGGGCACGGCTGGCAGGACCATTGGACACGTGCTGCTCTTTGCCTCCCCTTCCTCCTCCTCCCCACAGTGCTGTAGCCCCCTCTCCAGCCAGACCCCTGGGGCTGGCAGCGTGTTGAAAGGAGCGTGGGGAGGGGTTGCGCAGGGGTTTGCACGCGTATGCGTGCGTGTTGTGTGTGTTCCCACGTGCTGTGGGTCTGCCTGCACTTACCCTGTGTGTGTGTGCTTGTGCGTGTGTGTGTGTGTACCTCTTCCCATGTCCAGTACCCCGGGACGTTGCAGGTGTCCCCGCGTGGTCCCGTTGAGCCAGGACCCCTGTGCTGCTCTCTGGGGGGGGACGACAGACAGGCTGTGTCCGTGCATACGTGTGTGTGCAATCATCCCAGTGTGTTTTCTGCCCGCCATGGCACGTGTGTGCATGTGTGTGTCTGCATGTGCCTACGCACACCTGTGTACACGGAGCTGCAGCGTGGAGCACAGGTGTGGGGTGGGTGCATGGTCCCCCAGCTGAATTCCTGTCCTTGTCCTGGCTGGGGGTGACCCTGCTTGGGCAGAATGTCTGTGTGCTCATGGGGCAGCACTGTGTGTCTGGGGGGTGTCCCCATCCCCTTGCCTGCTGTGTGCCCCCCTCACCACCTACCACTGCTGCCCCCCCAGTTGCTCTGGATCCCCCTGCACACCTGGTGGCACTGGGCAGGGGTTGCAGATCTCCAGCCTGTGGTACCACCCCACGCACAGGGAGGGGGATGCCCTAGCAGGGAGGGTTGCTGGGAGCTCCTGCTCACCCGCCTGCTCGCCTGCCAGCCCCTAGTAGTGTTTGCTGTGTTCGTGCTGTCATCCTGTAGCTGGGCACCACGCGTGCCCACCCTGCTGTGTCACACAGACCTGCATGTTGCCTTCCATGGTAGGTGCTCCCTGCTCCCCCCCAATAAACCAGACCGACCCCCGTTTGGTGTGTGGCTGTGCTGCAGGATGGGGCTGTGGCAGAGCTGTGCCACCACAGCAGCCTCAGGACAGGCCATAGGGAGGGGGATGGGACAAATGCCCATCACACATGAGCTGTGGTCCTGGGGGGGGGTACAAAGGCCAGGGGGAGGGAGCAAGGGAAGGGCAACCTTGAACCGTGGTGCAGTTAAATATTGCAACAGCCATGGGGGGACAGGGCACTCCTGATGCTCCTGGATGTGCCAGGGCTGCGACAGAGCCCAGACAGGGCCAGTAGAGGTGGCATCACCTTTACTGAGCCTGGCATGCAGCATGGCATGGCCCATGCCTTGGTGTCCCCATGGCCACCCTGGTCCCACATGACATAGGGTGCCAGGGTCCCTGCTAGCCCCGGGGTAGGTTACTCCTGTCGGTAGGTGCCATTGTAGGTGAAGGGCCCTGAGGCAACGCAGGGGCCAGGACTGGCTGAGGTCCAGCGCTGAATATCCAGCCGGGAGAAGGTGGGGGGATCCAGAGGCCGGACAATGACAGGGCTGCGTGAGGCCACCGAGGGGTCCTCATCAAAGAAGTTGAAGGGTCGCAGGAAGAAGCCAACGGCGTTGCCAGGGGTAGCTGTGTTTGGGATGTCCTCAGCGTGTGGGACATGCAGGAAGCCAACGGTCACCCAGGCCACCAGATCCTGCACAGAGGAGACCATGGCTGTTGGCGGGTCAAGTGATAGAACAGATCCCTGCCATGAGCATGGGCAGGTCCTACCAGTCCCCTGTCTATGATGCCCCCCCCCCTTGCCCAGCTCCATCTCTTGGTCCCCAGGGTGTCACCTGGTCCTTGATGGTTTCGTTGTCACGGAGGAAGCCCTCAAAGCTGACTAGGGGCTCCCAGGGATCATTCTGGGTGTAGATGCTGCTGCTGGTGGGCTCGTTCTCATGGTGTCGTGTCACAGCCAGGTGATACCTGTGAGGAACAGAGGCAGGATCAGGCTCAGTGCCAGGCACAAGGAGCAGATTCATGTGGAGGTGCCAAGGCAGGGCATGGACACATCTCCCACCCCTGCCCAGGTTCCTCAAGCTGTGCCACCCATTGCCTGTCCCTGCATAGGGGATGCAGGCTGGCAGGGGGTCCCTCAGCTGGGGTTCTTGCAGCCAGGACCCTGGTTTCTCTTGGGGAGATGTTGTCAGCTGCTCTAGGGTGCCACAGCAAAACAGGGTCTCACTGACAGTCAACCAAGAGATGGTGGCAATTGTCACTGTGACCAGCTCACCCGAGAGTGCTGGAGAGGGGACAGGGTGCCACCGGGGGAGTTTCCCACTAGAGCCACAAGGGTTGGGTGATGCTCAGCACATAGACAGCAGGTCTGGTTGTGCCAGAGCCGACTGTGGCCAGGGATCTTGTGCTGCAGGAATCCCTCTAGCCCACCTGCCCCAGGAGATGCCCTTCTCCTCCTGCCAGCCTTGTGGCAGCACCCGCCCGGCATGGGAGCTGTGCTGGATGCGGTAGCTACGTGAGTGACCCCAGCGATTGCGCCGGTGTGGGTTGTAGAAGAGCAGGTAGCGTGGCAGCGCCTTGCCGAAGGGGAAGGCAGCCTGGCGCTCGCTGTGACGAGGCTGCCGGTGCAGCCAGGGCTGCACTATGCGGGCGCCTGGGCTCCAGGGATTGGAGATGTTCTCAAAGCGCACGTCCATCGTCTCAAAGCTGTTGCTGGTGCCTGCAAGCAAAGAGGCTGTGAGTGGCAGCAGAATGCACCATCAGCCCACCCAGAGTCCTGGGGCATGGGGCTGGCATCTCACTGAGATGCCACCCAAGGCATGTGTGATCTTCAGAGGGTCTGGGTAGTGCTTAGGAGGCACTTCCCTGGGAACAAGGCTCCCAAGCCCCTGGAGCTGCATGTGGAGTCTTTCCCACCTCCCGATACCCTCCTGAATGTAGGGACGGTAGGGTTCTGCACCTGCAATGTCCAAGTCCACCTTGTAGTGCACCAAATGGGTGTGAAGGTTGCCCAGGACATGGTTGTGGACACGGCTACCATAACGCTGGCCCTGAGGCGTGTAGAAGGTGGCATGGATGAAACCAGTGGCGTGGACCTTGGCCTCCATTACGCCGTTAGGGTAAAGGAGGAAGTCCCAGATGTAGTCATAGTTGTAGACAGTGGAAGTGGTGCGCAGGACCAGTGCATGTCCCTCTAGGCCAGCATAGAAGTTGAATCCCCCCTGGAAGTCACTGTCAAAGTGGCGGCGAAGAGGGACACCGGTGGGCAGTTCAAAGATGCAGATGGCATGGGAGAAGCGCACAGGCCCATCAGCATCATAGAGGTGGTAGGCGTCCAGGTAGGTGGCCACATCAGGGCAGTCAATGCCACGGGCCAGCTCATAGGTGACTGAGCCCATGCCCCAGCCAGCATCCATGTACTTGGTCTGCATGGCAGCCGGTGTGTTGCCACCATAGAAGGCAACAGCCTCCTGCACACTCACCTCGTAGGCCACACGCTCCCCATTGAAGCGCAGATCAAAGAGTTGGAGGCCAGCAGAGGAACGCAGGCGGAAGGCCAGGCTCCAGCCCCCATACTCAAGATAATTGCCCCGCAGCCAGTACCGCCGACCCTGGGGCTCACACACCTTGGCCCCATGCACCTCAGTGGGGGTGCCAGTGGTGAAGTGCCCGCGTGGCTCGTAGCTGGAGAAGAGCTGTCGAGATGGGGGCTCGTCCAGGTGGGCAACTGACAGCGTCCCTTGCTCATAGCGCTCAGCCAGCTCCTGAGGGCTGGAGAAATACTGCCCGTTGTACCAGAGCTGCTGCACCGTCCAGCGCTGTGGGTCGAGGTCCCGGTGGTCCACCAGCACTTCCAGCCCCACCGGGTGCAGGAAGAAGCCCTCCACAAAACGCTGCATCACCAGCCAGCTCCGGCGCTCGCCAGACGCCAGCCCCCGTGGTGCAATGTCTGAGAAGGTCAGGCAGTGCTGAGAGCAGTTGTGGTACCAGAAGCCGGTGGTGTCACGCAGCAGCCGGTAAAGTGGCTCCATGGCCTCTGCCACCTTGCGGTGCAGCAGCGTGTACTCCAGCTGGGTCATGGGCCGGGCCGCAAAAGGAACAGTGCGCCCCCCCTTGAACCGCAGCGGCCAGTAAGAGCTGGGATGCGGCAGGGGCCCCACAGCAAATTCGGTGACATTGGGCTCTGCTTGTCCCCCAAAGAAGATGACAGCTCGAGCCTGGCGCTCGGGCCGGGGGCCACGTCGGTCCAGATAGCGCAGGGCCACTCGCTTCTTGGGGGGCAACAGCTCCACCAAGAAGAGGCTGTTCTTGGCCAGGGTTCCCCCAGAGCTCGGGGACAGCCCCAGCTCTGGGCGGCTCATCAAGAAGGTCCGTACGGCCCGCAGCTCCGCTGGAGATAGGTCAGTGAAGATAGAGGCTGTGTCAGGGGGTGGCATGGTGGGGCCAGAGCTAGCCACAATGTCCAGCACGACCAGTGCCCAGGCAAGTTGGAGCCACCACATTCTGAGGAGACCTGAGGGCAGTGAGAGGAGTTAGCCATGGAGATGTGACCCTGTTTGCAACCAGTTGTGACTGACACTGTCCCACTGGATGAGGAATCACCAGTTTCCGCTCTCTGCCACAGCATTTGGTGCAGACTTGGTCCTCACCCAGTGGCTGTTCAGCATTTGCAGCTGGCTGTGCCAGAACCCTGATAAGACACAGGTACACTGTGGGATGCAAATGCACTTGGCTGCTGCAGCAAAGGCCACCCTGTCCTGCCACAAAATGCTGTGCTGGCGAGGCAGGCAGCATGCCACGCTGTGCAGTGCTGTGCTGGCTCACCCGGAAAGCATGAATCCCACTGAGTGTTGAGCACCAGGCCCAGGGGAGAACACAACCACTTAAAGGTTGCTGTTGGAGTGCTGGTGTCCAGCCATGGACATAGTCTCCCTAGCTGAGTGGGTCCTGCTACCAACCTGTCGGGGGAGGGGGGGGTCTGTAGTGGTGCCCGGCGTGGTGGAGGCCCTGCAAAACTGGCACCAACAGTTAATGGGAGAGGAATAGGGGACACTCAGGATGGGGTTTGTTTAGAGTACCATGTCCCCATCCACACAGCAGCCCCCCCC
>VZRI01012208.1:0-59969 GCA_013397515.1 Upupa epops | reverse complement strand
ATCCTCCTTCCAGCTCTTCTTGTGGATGGGCACCACAATGGGCAACCTCCAGTTATCTAGGACCAGTGGTAAATGATGGAAAGCAGCCTAGCTAGCTCCTGTGCCAACTCCTTAAGCACCTGGGATGAATCCCATCCACACCCATAGACTTGTTAGGATCCGAATGGCACTGCAGGTCACTAACTGCTTCCTCCTGGATTATAGGAGGATTATTCTGCTCCCCATCCCGGCCTACCAACTTGGGAGCCCAGTTACCCTGAGGATGGCCAAGTTTTTTGTTAAAGACTGAAGAAGAAAAGTACCTCAGCCTTTTCCCTGTCTTCAGTTACCGTATTTCCCCCTTCACCCAATATGAAGTGGAGATTTTCCCTAGCCCTCCTTTTGTCATTAATGTATTTATAATGCTTTTCATCATCCTTAACAGATTTGGCCAGATTAAGTTCTAACTGAGCCTTTGCTTCTCTAATTCTCTTTCTACATGACCTTACAATATCCTTAAACAATTCCTGAGTCGCCTGCCCCTCTTTCCAAACTCGATACTTTCAGTTGTATTTGTGACCTCTCCTGGCCCTGCTCCAACAACTCTGTGTTTTAACCTGCGCTGAGGACTACAGAGGTGGACGTGGCACTGCAGCCAGAGAAAGATGCCACAAATCAAACTGCTATGAGAACTGGGAACCTCCTTGCCCCTGGATGAATCCTTGGAAGGAGCTATTTCTAACTCGTCTGTTTCTGTGACCTGGTGCTCTTGTGTTCTCCACTTTCATAAGGGTATCACCTTATACAGAGGGTTTTGCAGGGTGATTTGTAGAATCACTGTAGCTATGGACTTGAGGAAGGACACGATGTCTTTCGATAAAGTTTTATGCAAATCCAGTGAAGCTTGTGGTTTTGGGGGAGTAAGAGCTCTTATTCCAAAGCCAAAGCCCCAGAGTCACAAAATGATGTGGTGGGCAGGCCAGGTGCTATCACAGGTGATGCAGAAGAATGTTTCAGAAGCAGGCTGGTATCACCAGGTGTGGATGCATGGTAGCAGGCTGACTTAGTGTTTATGTGATAGGTCTCCAGTGGGAGCTGGAAGTGTATCTTGGCAGCTTTCCCTAAAAAAAAGGGCTGTTAAAAGCATGTTTTCCATTTTAGTGGTAACACTGAGCTAAGCTGTGGTTGTAGGGCGTTTTAGCAATGTTGTAAAATATGAAGTGCTAAGATGGGCCTTTGCTTTGGCCCTGGTGTGCACTGACTGTAGCGGTCCTTGCAGAGCCATACATGCCTCCTGGTTCTCACTGGGGACTTTGAAAACTCTGCTAGTTTTGAAAGAAAAAATCCTGTTCCTATAAAAGGAAACCACATGAGGACGTCTGGAATCAAAGGAGCCTTTGAAACAAAACTCCTGAGCGGGTGTTTATGTTTCCTAGCAGATTAAGTTATCAGCCGCATGCAGAGTGCACTGCAAGGGATAAATGGCCGTGGCAGAGGGGGACCAGGGTTCCTCTTGCTGGGCAGCAGCTAGGGAAGAGCTTGCAGTGCTGACAAATCCACTTCTGCCAACAGAGAAGTGGGAGGAAAGCGAGGGCTAAGGAAATGGCTGAGGTGGCTGAATAAACTCAGTAGTTGAATGGAGTTCACCTAGCTGACCTGCAGGCGTTTTTCCACACCCCGTGATGGCGAGTCCCACCGGGGGAGGGATGTGTGCTAAGCCATGTTATTTCTGCTTGTGGAGAGTGTTGTGATGCTGTTACTATGACAGTGGGGACGAACCAGATGAACACCTCTCATTCTGGTCTATAAGGTGTTAATTTCAAAAGCTCCATGTTTGTATGGGGTATATGGTCTTGATGGTGGTGAGAATTAGAGAGATCCTGGAGCCTGAGCTTTACATGGTCTTTGGGGTCACTTGATTCTCCAGAGGAGGCAGCGACAGTTCTGCAGCCTCTGAAAGGCCTTTCTGAAGGAGGGGCGTGGGGGTACCTGAAGGCTCTGCAGAAGTGGCTGCTCATGACACTACCACGTGAGATTTACTCAGATACTTCTGTGTTATTATTAGCCTGTAGGGAGGTTCTTGTCTCTGAACATGTTGCTTTTGGTCCCGAGTTTTTCAATGGGGACCTCTTAACTGTTTCATTGTTGGAGAGGCAGCAAGTGGGCAGGTGATCTTCCTCTGCCCTCTTCAGTTGCTTGTGACCCAGCAGAGCTCCATTGCCTTCCTTACCTGAAGCACTCCGGCTGCCACTCTTCCTGAGGAAGCAGTTCCAGCCAACCTCTTTTGGGAGAAGAGGCCCAGGAGTGCTGGCTCAGCTGGCCTGGTGTTACAGGGATGTTCCATCTCATTCTCCCTCTGCTGACTCCTGAGGGCTCTGGTGGTTTCTGACCCACTCTCATCTTTGGTCTATGGGGCATGCCCTGGCCATCTCTCACCCATTAAGATGGGCAGGGAGCAGCTGTATGTTTCCTGAGGGTTATCCTGGCTGACTCAAGCATGGCCATGCACAGTGGCTTTGACAGAGCAGAAATGTTCTGTGTGGCTTTCTGCAAGAATATGTCTTCCTCTGCCCTTGTGGGACATCTCTCTGCAGAGAAAACACTTGCAGGTGGATGTCTCTGGAGACTAGCTTCATGCCAGCTGGCTGCCCTTGGAGCCTTTTGGATGTGCTGTTGGCCAGTGGAATGCCAGCTGACAGCAGTGACCACCTGCGCCCAGCAGCAGGCTAATCCTATCCCAGTGGCCACCTCCCAGAGCCAGAGGGGCTTCTCAGAGGCCCCATTTCAAAATAAACCTCTGTGAGAGTCTTCTGCAATCTTAAGCTATTGCTCTGGGTTCCCTTTTGCTATTGTGGTGAGGGCTGCTGTTGCAGCAGACCAGAGTGGAAATGTGTTTTGAGGATTTTTTTGCAGAGGGACAGGATCATCTGCACCTTATGAAAAGCAAACACAGGGAGTGGGTGGGTCTGGAATGTTTCAAATACTTGTCCACAACTCTGCTGTGTTTCTTGTGAAATCTTTTCTTGTCAAGTTTCTTAGCAGATTACCTGTTTATGAGGGAAGAAAAAGGCTCGCTGTCATTCCCCCAACACCCCACCTCCCCAAACTACAGCATCTCTTGGAAACCCTGTACCCTCCAGCCCAACAGGGCTGACTAGTCCTGGTGTACTAAATATTGCTGCCTTGTTCCTGAATCTCCCCTTTGAACTGATTCTTTAGACCCAAGAGGTTGTGTTTCACTCTTCCCCGGCATGAAATAGGGTTGGTTGTCCTTTATCACTTTGCCTGCCTGTCAGGTGCTTTTGAAGTGTGGAGGCGTGAGGCTGAGCTTTGCTGTCGCCTTTGGAGACAATCCCTCCACCCGCAGTGGGGTGTGTTGCTGTGGTTCTCGGCTCTCCCCCTTCGGAGGAGGGTTTGAATTGCTCCAGCTGGCGCCTTCACGCCAGATGCAGATTTTTTCTGCCTGTTCTGTAACTGCAATCAAACCCCTTGTAATCAGAAGAATAACAACACACACAATGGTTCCATAAACTCCCCCATCTCTTCCGCCAGCTGTTTCTTTCTTTTAAGAAAAAAAATCTTCCATTACTCACGCCTTTTATGAGTTTATACTTCTTTTTGGGGCCTGGATTCACTGTTTCACTAAGGGGATGTTTCCTTTTAAGGCATCAAGGGCTGGTTTGGGAAGGGCAGCTACTAAATCACTCGAGCATAGCAGTGTCCCTGCCACTTGGGAGAGCATGACCGGCAGGTTTAAAGCTCAGCCTTTCTCTCCCTACAGCACAGCTTCCCCCTTCGGGTGCCCCACACTGCAGCATCTGCAGCTCCTCCATTTTTACAGCACAGACTCTTGTCCCTGCTGCAGGATCAGTCCCACTCTACCCTTGGGTGCAAGTGCTGCTAAACTTTCCTCTTTTCTCTACCCTTCAGAGGACCTGCAGAGTCCCTGGTTGCATCTCAGTAGGATCTGGAGTGAATCTGTACACTCCAAGCTGCCTGGGGCCCACTGTAGTCACTGACTGCATCTTCCTTGATGTGGCCCCACCTCAGTCCTGTACACCAGATTTGAGCTGTAGCTCCTGCCTTTGATAGTGACCTCTGGGTCATACTGGTGAAACTGGGTGGTGTGTGACCTTGACCCAGGCTGTCTCTCTTCTACTGTTTGTCATTAATGGTGGCCTTCATGCCATCTGTGATGACCAGATTGATAGAAGCATAGAATAGTTTGGGTTGGAAGGACCGTCAAAGCTCATCCAGTCTAACCCCCTGCAGCGAGCAAGGGCACCTTCAACTACAACAGGTTGCTCAGAACCCAAAGCTGCAACCCAATCTGGAATGGTTACAGGCATGGAAAAGCAGGGGTGCAACTTCAACAGTGCCAATTACAGGGGATGAATCTTGCCCTGGTCTTGCTAGTCACACTACTGCTGACACAAGCCAGGATGTTGTTGGCTTTCTTGGTCACTTGGGCGCACTGCTGGCTCATGTTCAGCTAGGTGTTGACCAGCACTCCCAGGTCCTTTTCTGCTGGGCAGCTTTCTTGCTGCCCTAAGCCTGTAGAGTTGTATGGGGTTGTTCTGGCCAAGGGCAGGAGCCAGCACTTGGCCATGCTAAACCTCATACAATTTGCTTCAGCTCTGAGACCCGAGTTACACTGCTTGTGACTGGCTGCCAATTGCATTTAAGTCTTCACCACAACTTGCTGGGCTTGGCCCTTGTGTCTAATGGACCAGCGCAGCTCCAGCTCCTCCATGAGTTCAGCAGCTTTCCCTGCAGCGTCCCACTGACGTCTCATAGAAGTATTTCTAGTTCTGGCCAGCACCAGCCTAGAAAAGCCTGTGGGTCCTGTTGGGTGACAAATGCTCTGTAGAATGGCCATCTGGACGCCTTGCTTCCTGTGTACCAGGGCAGACCATGGTCATCTTCTCCTCTGTGATCAGTGCTTTGTTCATCGTGAAGTCACCACTGTAATTTTTAGGACTGAGATAGCATAGACCCAGAAATCTTGTGTCCTTCACAAGGTATTAAGAGGAGGATGATGGACACCCCTTTGTGTTGCAACACCCCCCACATACCCCGTGGCCCTTCTAGCTCTGCTCTTGTTCCAGAAAATATAATTGGAAAAATGTCTCACGCAGCCTTGTGAATTCATTCCAAACAACAAAGAAATAAGGTGAGACTTTTCATGAGGGTTTTTTTATTCAGTTAAAAATTGCAAATGACCAGTTGTATCTGAGCAAACACCCCTTTGTGGTCTTCTGCTCCCCATCCCCCTCTGCGTGTCACCAGCTCTTGGCCTGGTTACTGAACTGAACCACGTGCATGCCTGGCACGTTGTGGGACAGTAGCACAACTAGGGCATCCCAAAAAAAGGCCACCTGGGGCCATAGTGGTGCATGTTGCACTTGGAGGTGGCACTGAAACCAGCGAGTGGGGAAGTGTCAGTGTAATAAGTGGCATAAATCACCAGTGCTGGCCTGGAAGTGCTCCTGCCATGTTGCTGTGGTGCCGAGCACTGGATTCTCTTCATCCGGCTGCCCCAGTTCTTCCTGAGGCATTCTTGCCCTGCCTGACAGCTCTAGAGCCGGGAGGCTCTGGCAGATGGGGGGACATGCGGCTGCCTGTGAAATGAAGGTAGTTTTGCTCCTTCTTGATGATGTCATAGGAGTGTGAATGTTTGCAATATGTCTCTGTGCTTGATGTGATGCCTCTGACTGCTGGGTCTTAAATTCTAAGTGTGCTGAAGCAGCCTAGCCTGTGTGCTAGAAATGGAGAAAATAAAAATCCCCAGTGCTTGCCTTTAGGGCACCTTGGGGAGGGTCATGGCAGAGGAACAGGGACACCCCTGTGAGGATTAGCATGGATGCAGCTTTTCCAGGCTCTCCGCATTGGTCAGCTTTCAGGAAGCTCTGTTTTCCCTGGAAATAGGGCATGGGAGGGCTGTGGTGAAGTAGGGCAGCATGTGGCCCATGGGCCCCCTGGGGAGGAAGAGAGGGAGGCAGGAAGCAGTTCTGTGTGTGGCAGTGGCATTGCTGTCCCATGTGGACCTGACTGGTGTTTATACTGTTGTGGCTACAGGATGACAATGGGGGTATCTCTGGTTGTTGCACTCCTGGTGTCTCTGTCTGTGCTCTGATCAGTGTGTGAGCCCTGCCTCGCTGTTCTACCTATTAGAGAGTCCATAGGGCCCTAGGTCAACATTGGGTGGGGGCTGTGTCCAGATACCCTCTGGTGTGTCTGTGCATGTGACCTGCAGTGGAGGTGTGGGTGGCCACCAGACACTCCAGCACAAGGCTGTGCAGCAGCATGGGCATGGTACCGGTGGGGAGGAGGGTGTCAAGGCACATCCATTGGCAGCATACAAACCCCCATAGACTCCCTGGATTTGTCATGGCAGGAGATGCTGGGTGAGAGGTGCCTACCTGGCACTGACTCTTTGACTCCAGATCTGGTGTGGTATGGGAGGATGGTGTGGAGGTGTGCACCATGGGCATGGACACCACCATCATCGTCAGTGTTGGTCCTGAGTCCTTTCTGTCTTTCCTACCCTTGATTTTGTCTGGATTCCTCCACTTCTCCTCTGTCACTTTTCAATGTGCTGAAATAGAGTTTTGGGTGTTTGTTTTTCGGATGTGTTGCCATAAGGGTATCATGATGCTCAGTCCGTGCCTCTAGCCCAGATTTTCCTGCCAGCCACTGAGGTAACTGGGCATAAGGCCTTGTGTCTGAAGGCTCCTGTCTCTGTCTCCAGTGGATGCTCCAGAGGTGGGGCAGTAAGGGCTGTCTGGAGGGGAGAATCCCAGATGGACAGAGGCCAGGGATGCTTATTACCCTAGGGAGCCCATTCCAGCACAGCAACAGAGGGAGAATATCTCAGAGGAGCAGAGCCTGAATGAGAGATGTGACTCCATCCTCTGACACATTCTACCATTGCCAGCCTGTGTGACAGAGTCTGTAAGTAGATAGATAAAGTAAATTGAGATTGTATGTAACTAGATAGCTATGTCTGGACAGATATATAACTGTAAGTAGATATCCAAGGCTAGAGGAGTCTAAGGCGGCATTAGTGTCAGAATACGTAAGTAAACAGAGAGCTTGTCTGAATAGATGTTCTATGTAATAGATATTCTAGGTATTAATAGGTAAGTCTAAGTAGATATGAGAGTCAATAGGTAAGGAAATGTAAACAGTTATTCTGTGTAATTAAAGTTTATATGGGTAAAATATGAAAGTGTAAATCACATGTGATTAAACTTATATACATTATCCATTTACGTTTATAAATATGTAACACATAGATAAACACCCTAAATATGTATAAATGCAGAGGTGTAAGTATTTGTTATATGAGGTTTTACAGTTGCAGGAAATGCTCCCTGTAGCGGCTCCCCGCCGGGGCCGGTTGCCTGGTTTTCCCCTGCAGGTCAGCCCAGGTGAATGACCTGCAGTGTGTTATTCTGCCGCCGTGTGGCCATGCTCGGTACTGCAGCCCGGAAGCCCCTGTTGCAGCTGCTAATGGCGAAAATGCCGGCCATCGCCTGAAGGACCTGCATGCAGGCTGCCTTTTGCACAGTGCTTGCCAGGTCCCAGAGTCCTGCAGTTTTAATACCAAGAGGATCTCCTCTGTCATGGGCCTATGGCCCTAGACCAAAAATCGGCTCAAGCAGTTAATAAGTGGTTGTGGTTGCCTGGGTTAATAGTAGAAATATGCCAGGTCCCAAATACCCTTCTGCCTCATCCTCACCTAGCAAGACCTGATTTCTGCCTGTAAGGGAAAATTACCATGCATACTAAATTTCTGATGCCTCTGGGCTCCTGGAATATTTTTTCTGCAATTTAGCTAGTCCAGCGGGGGGCCACTCATCGGTAACTTCATCAGTAACTTCACTGCATCCCACTCATCGGTGACTTCAGTTCTAATTACTGGCTGAACCTGCACTGGCTCTGTGATGGGATCAGAGTTTTCCTCTGGGTCAGTGTCATCATACCACATGTCTATGGCTTCAAGATCCTTACAGTGTAGCGGATGCACTAGACCAAGTCGAAGAATGGTCTGCCTTGGGTTTGATCAAGTAATTTATCTGTCTTAATCTAACTGTTCCTCTTGTTTCTCAGGTACAGCCAGGAAGTTTCCTAGTAGATAATTTGTATAATAATTTGTATTTTAAAGGCTATTTACACATCTTTCCATTTTGCCACATGTTGTGTCTCCTTCTCAAGAACTAAAGATGCTGTAAACACCTGATCTGACTTCCATGCTGTATTTTCTACATCTGCAATCTTTTTAAGGGGTGGGATTATTTCATTTTGATTGCATGATAAACAAGCCCTAAAGACTGCACAAATAACTCCTGTACCCTCTTTTCATTTATTTACATGCAACTTGTACAGATTCCTTTAAATTGCAGCTGGTAGATTGTTAAACTGCAAGATAGCTCTAAGCTCCTACAAACTAAAATCCAATCGCAAACAGAAATAAAAAACCCCAAACCGTTATCTATCCCTGCCAGTTGATGCTGAAGTTTCATCACCGCAAACTAGATGTGTAATAGGGGTAATGTTTATACTTTGTTCCTGTTAAGTGTGTGTGACTGGCCAAAAAGCAGTTCCATCAGCAGTTACCAAAACCCCAAACCTTTTGTGTTATAATTCCTGGAAGTCAGGTAAAGCATCTTATGCTGTGTCCTCCTTCACGGTGCTTAACCGTGGGGTCTTGCGTAAACACAAAGCATCTGGCTTTTGCCTAGCACCCACCTCTGCTCCTGCCATTGAGTTTTTGTTGGCAATAGAAATTACTTTTGTTTGGGCACCAGAACAGGATTGCAAAGCAGTCTAATCTGCCTTTCAGGTAGTTCAGGCCTCTCTTTCTGGACCCAAACAGCTCTGGCAGCAGCAGGAAAATCCAGGTATTGCAGCATTCCTGTAACAGGTTTCCTGTTGGTGCATTTTATGTGAACTTGCTGACTCTTATTTTCTCCTGATGTTTTAGGTTTAGGAAGAATGAGAGGAACAAAACATCTGATCTTCCACATGTCTAGGAGCAACACAAATGTCTGTGTCAGCACCTGCAAAAGGTGCAATTGATTCTGTTGCTGTTGGAAATCATTTTCAAACACCAGAACTGTGACCAGAGTATGAGTTTTACCTTCACTGTGCATGCCAAGCCTGTAAGCACTAAATGCCACCAACATTTGCCACTGCTGAAGTGGGAATATTGTGTGGGTAGAACAGTTCACCTTAGGATATAAAAACCATGTTGACTGTCTGCAAGTTTAGCTATCGTACAAGTTAGAAAGACAACAACATTCTCCATCTGTGTCTTCTCACTTCCATACTGAGTTGTTAGTCTAATAGACTGAGACTAGTTTTCTCAAGTGAGTGCTTGTAACTAATAAAAAAAAAATCACTGATGTAACATTCCATTAATTTACACAAATTATTAGACTTCCCTGCAGCAGATGTGCATAAATTAACACAATCCAGGAGCTATGGAAAGGCAAGTCTCGAGTAATCTTTTCAAACTGAGTTTGGTACTGTTCGGTGTTTGCTTCAAGGTGGGTGCCCTTTTACCATCTGTCTCACCCTGCAAAATGCTTGTTTCATCTTTGTTAACTACTGCAAGTCAGCCGATAGAGCCCCTTGACAAATGTATTCCAAGCTTCAAAGGTTTCAAGAGCATGTAAAAAAGCCTTACCTTGCTCTCATCTTGAAATCTACTCTTTATTCAAGTTACTCATTTTCCAGGAACAACCAGCTTGTAAAGAAAAGTGGTAAGTTTGTCATTAAAAAGAACAGTTAACACATTTCAGTCTTCTTGTACCTGTGATTCAGTTTTTCCTTATCTTCAGACACACAAAATGGCTTCACTTGGCCAATGCCAACTGTATGAGTTTCAAGGAGGCCAAATGTAGGGGCCTGCACTTTGGCAACAACCCCCAGCCGTGCTACAGGCTTGAGGAGTTGCTGGAGACTGGATAGCTGCCCAGCAGAAAGGGACCTGCAGGTGCTGATTGACAGTGGAGGAATATGAGCCAGCAATGTGCCCAAGGAGGCCAAGAGGGCCAAAGGCATCCTGGCCTGCATTAGAAATAGTTTTGCCAGCAGCAGAAGGATGTGATCCTGCCCCTATACTCAGCCCTTGTGAGGATGTACCTCAAGTACTGGATGTAGTTTTACCCTATACTCAGCCCTTGTGATATCAAGGTGCTGGAGAGGGGGCAGAGAAGGGCAACTGGGCTGATTAGGGGTCTGGAGGACAGGTCTGATGAGGAGAGGCTGAGGGAGCTGGGGCTGTTCAGCCTAGAGAAGAGGAGGCTGTGGGGAGATGGCATTGCTTTCTACAACTACCTCAAGGGAGGCTGTAGTGAGGCAGGTGTTGGCCTCTTCTCCGTAGTGACTAGTGATAGGACCAGAGGAAATGGAGTCCAGCTGCACCAAGGAAGGTTCACATTAGATATTAGGGAAGACTAGATATTAGAAAAAATTAGGAAAGACACAAAAAGAGTGGTGAGGCCTTGGAACAGCCTACAAAGGAATGAAGTGGGGTCCCTCCTCTGCCATAATTCTCAACCCACAGGACAGTTGCCAGCCTGCAGGACAGGGGCTGCCTGGGAGAGGGGAGTTGTTCTCTGTTTAGTTTTCTAGCAGAGCTCCCCGTTTGGGGATGTGCACATATATAAATGGTATTAGTAAAGTAAGGAGCTGCTGGTTGGAGCAGTTTCCATAATTTTGTTCCTTTTTAGGGGGAGTGAATAAAGTTAGGCTGATAACAATGTCATTTGGAGCACCCTAGTGTCGCTGGAGGGTCAATGATGCAGCATGTGTAACTGTGATTTTCATAGTAAGTGGATAGATAAACTAAATGGAGATTACACGCAACTAGATAACTGTAGTCTGGACAGATACAATTGTAAGCAGATATCCAAGCTGGAGGTGCCTGAAAAAAAGGCATTAGTTTCAGAATTTGTAAGTAAACAGCTTGTCTGAAAATAGATGTTCTGTGTAATGGGTATTAATAGCTAAATACCTGTAAGTGTCAATTGATAAGGAAGTGTAAATAACACAATATTATGTAGTAAGTCTAAATATGTAGTAACTCTCTGTACTAAGTCTCAATAGGTATAATATAGAAGGGTAAATAATATGTGTTTAGAGTTATAGACATTATCTATTTACACTTTATGAATGTATAAATCTTATATGTACTGTTTGGAACAGGCAGTGCCCAAGATGGGGTCAACTCTTGGTGTCTTTTCAAAGAATGCTCCCTTGTAGGTCCTGGCTTCTTCCCTGGCCAACAAAACCTTGTCCTGTGAACCTGGTGCTGCATGGTAGGGGAGGGATTGAAAAATGAGGAAGGGGAGCCACAGCAAGAGAAACAGGGGGAAAACGGTTGATGGTCTACAGGACAGAAAGGAGGAGAGAGAGAAACAGTCTGTGAGACCAGGAGAAAAGCACAGAGTAGCGGTGGGCCATGGGACAGAGAAATGTGTATAAAGAGACAAGTATATAAACAGATAAGGAGTGCTGAGACATGGTGGAAGGAAACCCTTGTGGAAGGTACAGCAGCTTGACTCATCAGCTGAGCAAGCTCAATGCACCACTGCTTCCTTCTACCAGGCCCTGGGTTCCCATCTTTCAATTCTTGCCTGCGTCTTGGACTTCAAACCTTGTCTGCCTCGTCAGAACCACTGGATGTGTTTGCAGCCCCAGGGTGCAGAGCTCGTGGCTGTAGAAGGATGCAGGGCAGGCAAGGGGGCGATGTGTTGATGCTGCTGCTGCTGCAGCCCGGCAGCTGACGCGCGATTCGTGCTCGGTCCTGCTGTCCTGTGGCCAAATGCCGGTAGTGCAGCCGGGGAGCCGCGGTGTCCGTGCTCGGTGCTCCCACCACATTTCGGTACTGCAGCCTAAACAGACTTTTTAAACGGTCGGTGCACCAGCATTGGAAGGTAACAAAAAGGGCGGGACCCGTAGGCCCCTCAGTCGGAATGCAGTCTGCCGCGTCTTCCTGTGTAACAGCTTAGCAGTGCTGACACAGTCCCTCTCTGGCCGCCTTCCCGTGGCCCGTCCCCGCCCCAAGGTCCATATCGAGTGAACAAGACCCAAGGCATGGGGAAGGCGCGGCTTCGGGCCCCTCGGGAGGGGGAAGTGGCGGACTCAGGCAGGCTGTAGAGAGGCGGGGCGTCGCGTCTGATCGCATTGTATCTCGTCTCGTCTCCGCTGAGGCAGAATTGCGGTGCTAGCTATGGGTCCGGGCAGTAGTTTCCGTGCCAGGCTGGTTCTATGCCGGTGGCACAGCGGTTAGCATCTCTGCGGGTGCGTTCTGGTTCTGCTTTCTGGGGGCTGGCGGGGGCAGGAGCGACGCCGGTACAGACTATCCCCCGACTTCTGGCTGCTCCTCTCCGGTGCCGGGTCGCCTCTGCAGTGCCCGGCGCGGGGGCTCCTGAGGCCCCTGCCCGGGCGGGGAAGGGTTCCTGCAGATGGCGCTGGGAAGCCCTCCCGGCGCGGCTGTGCCCGGTTGCCTGCGGGCGCCCAGAGAGGAGCATAGCCGGGTCCACCTTCTTGGGAGGCCCTGGGGGCGCAGAACCGTTGCGGAACTGTGCATCCCCAAACTTTTAGCTCGGCATCGCAGGAGGGTCAGAAAGAACTGGTTTATGGCACCAAAACGGAGACCAGTGCATCTTTTCCTGGGGCTTAAAAAGAGGCTCAGGAAGCTCTTGAATTCTGCGTTCTCAGGGTGTGGTAGAGGGAACCAAGTGCTGTGGGTGTGGTTCGGTTTTTGCCTCTTTTTCCAGGGTCACCTTCTGTAGCGGGTGAACAAAATCCAGCATGGGTTATTCCCCTTGCCGCTTAGGTAATTCCGGGTGTAGTGATTATTAAATGTTATTACAGTAGTTGGTGAAGATTTCTCACCAGCAATGAATCCCAGAAAATAAAATCCTGTGGGTAGTGAAGTTCCTTTTGAGAGTGGTTCTTGCCTTTTGTATTTGTGATATAAAAGGAGAGGGAAGCTAAAGATGTAAGAGTCTTCCCTGTTAACTCCTAATTTATTTCATCAGTCATTCTGAGAATGCAGTGAAATGCATGTAATTGATTGTATCCCTATGCAGTTGCCACCCTTTGAAATAATTCTAGGTGTGCAGTGTTGTAGGCTTTTGCTTTCTGGTAAACTTCAGTAGAGGAAAGCATTGAGCTGTGATGGTGTAGTTACTCAGTTGGTTGGTGTTTGAACACCAGTTGCCTGGACAAAAATAGAATACTAGATGCATTTGTTATGGGTGTCCTGTGTTTAAAATACAGTTTCTTCTATTGTAGTGAATAATACTCAGAAATAGTTACTTTCTCTGAAATGCTGGCAAGATGATTGTCATTTTCCAGTTTGGTTGCAGAGGCTCATCCCCTTCCCCCAACCCAGTATGTGTCTGTCTCTGTTGTGACCTCTCTGTTGGCTTGTGTTTCATGTCCCTGATTAATCACAAGGGTAATAAATTTGTGGGCTCAGTTGTAAAGACCATTGAGTAGAGCAGCCCTTGAATTCAGGGACCTAAGAGCACATGTGATTGTTGTCTCTGAGGTGTGAGTGTGACTAGCACTGCTCAGGCTGGCAGCAGTGACTGCCTTGTAGAGGCACCTTCTATTTGGGACGGGGCATGGGGTTTCATCCTTGACAACTAGCCAGATGCCTGCAAACAACACTGTAAATATTTCCATTTTTGGAAGGAAGAACTACTTGGCCTAATGTGTCTGCTGACCAAACATCAGCCTGAAGAACTGAAGAGGAAAAGACTGAATGTGGCGAGAGGTTTAAGTCTGTTCTGTCTTGGATCAGGGCCTCCTTCCAGGGCTTATGAAGCCTAAGAACTGTGTGTGTCCAAGTAAATGCATTGAAGGCTGTTTAGTTCTCATGTTTTAGGCAGATCATCCCATACCTTTTTCAGGGGTTCACATAACACTGTTGCTGTATTCTGTTCAGAAGATAAGACTGTCCTGAGCAGCTGAATGTGTCTGGGAAGCAGCAGTGACTGGTTGTATGTGCTGTTTGAGCTGCAGTGTGCTGAGAAGGCCCTAAGCCAAGTTTGCCAGGTGACTTGGATTTTCCAGTTGTGTTCTGGAATTTGTTAGTACAAGTAGAATTTGGAGACTTTTTTCAGTGGTNTCTGGGCAGCAGTGACTTGGTTGTATGTGCTGTTTGAGCTGCAGTGTGTGCTGAGAAGGCCCTAAGCTAAGTTTGCCAGGTGACTTGGATTTTCCAGTTGTGTTCTGGAATTTGTTAGTACAAGTAGAATTTGGAGACTTTTTTCAGTGGTGAAAAAAGCCGTCGTACAATAAGGATGCCTCTTTGGAGAGGATTTTTTCAGTAAGGAGGGAGAGCACCATTAATTGTAAACTAAAGCCGCTTTATCTTGAGGTCAAAGTGGAGAAATAAGAATTGTTGCACTGCAAAAGCTAATGATGCCAGTGACTTTTAACATCGGCTCTCTGTTATAGAGGTCTGCTGTGGTCAGATGTGATACGGTTACTGTCCAGATCACTGTAGGCCACTCTGCATAGTTGCATTAGGTGTTTTTTTTAACTAAAAAGTACCGTTACTCCTCCTATGTGTCCTGAAGTGTGTAGAGGCAGATCTTGAGGGATTTTGATCAGTTATCGTCACAAACAAATGACAGGAAAGCATTTGTGTAATGTTATGGAAGTGAACATCTGTGAAGTAACATAAAAACTGCAGCTGCTCCTTTCAGTGACAGCCAACAGTGTCTTAAGATCAATGGTGTAGTTACTCAGTTCTGCAAGCTGTGGTACTTACTTACTGTGGTTGTGTTTGTTTTTTTTTCCTAGGTGCTCCCTGGAACACATGGAAAATGAGGAAGAGCGGAAAGACTTTTACCTTCAGATCTGCAGCTGCAGTTAATGGTGATGCAACTCACGTAGAAAAAAGGAACAGTCAGGAAATGCAAAGCCTGGTTACCTCCATCTAGCATTTTTGAGAGAGAGTGAGGTAGCAGACCTGCTTCTTCTGCAGATGGACAATACCTTGTCCTTTATTAAGCAAGCAAAGGCTGCTAACAGGATTGATAAGGTATTGCAAGAGAACCTCAGGCAGCTTTGGAATGACGATTTTGCAACAAATGCAAAGCTATTAGTTATCAAGAAGGTGGAAGAAGAGAAGAGATGCAGAGGGAGTGGGAAAGAGAACATCACAAAACCATGTCTGAGCATTCTAGGATGTGTTCCTTAGACTTCAGAGAAGTGAAGCAGCATCAGCATGAATGGTGCTAGCAGCCAGTGTGCACATCACAGTTAAGAACACAGGCTAAGAGCTTTCTGGACAGCCTGCTTGGCCAAAGGCCTTTTCACGTACTGCAGGCTCAGGAGCGTTTCAAGTGATGCACTGTACAAAGTACTACTGTGTAAAGCCTAGGAAAACAACCAGAGAGAGTGCTGCTCTGCCAGGCCTGGTGTTGTGTGTCACCACTAGTATCTGCATATCACCTGCAATAAAGCTGTGCTTTTCCCAGTACCTTTATAGAGTACAGGTGTGCCAGACTGAGGTCTTGCGTTAATTAATACTGGATTTGTGCGTTGGTGGATTACCTGGCAATTGCCCAGACCCAAAGCATGGATAGATTTTTAGTCCTGCTTCCTGGCACCTGCAGAGCTGTTCGTGCTGGCTGTGTCAGCTGCAGGAGCACAGATGACAGCCTATCTGGGGTAAACCTGCTGGGACAGTTTCTTCCTTCAAAAATGAAATACTGAGTTGTCTGATTGAACTTGTGAGGATTCAGCATTACATGTTGGGCTGGTATCTCCAGCCTGGTAGTAGATACCCAAGGCCTGTCTGTGAGCTTTTGGTTCCACTGAGAGTCTTGGCCCTCTTAAAAGTTAGACAAAAATAGTAATTTAATTAGCTATGAGGGTTCTGCTTTGCCTGCTCATTGGTTTTTGAGGCTGGAGTATTGGAAGCTGAATGTATTCCAGTGCAAAGTTACACACTTCCCTTTGGAATGTTTAAGGGGAGAGGAATGACAGTGTCCCGAGAGAGGGGGCTGTTCACCCAATGTGTTCAATGTCACTAAACACAGTCAATTATTGTCATTTATAATGTGTTTGTAAATGTGGGCACCTTAAGGCAAGTATTTGCCCACTTGTGCACATGAGCACAGAAGTTGCAAATATTTACACATACTCCCCTTACTCTGCCTGTCTAATGCCTGTTTGTACTTGGCTTAAATGTTTCTTGCTGTGGATGAAAATGATTGTGCAAGGAATTGGAAGTGCATGCCCAGTGGGTGAAGACTGAGTGACCCAGAAGAGGTGAGTACCCTCTAAGGAAGGAGGTGTATCTGATGGAGTTACAGTGAGCAGACCTTATAAAAAATTTCAGTACAGTCAATTCACTTAGTAGCTTTGCCAGATGTTCAGCTCTTGGTAGGAGAAGGTTTCTGCCTTCTGAGTCTCCTCTTTTGAGACCGCCTCATTCTGTTTCACAATGCCTTTGTATTCTTGATTTGTTCCCGAGTCCTTTTGCTTTGTTAAAGCTGTGGATTTTGTGAGGGACATCATTGTGGCCACAGGACTTGTTCTGCCAATAGAGCAGGTTGATACAAGATTTCCTGAAGCGGGGATGTGCAGTTGCAAACTTGGGGAATAATGCTTATTTTCAGTTTTTTGAGAAAAAGCAAAAGGGCATCTTGTATGAAGTTGAACTCTGCAGTAGCCTGTGATGTTGCATGGGCTGTCTGGGGTGAAACAGGAGGGCTCTGCTAGAGTCTAGTTGAGTAGGGGAGGTGGGAGGGAAATGGGAGATGCTGGGTGAATGTTCTCGGTGGAGTAACAGATGGAGAGACAGAGCAGGGAGAGACGAGATGTCAGGATAAGGGGGAGTAGAGCTGGTGCCAGAACTATCCCCTGAGGGGGCGGAGGACGTTTGGAGAGGAGCGGTGGCGGCGGGTGCTGCGGTGACCGCAGCGGTGTCGTAAGGGGGTGCGCAAAGAAAAAGGCGGGAACTTTCCCGCGTCCTGCTGCCCCCTCAGAGGCGTCAGGCGGTGACGGCGTCCGATTCAGGCCGCGGGGGTGGGAGTGGGGAAGGGGCCCTGCTGCTTTGGAGAGAGGACAGAGAGACGAGAGCTGCACGATGCAGCACTTCCGACAGAATCCCTGAGTTACTTTAGGGGTGTGTGTGTGTGTGTGAATCCTAAAGAAGTGAGTCTGGACTGATTTGCTGCAACCTTAAAAGCCCTTGGAGGGGCCCCGTACAAGGGACCTGTTCTTGAGGGAAAAGGTGAGGGAAGTTGAGGCAGAATGGGTCACTGGAGACATATATCTGACAGAAAACCTGTGTTAATTTANCTTTGGCTGCCTGGAATGAGTGGCTGCCATGGTCTCCCCACCCAGTGGCAACAGAGCTTGAGTTCCCTGTATGCAGGACTGTACAGCCTCTTAGCTGCTGCTTTGCATGCCCTGGTCAGTATGCCCAGGGTTCCCATCTCAAAGCTGAGCTCCATCACTGGCCTGATCTGTCCAGGCTCTGGTTTCTTTGAAGGGAGATGTCTTTCCCTACCCCTGAGCTCTAATTTCCTGGCTGGGGGGAGGGAGAATGTGGGCAGAAATGTGTTTTTCCCTTGCAGAGAAGCAATCAAGCCAAACCACCACACAGACACGCCTCTTAAGTACATAGCAAGGAAAAAAATGCCCCAAGCTATTTAACTGTGCAACTGTATATTTTTGGAGACAACTTTATTTTGAAGGTTCACAGCTATGGGAATTGTATTATTGAAAACAGAAAAAAATCAAATGGTTTTATTGCATGAGTATTTTTATTGGATGTATATAAACATACATAGGTCTTTTTAGTGTGGAGTGCTGACATTTGTTCTTTGTTTCTTACTTTGCTTATTAAGGTTCTACCCTTCAGCTTCAAGACCAAGCAGTATGTACAATAGCTACAGCAGTGGCACAAGGGCAAAAGCAGATTCATCCAGTGGCCTCTCAGGGTTCTCCCTCTGTGGCAGTGCTGTACAGAAAGGAAAGGCATTTTCCAGCAGCAGCAAGTGTGTTTACAAGTGTGGTAAGATAATGTTCAAAATCCTGCCACTTTGTCTTCATAGTGATTTAAGTGCTCAGATCACTCCAGCTTTTGAAGGATGTGTTGCATTTTGAGCTGACCTGTTTACCCACAAATCCCCCCTTAGCTCAACTATTAACCTACCCTTGATTCTGAACAGATTCTTCAGCTTTCTTCTGTCCCTTTTTATTGTGCTGGCAGCCCATGGCTTGGACAGGTGCACCCTTTGCTGTATTAAAAACATTCTCTCTTGGTGCACTATCAGTGAATGGTGAATGTTGCTGGTGAGCAGTGGTGTTCTTCCTAACATCCAGTTTAAATCTACCCTTCTCTATGAAGGCATGTAGCAATAGGATGAGGTGTAGTGATTTCAAATTGAACAGTTCCTCTCCAGCCTTCTTGTAGTTCCCCTTCAGGGATTGGAAGTTCATTATCAGGTCCCCACTGGCACCTTCTCTTCTCCAGGCTGAACGACTCCAGTTCCTTCAGCCTGACCTTGTAGGAGAAGTGCTTCAGCCCTCTGATCATTTTCATGGCCTCCTCTGGACCCACTCCATCAGGTCCATGTCCTTCCTGTATTGAGGGCTCCATTGCTGGATGCAGTACTTCGGATGAGGTCTTACGGGAGTAGAGTGGCAGAATCAATTCTCAGTCTGCTGGCCATGCTTCTTTTGATGCAGCCCAGGGTGCAATTGGCCTTTTGGGCTGCAAGTGCGCACTGTGTGTTCATGTCCAGCTTCTTGTCCACCAGAACACCCAAGTCCTTTTTCTCAATGCTGCTTTCTATCACCTCCTCCCCCAGCTTGTGTTGATAGTGAGGGTTGTTCTGACCCGGGTGCAGCACTCTGTGCTTGATCTTGTTGAATCTGTTGAGGTTCTCCTGGACCTACCTCTCCAGCTTGTCCAGGTCCTTCTGGATGACATCCCGTCCCTGCAGCTTACCAACAGCACCACTCAGCTTGTCATCTGCAAATATGCTGATGCTGCATTTGATCCTGCTGTCTATATAATTGATAAAAATATTAAACAGTATGCACCCCTGAGGGCCATCACTTGTCTCTGCTCTTCATCTGGACTTTGAGCCATTGACCACTACCCTCTGTATTCGACCATCCAAGCAATTCCTGTAACTTTCCCAACTTCGTGAGTAGCATGGTGTGGGAGACGACGTCCAAGGCTTTGCAGAAGTCCAGGTAGATGACATCCATAGGTCATCCACTGATGTAGTCACTCTGTTATCAAGTATCAAAGGCATAAACTCTTCTGTGGTGAATTGCCAACACATGAGTACTGAATTCATGGTGAATTTAGAACGTTAATGTTCCACAGGCTTCACTTCAAGTCACAGACCAATTCTTTTATTTCCTGGTGCCTCATAACTGAATGCTTTTATAGCAACATTTTTGCGAATTAAATCCGGATGTTACTAGCACCCATTATGAAACTAATTTCTTTAGCATCTTCTGTGCCTCAGCACACAGTGGGAGCATAGAGACCTTCCCTATGTGTCACTACTGGAGTGATTTCAGGCTCCACTCCCATAGATGCCCAGAAAGACACAGGGAACAGAAAAGGCTTTTCAGAACACAGCCTGCACTACCATCTAGTGGAACATAACAGTGTTGTCAGGAAACAAAACTGTGCAGTAATGGGAGTAGTCTCATTCTGAAAGACAAGATAAGCGAAACAAAAATGCCTCATAAAAACAAAGTGCCGCTTTTTTATATCACCAATAATTTATACCTGAAAAAGCAAAATGAATTAAAGAAATAAATTGCCTAGAACAAAATTGCCCAAAGCTCTAAAATGTACTCCTCTTCCAGAGTGATCATCCTAGTATTTTAAACCTGCAATTCCAATTCTACATGCAAATTAATTATTTACTGAATAAGACATAAGGACCCAGCACTGCTACAAACACCATTGCACGAGTCATCACCAGCTATTTCCATTAACTCATTTTCATGACCTTTCATTACATTTCCACTGCCTGTATGAAAGACAAGTCTGAGGACAATCCCCATTGTCCCCAAGCCAAGAACCACCACAGCCTGGAGGAAAGGGTTGGAATCTTGCAAAGACAAGATTCAAGACCTTTGTCTACCCTTGAATTGCTTCAAACCTTATAAGAAACCAGTTTTGCATTCCGCTGTTAACTGAAAAAAGTACCTAAAATTATGATAATGGTAACATTACTGGCAAACACTGCTCTTAGGTGCTGACTGGATGAACTAAATGATGGTCCAAACACAAGTTACTGCCTGTCTTGTGGGACTGAATGGAAGATTTGATCCAAGTCTGGAAAATGCAGACACTTGATGGGTACTGGCAGTGGCACAAGCATTGCCATGCAGGAACACCTTATAGGTGGGAGTTAGGAAGATGGTCACACTTTCACCTGTGTTACCTGCCTTCCCATTGATTTGCAGGAGCCCTTTATTCTGCTCATGAACAAAAGTAACTTCTGTAGGAAAAGAAACCAAAGCCAAACGGAATTTTGTAGTTAGTAACAACAAAAATGATCTACTGGGATCCCCTCTAAATGTGATATTGACTCGGTGATGAACTTCTGCAGCTTTTATATACAGCTAATGAAAACTTACTGACCAACAAGTTATAGCTGTTTACTTACAGTTAATGTATGTAAACAGCATAATTTCTGTGGTTGTTTTTCTGTAATAAATAGAGCATCCAATACCCTTTACTTATGTGGTGCAAAGCTGCATTTTCTGCCAATACCAAAGCAGGATAGGAAAGAATGCCCCAAATAAGTCTTCTGGTTCTAAGCCTATGGCAACTCTATGCAATTTTAGATTCTTTTGAAGATGTAATTAATGACAATTTATCAGTTGAACAAATTGTTATGGTTCAAGCACTTAATAATTTTAGGAGAAAAAGGCTTAGACAGTTAAGTCGAACAAAGGAACTGCTAATTCTTGGGTGTGAATCTCTTCCAGAGTAACAAGCATGAAACTCTCCAGTCAGATATCCTGTGCTTCTCATTCCACTTCCTCTCATATAAAACCCCCAAATCTGCCACATGCTTTGCAGCAAAGCTACCTCGGTTAGAGTAGTCAGCATACAGAACTGTTTTAAAACTTTACCTCATTGTGTTACCAGTTAGGACAGGGATACACAAGACAGGAAAAGGGAGTGTATATGTAGAGGGAAGCAACACAACGTCCTTCCGTATGAACCATTTATTGAATAAATACATGCATCATAATGCAGAATTACATGAGCAAAAAGGCAATCTGTACAAAATTGATTACCCTTTGTTCTCAGTTCAACTGTCACCATATGCTGCGGCTCTGGTAAAGAATTCAAGACAGAAAACGAAAACTCGTAATCCAAATCCAAGTGAAAAGCATGCTGATTTGAGTTCAGGTTACACCACTGCTGTAATTAAGAAAGCTGGTTTTCTTATCAGTGAAGCAGAATAACTCTTAAAAACAGTTCAACAGCAGAGAACATGTGTTGGTACATACAGGTAGCAAAGCTTCTTGTTAGCCATGTTGTAAATATCTTCATATGTTCATATTTTAAGGCACAGGATAAACAAGAACTACATAAAAAGCTATCAGTTGATACTGAATACATTGGCTTGATAATGAGGTGCAGGTTTTTCCCAGAGGAAAAATGATATTCATCCATCCTATTTCCATATAAATGGAACAATCAGAATTTGGTAAATACGATATAGAGGTATGTTTCCACTACCAAATGAATCAATCTCATCTATGCAGTCAATATTCTGATCCAAATTCACTCAGAACATTTCTAAATAGTCTGGCAGCCAGGACTGATTACAGTCAGGGAATTACTGTTGCTGAATTACAGTGACAAAAACTCCTCACTTTGGATTTCTAAATGGGAACTGGATTCTCTTAAGAGCCTATCCCTGATTTTAGGTTTTGAGCTATTTTGGAAGTCTGGTTTATTTACTTTACTCAGTTTGTGCTGTTACCTGACATGTAGCCAACTGCAATGTTATTTCCCCCGTCAAGACTTTAGAACACAGAACTACACATTTTTTGTTTCAGTGCAGTCTTCTAGCATCTGATGCCAGACTTCATCTAAAACTTCAAACACTGCCTCAGTTTAAGAGCTCATTTGTTGGTTATGGATCAAACTCTGGGGAGTCACTGGCCAAGGTGTACAGCAAAAGTTCTTCCATCTTGGGCTAAACCAAGGCAAAAGACAATTATGCTGAACTGCTGCTCATAGACCTCATTTCCTTAGATCAGCTTTTGCTTTCTGCATTCTCATTGCATTAATAATAATTATTTGTCTTTCCATTCTTAACATTTTAAAGGAGAACTAGCAAATAAAATATGTATTTCATAATATATTATATTTTATATGAGTAAATGAATGTGTAGATAAAGAGAGATACTCGTACATTCCAGAATAGAGTGAAGTCTTCGAGTGGAATTGTTTCCTTACAAAGAACCTCTCTCTATTGCCCAGCCCAGTAGAAAGTAACAACAGCTAAATTTACACTGCAAGTTTAGTTGCTAAAATTGTCTTGTACAAAATGTGGCGATAAGAAGGCCATCACTGTTACAGAGGTGAGTGTGTGCACATCACACGCATCTCTGACAAATGTTGATGTTCAACTAAATTTAGACAAACTGAAGTGAGTTAATTCTTAAGCTTGAAGACAAAAAGCTACATCTATGGTAGGCACTTTGGTACATCTAGTAATGTAGGCATATTCTACATCTAGAATTAAGGTTTTGTCAGTAATCTTACAATAAAGCTGATTGCAGGAGTTTATTTTTCTGCTTCAGAATTCTTTCTTGGCTGAGAGATCATTCTAGAATCTTAGCTAAATAAAATACTTTGTCTAATTGCATACTTATCCAAGAATGAGGGCATTCAGCTCTGACAGGGCTGAATGGTTCTCCAGGATTCTTAATGCACATTTTTGTAACAGTCTGAGAAAACTTAGCAGAAAAAGAAAAATCAGTTCTGAATAAAAAAATGTCATCATAATTCACAAAATTGGACTTATGAGTACAGCTGTTTAGGCTGATCCTCTCCCTTAAACTCTCAACTACTTTTCCTGGTTTGTGCTAACTATTATGGCTGCGGTTGTCTTGCAGCAGACTGTGGCAATGCTGCAGCAAAAAGTATGTCTCAGGAAACTTGTGTGGACCACTGAAGTGCATTGTTTTTGTCTACCAAACACATTAAGTAGCAATGAAGCAACCATAATGACAGTCAGTTTCAACTGTTTCAACTCAGCTTCATACTTTCTTACCTAATGGTGTTGCATTTTAGTATTACAGAAGGTAGATAATAATACACTATTTAGTACAGTATCATATGATAAAAACAACAGGTCCTGTATGTATGCCCACTATATTTTGTGAAACATGGCAGTAAGAACAGTTCTAAGTGGTTAGAGACTATTTTATAATACAGAAAAACCCAAGTCTTCATACCCTTGGAAGGTCACATGTCTGGTACTATGGAGTACCAGAATACATAACAAAATCCGAGTGAACCTGTAAAATAAAACTATGCTTTGTTGTGTTGACTTCATTAGATGAAAACTCAGATTTAAAAACTGTGGTTCATGGACCTCATCCTCTATTTATACAATATTTATAGAATTCTCATTTGTGTTATAATATCCTATAACATGGATTTCCCAATAATACATTTATATATAAATATTAAAATGTTACTGCTTTGTACATTTTAAGTTAGCCACAGTGGGCCAGAAACACAATAAAGTAAAAATGTTTTTTCTGTAGTTTGTTTTTCAAGAATATCCCAAAACAATTAAGACCATTGTGCTGCAAAGACAAAAGATTTGTCTGAAGAAATGAACATGCTTTTAGAAGAAAATACCTATAATTTTTTATCTAATTTTCTTCTGAATTCAAACCAGCATGAAAGAATTATAAAAAAATAGTATATATTTACATGGTACAGTATGCCTTGGTGAGATATAAAACAAGGCAGGAAAACAGCAGAACATACATTTCACTTTGTAATAGGTACAGCTGTTGTAAAGATCAACTTAAAACACAAAAGGTTACTTTACTATTGCACATTACAGTAACACAGAGAATTGCTTAGCAAATTAAAATACATAGTTTATCGATGGGAAAGGCTATGTCTACACAAAATGTCCAAGAGTTATAAAATTATGTGGGAGGTGTCTAAGAACTAAATCAGTAAAGCTATAAAAATAATATTGGTACATCTGTGAGCACAGCGCTTTAAATATCTATAAAGGTTGGCAAAACAACATGTGGGGGTTTCCTGTATCCATGGGCCTAACTTGCACCTTGTGGCTTTGTACCATCTTCTGTTAAGTCATACCTGAAAATGAAAAAGCATAAATGACAAAGGAAGTTTGTTTTACAGGTTGCATGTATAATTAGAGCTATTATTAGAACACTGGACATCAGTATGTTCTATTATTGACAATAGAGGAAAAAGTTTAGTACTTACCACTGGGTCCAGCCTTTAGCAAGTTCTTCTGATGCTAGAGGTATTAATGACTGTGGAAAGTTAAATTAGCAATCAGTACTTTACATGGGCCTCTGATTTTCTGTCTTTTACAGATAAATCTGACAGTCCTGTAAACTACAGTATAAGTAATGCATTAATAAACAATCCATCCTTGTCATCACAGCCGTCTGCCCAACTTGCAGTAAAGTTTCAGGCTGCTACTTTTGACCGAAAAAAACCTCTTCAGTGATACAGTCCCAGAAAACCTCTCAGGCTTAATTTCTGGACACAGCGCACCCTGCCGCTGGCCATCAGCTAGTGAGCAGGACTATGAAAACTGTTCATCATGAACTGACTATGATTCTGTTCTCTCTCATCCTCTTTACAGAGCTCAAATACAGCAATTTACAAGAGTATAGGTATTTGGTATTCCTTTTTCAATGTTCCAAATCACTTTCTCACAGATTTACAATCTGAAATTTTAATTGCTGAATGTACATTTCTCCTACTGCTTATTTTTGTTCTTTCACAGTTGGATTAACAGGTCTGACATGCAGTTTTGTTACTGTGGGCCTCAGAACTCTTCATTCCACAGAAAAGACTACTTCCTCATATTTTTGTCTATCTCTGCTGTTTATCTCTTCCTTCCCTTCCTGAAGCTTTGATACTTAGGATATCTCTACTTTTTCAAGTTTCACACCTGAATCAGGTGCTTCAGTCAACACTTAACAAGTTCCTATCACAAAAAGAGTTTAGTCTGGTATAATAACCTCTCTATTAATAGAATGTGCTTGTTGTCAACTTACTTTGCCAAGCAGCCCTTTATCTTTGGACAAGAAACCACCACTGTTCTTCACTGCTACATCTAGTGTTCTTCTCTGTACTTCAGGCAGGGAAACACTGAAATCAAATCTAACAGGCAGAGAGATGCTTTAGAGAGGATTCTGTACCTTAAGCACAAGTTCAGTTCCTACAGCTAAATAACATTTGCAGTTATAACCGGAACATCCCCCCATACCCCAACATAAAATTAGGTCTGTTATAAATGAAAAAGAATCAAAACAATAGTTTTCCCACAAATTTTTTCTTCAATACTATGATAAATATTAACATCAAATCTTTGAGGCATTTGTTACCTTTGATCTCTAGAAGCCACTGGTAAAACAACTCGACCAACCAACGCCCAAGCAAAAGAAGAATAAGGTGAACAAGCCACTGACTCTATAGAGAAGAGGATGAGAAATCCTACTACCTAGACAGCTCAGTTTCACTATTCTCAGAAGAGGAAAGACTGGTCTGTCTTTGGTTCAGATCCTTGGTTCTCAATAAGCAGAGCTCTCAGCTTTCCTGATCTACCAAGGAAACCTGCCAACTTTAATGGAAGAAAGCATCTTTGCTCTAGATCTGGAGCTTACAGAAAGTGAGGGCAAGATTATGTCACAATCTGCATTTAGGCATCACTATAGTTATTAAAATAGCTTTATTGCCTTACAATACATTTTGTTTGTAAAATCACAGTCAAATCTATTGCCAAGAGAGAGCTGAAGCACCAGAAAAGCCTACCAGAGCCTCTAAGTAATTATAGAGTGGACTGGAGTGCTGTTTTCCCCAAATGAACCTTCTGTCTACTGAGGTAGGGATACAAGGGAAACTACCATCAAAAATCAAATACAAGCATTGTTATGCAGGGTAAGGTTGCACAAGCTTGCATAGCTTTCAGACTATTAGTCACCATATGAGGACATTTCCTGACTTCCTGTATGCCAAAACGTACCACCAAGCAGACAGCCTGTGCAATTCGATCATGCCACCAAGGAAGTGGCATCTATCAGACTGGCAATTGGCCTGTCAGAACTGACAGGCTTTCTGTCAGGAAGGGACACTGAAAGCATTGGCCAGCTTGTTCTAACCTCCTGTCTGAAGAGTACAAACTGCTGCTTAGCCACCAGCACAAAGGAGAAGTAACTGACAGGATAAGGCAGAAAAAAAGGAGAAAGGTGGCTGGTAACAGAGTATGAAGGGCTACAGGGAGCAGAAGGATGGGAAGAACTGTAATAGCAGAAGGTATGATCAAGTGTAGTGGTGACAACTAGGAGTTTCAACAGCTTATCTATTAGGAAAGCTGAGAAATCTTGATTCAATAGCTTTGTAATTGCATAATGTAAATAGTGTAGAACATACATTTGATCAAACACTGGGTTTAATGTCTTCTTTGACACGTGTGTTTTTCTTCTTCCTGATCGTCGCTTATCAGGCAATAAATACATTCGCACATATGGATCAGAGCCTTCTTCTGAAAAGGCTATTAGATTTCTGAAATGAGTGAAAAACAAGGAAAACCATATAGAAAATAAATGTGATGTTACTGAATGTGAGCATCTACAGTGCATTAGTCAGTTGTGTACAAGGTCCAACGCATGGGATACAGCACACAGAAAACTGCAGAAAACTAAAAGAACCCAAGCAATACTTGTACAACATTTTTGTCATCCCATAAAAATTCAGTCTCTTCAAGGCAGCTTTCAGACACTGCTGATAAAAATCTTCCCACTATTTTAATTTAAAATCCAACAGCGGCATAACAGACAAATACAGAATCACAGGAAAGACTTTACTGATTCTGAGCGTGCCTCTACATGGTTTTGTATTTACACAAAATTACCATCAGTAACTATTTTAAAAATACAAAAATAATTCAGACAGCCAATATGAGAGAATGAGTCAAGATATAATTAAGTTTACAGGAAAACATGCACAGCAATGAAACCTGGTATTTTATGCTCACCTGCAGGAATGCACTACAACAATCAGTTTGTTTCTTTGTGAACTGTGACGAATTGTCAGCTGAATCTGTCCTAATGGAGACTGCCCCAGAGTTGTTCCACTGCAGGATAAAACAGAATATTACTTAGCTTTGTGAAAAAACAGAATATTATGCTTAGTTTTAACAATCTAACAAGCATTTTAAAATCTTATTGAAATGTATGCCGAGTAGCTTCTCCAGAAATCACGTTACCCATTTAACTTTGCACTAGAGCAATGAGAGAGGAGAGAGAGCACCTTAGCATGCAAACATATTTTCACCAGTTTCTTGCATTTCAATTCCTTGACCAACAGCTCTACTCTCCAAAATCATCTGGGTATATTTTTGTCAATTTAGAGGTCAGCTGCTCTTCAGTACTTCTCTACCATAGAAATACAGAAATTCCTGGGATTGAAATAATGACACTTAAACCCTTTTATTGTCTTAAAAGCCAAAATCACAGTATAAACCACAGGCATTTTACTTTTTGGTAACCCATACTGAAACAGGCCTATGCTTAAATAAAAGGCAAGCACCATGTTTACAAAATTGTGTTTTAAAGAACAGTCAATATTTGCAGAGTTCCCTCATCTCTATGAAATGTTTGTTTTAGTTTGTATAAACTCACTTTGGATACTTTGGTTCACACAGGACAGTATACGGCTTGTTTGGCATTACTCAAACACCTGAAGGACCTAAGTTCAGGGGAGAGGTCTGCCTCTTCTACAAACTGCTACTGCAACATGACTGCCCGATAAAAATTCCAAAGCCTTTCACTTTAAAAACTAGAACAAAGCATTTCAGTTCAGTATTTAATTAGTTAAAATAAAATAAAAAAATAAGAGCACTGCAAACATTAAGCCCGCAGTGAAGGACTTCCTTAGCCATAGCTTCTTCCCTTGTATCAGATGACATGGTATGAAATTTGTGCCTTACATAAGGAATAGTATTTCAATATTTACGATAACTAACAAAGTCTAGCCCAGCTGGGGGCCAGAAGAGACTGACAAACCAAGGACAAGACAAAGAGGACCATAAAAATAAATGGAGGACTAGAGCACGTAAGCAGACAGTGAAGGAAATAGATTTGTACAAATGTTAGAGATTCAATAGCAGGCTTTCAATACTCAATGCAGAAACTATAGAGAGGACTAAGCCAGACTTCCTCATGGCTATGTCCAGTGACAGAACAAGAAAAAGCAGTCAAGATGCAGCCAGATAAATTACAATTGGGAACGAAGAAAAGCATTTCCACAGTGGAGTGGCTAAGCACTGGAAAGTTTACAGAAACTCCGCCCTTGGAGATACTCAAAACTTGTTTGGACAAGGCCCAATAACCCTGATCTAAGTGTGATTTGGTTTGAGCAGAATACGGACCAACCTCCAAAGGTTCCTTTCAGCCTACGCTACACTGGTTCTATGAATTCTGACAAAGATGACTCAGCTCAATCCCCTACAAATTAAAAATGAAAACAAAACCTTTCTAACTTAGATTCCCAGAGGAATTACATGAATAGGGAATGCTGAATGATTTTCATTCTCCTACTCAGAGTAGGATGGTGTCTCAGCTGTCTTTTCTGCTAGGCAAAGCTGCCGTTGGGGCAAGTAAAAAAAGAATTTAAGCACGGCTGCAGCAATCCTCATTAATACAATAGTAATTAATTTATTGCTCTTTATAGTCAACTATCCCTCTGAGTGATTTAAAAATACCAGCTGTATTCAGCTTAATTTGCTTAATATTAATGCTAATAGGATTCAGTGGTGAAACAGGCAACTATTGTCATGAATGTGATTCATGCTGTATTGAAAAATATCCTTCCGTGTTGCTACCCTCCTCTTTTTAGCAGCACTCAATGTAGCTAGGACAACAGAGTGGACTTCAGCTTGCAATGGTAAGGTAACTTCTAATTGCAGAAACTGCCTGAGGGGCAGCAGAAAACCACAATTAGAGATTTTCGAATGCCACACTCAAACTGCTGGGGGAAAAAATATTACTGAAATTCAAACCAATCACTCTTTCTTTGGCTGCACTGAGGACATTTTTTATAAAGCAACTTAGATATATTGCAAAAATCAGTAATGAACACTGTACTTCTCAAGCTGTCGTAGTCTTTGCCGTAGCTCCTGTGTGGCGATAGGCAGAGATATGTCTGAGGCTATGCTAGGAGTGGGTTCTTTGACCGAAAGGTGGCTGGGAGAGTAAGAGAAGTTAGAGGCATGGAGACTGGAGGAACTGCGGCTGAGATCTGTTGGCCACTGTGGGCTGGCATTGGAAGGCTGATTTTTTTCAGCTGTATCAGTCTTTTTATCACTATCAGTCACTGGGGAAGCTGGAACAGGTTTGTTTGAGTCAGGTGGTGGTGAGGCAGGAACCTGAGGCTTAAAAGATGATTTTCTTGCATCTTTGGAAAGAGATGGCCTTTTTACTTGGGCTGAGTGCTGATGATCTGGAGATCTTGCTTGCTTTTCAAGAGAAAGGACCTAGGCATGGCACAAATACATATAATATTACTATTTTCCACTGCAAAAGACAAACGGATTTATTTCTACAGGAATACTGTTTGGTGACAAGTTGTTCAGTTCAGACACTAAAGCAGGACCAAAAGTATTCACACTTATTCACTCTACAACAGGAAACATTTTGCACAGCAAAGCACAGCTTGATCTTCTTGGTTGTACCTGCAGTGACTATAGAAGAATAAAAAGCTTTCCATTCATTTAGAATTATCTCCTCACTATTTCATCCCCACACTCCACACTCCTCTGGTGCAAGTGCTGTTTACATTGCAGCTTCAGCGGACCAGAAAGCTATCCTAGAATAGGATTCTTCTAATCTTTTGAAATGTCATCCTGCAGCACAAGTTCTTCCCACTCGCTGTCCTCACTTTCTCATGTATAGGTTACTTTCATTTACTAATGGTGAGTGAGCAAGAAAGGGCTTCAAAAAAAGAACAAATAACAGAAGTCAACACAAATTTGACAGTGATTGCCAAGGGATAAACTACCTTATTAAACCAAATCATTTACCTGGGAGAAAAAAACAAGCCACATTTTAAGTATGCAAGTTTTGTCTTCAAAACTCTAGTATGCCTGGAAAGTTGGTCTGCATTTTTCCAGTTTCATGAAGGTACTTACTTTCCCTAAAAAAATTCACTGTTCTTAAACCATCATGACCTCAGTTCCATTTAGAAGATAAAAGTGATTTCACTGATCTAGAGCCTACTAGCACATAAGATACTTCTCAAACATTAATTCTGAACCTAAATCATAGGAAATCACAGTTTTATTTAATTGACTGATAACTGCTTCATCTGGAGAATTCTCTCATTTTGAAATAGATGGTATTTAAATTAGAGGTTCTCTTTGTGTACTCGAGTTCACACTGCCACAACTAAGGAAGGGCACTTGACATAGCAACACCTAAGGAAATGCACTATCTTCTTCATAAAAAGCTAAAAAATCACAAGTCACAGTATCTTAAACAGACTTTCAGATATCCTGCAATGGGAAATGCTTTAGAGTACCCTGAGTGCAATCTTCATGTTTATAGTGCTGT
This sequence comes from Upupa epops, assembly GCA_013397515.1. Classification (NCBI taxonomy): domain Eukaryota; kingdom Metazoa; phylum Chordata; class Aves; order Bucerotiformes; family Upupidae; genus Upupa; species Upupa epops. The sequence continues at coordinate 29,099 of VZRI01012208.1, read as the reverse complement.
TTGGACCAGAGTTGCTCAGGTGGAACCGCTGATGCATAGTTAAGTCTTCACTCTCTAGTAACTGGCTTAGAGGCAGTTTGAAGTTCCCCAAGGAACACTGGTGCTGTTCATCCCTCACCTGAAGGAACACAGAAGCAAAGTCATTTTGTGTCATCTGCTTTGCAAAAATTCAGAGAAAGGAAATGATGGTTTACTTAAAAAAACAAAAAAGCCAAACAACATCAAATGTTAAACAAATTTCCCCAAGATGTATTTACATTGAAAAAGGAAACAGTAAATTTACTTAATGCCTGATTTCTTCATCCTTATCTTTTACAGCAAAAGCCAGGCGGAAAGCGAACCATTGCATCTACGCCTACCTGACCCTTGATCAAAACAACCACATTGTTTTTAAAAAGTCTGTGTGAAAATGGGTTTCCCAGCTGCTAGAGCAAAAGTAACTAGGACAGTCTTCATTTACACTTCAGTCTCTTTAAACAGTGTAAAGGAGATGGTCACAGTGTACAGGGATACAATATTTGGATAAAGCAGCTTCCTTGGGGTGAGAAAGGAAACAAATTAGCGATCCTGTAGTGGTTTGGCCCCAGCTGGGGGGTAGCTGCCCACCAAAGCTGCTTTTTATTACTCTCTCATCTTCGATAAACAGGGGAGAGAAAAATATGAATGGCCAGTGGATGAAACTGTTCAATAAAGCAGAAGCACAAGCCATGTGTGGAAGCAAAGGCAACTAACAGATTATTCTCCACTTCCCATCAGCAGATGATGTTTAGCCACAGTTCTTGGAAGCAGGGCCCTGATACGTGTAGCAGTTGCTCTTAAGTGCAAATGTCATCAATGAATGCTGCCCCTCCCCTTGCTTTTATATCTGGGCTAACGTTATATGGTATGGAGCATTCTTTGGTCAATTTGGGTTAGTTGACATGGCCCATCCATCTGCCTACTGCTGGGGAGAATATTATGAAAGAAAAAAACCCAACCAAACCCACAGCCTTGGTGCTGCACAAGCACGGCTCAACAGCAGACAAAACACTAGTGTGTTATCAATACCACTCCAGCCACCACTACAAACAACACCATGAGATGTCACCAAGAGGATCAACTCCACACTAGCTACAACAAATACACATACATAACTGTCATTTCTACTAGCAGTTAAGAATCTTAAGGCTCAACATACTTTTAGAGAGAACCAACACTATGTTCTTACCGTGAGAAATCAACCAGTCTTTCTTCCTTTGAGCAGTAGTAAATGCAAATAAATGTGTCATAGCTTGGTCTGACAAACACACTTAAATAGAATTTTAATTGTGTTCGCAATCTATTGAGTCTCATTTTGTTACAACCTGCACTGTCCGCATGTTACACCAACACTCTTTTAGAAAATAAAGGTATCCATAAGAGAGTGAGATGACATACCTCAACTTCAAGATCTTGTCTTTTGGGATTGTGTACAAAAAAAGTAAAGTTTTCCTCCCATACTGGTTCATTGGTCTTGTATCGAATCTGGTCAGGGAAGAGGAAGCACACAAATAGTCCAGTAAAGACTGTGTCAAGAGCTGAGTCCATTTTTCATTTTGGAGTTACAAAATTCACCACTGACACCTGATGTATTTAAAAAAAGGCCAGGTGGGATCTACTCAAGGCCTATCTAACATCACATATAAAACTATACGCAGCATGCAGAATAGCATCTGTTTTATGCTAAATTTATTGCAGGAAAAGAGTAAACTGCTAAAGAACCTTTACTTCACAGCAGTCTGCGTAGAAATGCAAAGCCTTCAGACCGGCACTTCAGTCATTTCTCATACTTCTCTACAAGAGCTGAAATAACTCAGTGAAACTCTTAGGAAACAAGTACTTTTCCTTCTAATCTCCAAGCAGTCACATGGTAGATTTAATGGCCAAATCTCACCACTTTAAGCACTACATTAATTGAGAGGGAGAGAAGAAAAAGTGCTCAGATATAAAACAACCCTATCTGCAGGAACAAAGGACTTGCATTTCTATTTCCGTTCTCCAATAGGCATCAAAATGAAGCATGTACACAAGATCTAGTTTAGGTTTTGTTCTAATTTTTGACAGCTCACTGACAGTTAAAAATCCTCAGCGCACACACACATACATTGCACATCTCTACTTACCAAGAAAGGTATCACTTCACTGCTGCAGTTTAAACTGGTTTTGTAATGCAAGGTCTGGACAAGTACACTGAATGCCTTGAGGCATTTCCCCATCAGAGGGACTACAGTCTAGATCAACTTCATGACAGGCATCTGTTACACATCACCCAGTTAGGAAATATAGATGGATGAGGCCTTCTTTAGGTAACTCAAAGCTGTCTTAGGTCTAAACAACCAGATTCTCACCTGAAAGCTTCGACTACTCTAGAAAACACTGCTGTTTTTTAGGAAAGCAGCACAGTAATGTACAAGCAATTTAACATCAGGCTAGGAAAACACACACTGTTGTGTTATGGTTGTTCTTAATCATTTGATGTGTTGATTAGGAGTGGAGTCCTGAGTCTGTTACTTAGAGATGAGGAATACTGGTTTGCAGATATGACTGTCAACTGCAGCCTTGACTACAGTGACCTTAGGATCCTAAGGGGCATGAAGAAAACAAATAGATAAAACCCTTGGACTTCATAAAAGCAGATTTTAACTTGCTCTAGGAACTGTTAGAAAGGACTTTATGAGCATCTTAACGTGGAGGACAAAAGGGGCTCTGGAGTGCTCGAGGACAGCTTGCTCAAACCACGAAAGTGGGCCACAGCTCAAAGCAGAAAATCAGCAGATACTGTAACACAACAGCCAGGCTAAACTACAAGCTCCTGAGAGCTACAGGGCGCTATGGCTACATCAAGGAGAAGGTTCAGGCCGAGTATTTCCAGTGGTCCTTTTCAGCCTGGGCAATTTTTTAGCTGATTCTGAACCTTTTCAAATCTCTATCAGTACTTTGAAGCCACGCTCTCATTTATATAATCACTATTGCAGAAAGCCCAGTTGCAGGCAAGAACCTACTACAGAAGGACATGTATAAAGAGTTAAAACCCTGGTCTCCACTCATTTTGAACTGAATAAGCACCCATTCAGTTCTTGGCTTCTCATTAGCAGGTTCAGTTCTGGTGGCAGCATATATACACTCAGCAGCTTGATAACTAACACCAAACACACACAGCCATCAAATGTTTATAGACAGAGCCAGCTTTAAAGAGCGAAGCCTTACCTTACTTTCCTGTGCCTTGTGTCCAACTGACAGCAAAACAAGTGGGTTGGGATTGCTGTTCATTTTCTTTCCTGACTGGTAAAGAAAAAGCAAAAACTTTGCCTTTGGATGAAGCAAAATTTCTCTCCTCTGAAGCTTAACTGTTTGCATCTTAAAAATGCCAATCATATGCCATTTACTATACGCTTGTTGATTATTCCCAGTATTTTATTCAATGGGCTTGAGTGGCAGACTGGCTGGTAACTACTGAATACATTAGCATTAAGACATCCAACTACCTTAAATAAGCTGAAAATAAACTCCTTTCTCTTTCTGAGTGAAATTGGTAAGCCACAAATTCTTTTAATGAGCATTACAACCCCCAGAGTTACTAATGAAGTAGAGTTAAAAATGCAAAATTAACACCACATGCAGATGGGAGATAAGAAGAACAAACTCAGGAACTCAGTGTATGTGCACTGCAGCGGTATTACTAAACCTGATGTAATTGCAGAGAGTTGGCAATTCTCGCTCTCTCGGTCTGGGAAGAAAGATGATACTCTCTAATGTACGTGATGTGTATTTCTACAGTCTACCACTTTATTGGAGACTGACCCTAGTGCTGTATCTGAGCCGGGCTCACCAGCTGTATGGCATTACATCGAACTGTGAAAATGAGTTTAGAAACAAATGATATGTGCAAAGGAACACTCCCAGCTGCATGTTTCTTTCACAAACTTTAAGTTAAGCTAATAAAAACTTAAGTCAGAAAGAAAAGTTAGACATGAAAGTTAATCATCTCAGGCAGGTGTTAATGCAGTTTAAGAGGCCTAAAAATAAAGTATCCACAGGTAAGCAGATATTTGTAATTGTACCATGTAGGAAACTGTACAGATCAGGTATGGAAACAGAAAGTTAGTGAAAAATCTACTTAATGCATGTAAGGTCACAATTACAACTGAGTGATTATTATTTATTTTTAAATTAATATTCTGCATATTTTGATACTTTTCTGACCTGAACTTACATTCTCAATGTCATACTTCCACTAATCCTACTTGACTTTAGTCACACACTGCTTGTAACTGTATTTTTCTTGAGGAAAAGAGCTGTTCAGAAAGCACTCCTTTCTTGGATAAATGCTGCATTTCATTTTTTCATTATTTCTAAGCAAATATTTTTATCTCTCTGGGGCAATACAACACAAACGTCTAAGGAACAAAAAGAAAGTCAGATCAGTCCAAATGATGGGGTTTAAAAAAGGTATGAGATGGGTGTGTTTCATCTTCACTTTGTCCATGTAAGGGTGCCTGAACCTCCCTTTTCTTCAGAACATGAAACTACACAAGGTGACAGAAAGACCCTATTGATTATGCTGGTTATATAAACATAAAAACTTTAACTCATGCTAAATCGGTAGCAGTATGCACAGACACACATAACACACCTCTAATATCTGCCACTGTCTGTTAGAAACTGTGTTCATGCCCAAGCTCCCCCAACTGAGATCTTGGCTTACGCCTTTCATGTTTGCCTCCCATATCAAGACGCTGCTATTAGCATTTACAAAAGATGCAAAGCCTTCTCAAAACATCTAACAGAAATAAAATTACATCAAAACATGTCAGAGATTGTTTTTATTGGTTAGTTATCCAGTATGTAAAAGATGTCTTAGCTTTCATGTCAGCTTTGTTCTTCAGTTACTACTCCAAATTTGTTCTCAGGACTATTTTCCCCCCAGTCTTCTAGAGCAGTCTATACACCACTCAACTGATCTAAAACTCAAATCACCATGGAATGGAGAATATTATCAATGTTTTGACAGCTTCTTGAAACCAAATGTAAGAAAGATAGAATGGCACTATATATATATATTTATATATATATATATATATCTAGCAACAGAAATCCCATCCATTGTTGGTAAAGAAATGTGGCAGGCGTTTTTACCCTTCCAATTACTTCTGTGACCTTAAACGGACAACTATATTAGTGTTACCTTTAGGGCTTTCTGAACAGCAGCCTTCTTCAAGCCATCAGGGTTAAATTCTAATGGATTATGCTTTTAAGTCAGGAGAGAATGAACATAGGAAGGGTTAATAAGTCATGCAATGAAGCAGTTTCACTAGGTTAATTAATTATGACAAGACAACATAGGATAAAGCAGGGAAAAAAACCTAAACAAACCCAAAACAATGAAGGAATGACAACAACAAAGTCTGACAAAACTTTTTTCCCCTTGTCTTCTCTGAATGTTTGCTTTCTGCTTCAAAATGAAAATATTCACTTTTAGCCTATATTTCCCACATGAGTTGTTTTTTACCTCAATAAACTTTACAACATAGGCTTTATTGGATACCTGATGCCCTACGGACTGCCTTCTGAATTTTCTGTGTGCCTTGATCTAGGTGATCCTGCTCTGGCAAGAGGATTGGACTAGATGATACTGTGAGTTCCCTTCCAATCCCTAACATTCTGTGATTTTAAAATCTGGTTAAGCACGTTTTCACAACACAGAAGCTTCTCTGAAAAGTACTTCCGTGAAGGAGTCCATTTAGGGGGGAAATGACAATGCTAATGGTCATTTGATAGGACGCAGATGATGGTAAAAATCAAAATTGTTTGAGCCTCTTCAGCAGACGAACAACACAAATGCTGCATGCTAACCAGAATGAAGGTCTACTCCTTTCCTCAGTGAAATGAAGATGTGCAAATACCTGAATAGAAATCTGACCTGATTTAGCAGGATGAAACCTCTAACTAACTTCCATTATTTCAGTAAATTTTTGCATTTTAATTTAATGTCTTTCAAGTGATACATGTGAAGTACAAAAATGCTACAGAAAATGTGCATTCACCACATAAGTTTGGGAAATAGGATTTTGAAATAAACCATTCAAATCAGTATACTGGCTTTTTCTTTAAGCACCAACTTCTGTTTTCCCAGGAGGATGCTGCTTTAGAAGCTGCAGGATGTAGCAACAAAAAAATTGCCAAGTGGTCTTTCTACACATGCTGGCTCACAAACAGAAACCAAAACTCCTAATGCTCTTCCAAATAAACAGCCCCAGGAAATTCAAATCCAAAAGTGACTAATGTTGCAAGAGAGTGAAATTTAACCTTAATGTGGTTGAAACCAAACCTGTGGGATCAATTACAAAGGCAGGCAACCAATGATTCCTGGATATTGAACAAGACTCAATTTCCCAGGAATCACAGCAAGGACAAGCCAAGAGGAACATCAGCTGGGGCAAGCCAGACTTCAAGTTTCGGGGAAGGAAGTGCAGATCCCATAAGGATGGTGGCTGAAAGCCTAGGCTGGAGGAGACTAGAAGAAAAGGGAGCATTCAATGTAAAAAGGTAAGAAAAGGTCTTGCCTTGGGTGATGAAATTCTTGCTGTAATTCTGAGTGCCTCTGCAGTTATAGGAAAAGGGGATGGGTATCCAAAATCTGTACTGATAACTGGCACAGCGGAACAAATCAGACTTCATGCTCACACTCTGAAACAGCCAGTGACATCTGCAGTAAACCCTAATAACAATAACCCATAAATTACACTGCATCTAACAAGCTGTTCTGTGGGTGTTGGCCCCTTCTCCTTGGTGACTGATGACAGAACCAGGGACAATGGTTTGAAGCTGAGGCAGGGGAGTTTTAGATTAAATATGAGGACGAGTTTCTTTACAGAAAGAGTGGTGTGGCATTGGAATAACCTTCCCAGGGAGGTGGTAGAGTCATCTACCCTAGAGGTATTTAAGAACCGTGTAGACACGGTGCTTCTTGATAGGCTGTAGTGGCAGCATGGAGGGGATTATCACTGCTCAGGTATTTAGGTATTTGTGGGTGTGGTTGGACTCAGTCACCTAGGAGGTCCTTTCCAATCATGATTATTCTGTGATTCTGTAATTAAGCTCAGTCCCATTTCAGTATGTTTTGGAGTACGACTCATTACTTCAAACGACCCATTGCGTCTTTCCTGCTGTTAAAATAGAGCTTTAGAAGTTTTGTCATCTGTGTGTATTCTCAAATGATAACAAGAAGATTGTCACTGATCTCTAAGAGCTGGTTTCAAGGACAGCTAGGATGGGCCTCTAGGCAACCTGAGACAGTGAGAGATGTCTCTGCCCATGGCAGGGGATTTGAAACTAGATGATCTCTGAGGTCTCTTCCAACCTAAACCATTCTATGACTCTGTCATTTACAGTATGGATGACTTATATCTTACGTAGACATCAAATGAGAAGAAAAATGGCTATGAACTAATTATAATGTTTCATAAAACTAGTAATATTTTCAGAAATTATATAAAGAACAATACTCATACTCCTTGTAGTATGAGTACGGGTAACTTAGGTGTCATGAATCTAAGTTGTCAGAATTGAATGAAATGATTTGTAAAGAAACAGACGGCACTCCAAGCATCAGATTTATCAGATTTTCCTCTCTTTATACAAAGCATGCCCTCTTTTTAACATCATCACTGCCCACAGTAACTCGTGTTACGTGTCATATGTATGTATGAAATTGCAAGTATGCATGTTTGCGTAACACCTCGTGTTTAAAAATGCCCTGAAAACAAGCTGCAGTTTTATGGCTGCTGAAGCTGTTATTATCTCTTGACTACTCATTCCTTTCCTCTCTCCTGCCCTCCGGTCACAAATCTCATCCACTTGCTTGCTGCAAGACTAGCACTCACACAACTGCAGAACAAGGCAGTTAACAGTGTTGCTGAAGGGAATCTAGACTTGGCTACCTTAAAACGGTTATGCTCCACTCTGAATCACAGAACACTTTGGGGTTATGGAAAGTTTTGCCCAACATCTAAATAGATAAGCAATGTGTTACATGTAACATATATGTATGCGACATGTCCTAATGCAAAGGACCTAAACTCAACAACAACATCAGAGCAACACTCTTGATCGAGCATATTTTAAATTATTTTTAGGGTGCATCTAGTGTTTTTATAACTGAAAGAAATGGCAACTATTTGTGGGACTTGGAAAGGGAAGGTGATTTTAAGTCAAGCAAAAAGTAGCCAGCCAGCAACAAATTTACCTGCACTATCTACAGTGGCATACCTACCCGTCTCTGGGCAAAAGAGTTCTTATTCTGAACACATTCTCATTCGTTTTGAGGATACCAAGGTTGTGTTTACAGATTTAAATATAAGATATTCAGAGGCTCATCAGTCTGTAATAATCTTGTAATGTTCAACACAAGCAACAAGTAGTACATGGTGTTTTTTCCTAGCCTGGATTTTCCTGACTTTAGACTAATTTGAAAATATGAAAAGGAGCTTGGGAATCTGCAAAACAAGGAGCATCATGGAGTGAAACAGAATTTACAAGGGAATTTATAGCTTGGGAAGCACAAAGAACCACACCCGTTTTTAAAGCAATACTCGAACCAGTGTGGAGAGGTTACAAGTTCTTACAAATACTGTGTGCATCACCTCTTAAAAAAACTACAGGGTGTTTTATTAGTTTAATCTCTTTGCGCTCAAAGCCAACGATTAAAAGTCACATAGTGTGCTAATATAGTATGCGTTTTATTTTATTTTATTTCTCAATGAATCAGCAATTGAAGGTAAATGCAAGAGCTTTTACAAAAATCTCATCTTGGGTTTTTATCACAAGAAGGTAATTACTTACCCAGTGATATGCTGACCAACGGTATTTAAGCCGCCTTTAAAATGCAATAAGAATAGCACAAAAACAATGCACACTTGTTGAAACCATGCAGCAAAACAAATTGCATGCTCTCATTCCACTAGAGTGAGTGGCTTTAGTAGCACTAATCCACACTCTGGCAGAGAAAAGGTACAATACAAATAATACCAGAGAACTCACAAATAGTGCTCTATAGAGTGAGGTAGTGTTTTCACAAAAGACTAGTCCCGATGCTCTCCTCTCTTTTAAGTATCCACACCCAAAGTTTCCCTCGTAGATACTCTTAGGAAGATGGAAATGGAAGGAGAAAGCAGAGTGATGGGATTGTGGCAGAATGAATGCATAAGCAGCTTTACTACACAAAAATGTTAAGGAAAACAGTCAAAGGATTCCAGAGAAAACAGCAGATAACAAAAAGGCAGTAAATTTTTGTCACAACAAATAGCTTCATCTGTTAAAGAACTTTCTGTAGTGCAGCAAGGTGAAAACATTTTAAAATTTTCATTATTCTAACATATTAACCAGCTTTCAAAGTTTTCTCTCTCGGTGGTTCAGATTTATGCAGCAGATCCAACTAATTTAGAGTCCAGCCATCTACACCACTTGTATCTCACTTGAAAGATCTTTCCAATCAACCATGTTGGAGTTTCAGAAACCCATGATTAAGCTGTATCTGTGCAAAAGAAAACACCCGTGCTGGGGACTTTCCAGTAGAACTCACACAAAATAAGGCTAATGCCAAGATCTAAAATGTTCCAGTGATAATCGTTAACTTAAGAAATCCACCTTTGAAGGCAAGAAAGAAGTACCTTATTCATCTAGAAAATATTACAACTGTGACACTAAAATTGTGGATAGAAGTCTTCTGAACTACTACTGAGGGTCAGTATGATTTTCACACATCATTCTCTTGGAACTTTTTGTTCCCCATCTGGTAAATGTTCCATACCGGAATAAACAGACACAAAAAAGCTGTATTCATTGCAATTCACCACAGTTTGTCTAGCAGTCTTTAGAGAACCTACAGGAATCCTTTCAGTTCTCCCATATGAAAGCATCTTCCCACAGTATTTTTCCCCCATCTAAACGTGAACCTTGTATTACTTGAACTTAACACAGTATGTTGCGAGTGTTCAATGTAACTGTCTATTGTATTCTCTGTAATACATTTCTGGAAAGGAAACTGGACTTGAAGGTCAATACTGAGCCATTTCTTAAACAAAAAAAGGGTTAAGCAGGTCCCACACTATGGCCATCCTTACCCCAGCCCACCCAGACAATCTGTCTGCAGACAGAACATCAGGCACAGCAGTAAGCAATTGATGATTCTGTTCCAAATTTCTTAACTGGTCAGATTTGTGCAAGGAGCCTCCACTTCCTGTGCCCAAGAGTTCACATATCTACCTATAGGACACTGAAATTAAAATCCTGACCCCACAAGTAGGTACAACTCAAGGCTTGAGCCTAACTTTCCTGAAGGAGGGAGATAATGTTCAAGAATGTTTGTTTCAAATGGGAAGGGAAAAAATGACACTTATGACAAAGCCTCTAAATATTTGCTGGAGAAGCTAATCTAACACAGAAAAGCAGAGCTGTACAGAAATAAATGCAAGCTGTAGATGAAAGAACTTCATTCATTTTAACTAAGAGGCTGCAGTATATTGTAACAAAGAAATTCAACTTGTAACTGAGTAAAATCAAGCAGTTGGACAAGAAAATATAGGAATGGGTTTGATTTAATCTGGTGCACAAAGCAGGTGGCAGACGCTTTTTCTGTGTGTTGCAGTATTCTGAAACTCATGCTACGCACACCATAATGCTCTGCTGCTTCTACTTACTTTGGACTGCTGTAATTCTATGTGTTTTCTGCTAAGTTACAGAGTGCTCCTGAATTCAGTACAAGTCAAGTTAAAACAATAATGCAGGACTCTTCCAGATGAGCTACATCTTTTGGAAATAACCTACAAATACCACCTCAAATGCTACTCCTTACACCTTGCCAGGTGATGAAAATTAAGGCTGCTAAGGTTTCTTTTGTTACCACTCTCTTCAATACAGCATTTTAACTTAAAGTCGAGTGAACATATTTGTAAAGCATGTGCAACAAAACCAAAGGCTTGAACATGTTATTTTCTGATTCCCAGAATTTCTTATCTAGTAGCAATGCTGAAAACCAGCAAAACTCAGTGTTACACCTCACAGATCTCTTTATGGCAGGGTTTAGCTCACTGCTAGTAGCATTTACAGCCAGGAATGGTATTTGGCTAACCTGAAACAAACAAAGTCTGAGACTGTCCTAAACCAAGCTATCCCAGACTTCCAGAGCACAGACTGTATGACAGACTCATTCCAGTTTTCGCTTTAGTGTTTTACATAAGCAAATAAACTTGACAAGAAGCTTGGAAAGGTATTCTGCTGCTGTAACATCAACTGTACTGTATTCATTTCACAATAAGGACTTCAGTACCTTCAAATCTACTCTAAACCAGGGCAATTTTACCTGAACTCTGTGGAATGGGCCTTCCCCCAATTAGTTCCTTAGAATTCTTCATGCTGACCCTATGCTATTTATCAACCAGACTGTATAATAAAAACATGCAGCCTTTCAAGTCCAGGAAAGGAGCAGTCTTTGAAAGAAAAATCACACTGATTGAAGAGTAATGTTTTATTAAATATATAAGACTATACTCCTAGAAATGTGGACCTTACATTACAAGTTTTGCAAGGGAGGAAAGTACAGAAAACATGGCCTAGTGTGTGTTAGTAAAGCAGTGTGCCACACTATCAAGCAAGACATGCTGGAAGTGCCCAAGGGATACCCATCACCAGAGGGTACCTGTCAGAATGGAACTTACAGGCAGGTTTCTTGCTGAGTCCAGATAAAGAATAAGCAATGCAGAAGAAAGCCCATCATTGGCTTGGTCTTTATCAGCTTTAATGCTCGTTAGCACCTAAACCGAAAACATACTGTAAGCATCATGTTACTCTTATTTGTCCCATTTCTGAGAAAACATCTCCCAAAATGCAAACAATCACACGTGCACACTTTGAACTCAATGTTTTTGAGACGCGTGTAGTATTTCAAACCCCATTTCATAGAAATTTCTACCCCATTTCCCAGCTGGACTGATTACACCACCATATCCAACAGTATCTGCCAGGCTAATGAAATGTTAGCCAATATCCTCAAACCACAACATTAAAAAGATGACAAAAGCATTTTAAAATCCCATGCCACGGAGTACTGTGAGCACAGGGGTTATGTCTGGTTTAAGACTTGTAAGGACAAGCAGTTTGGAACACATTTACAGGTTTATTGGAATTCACAGCAGCAAGAGAACATAATTACTTCCACACCTAACAAAAAAGCCTTCTGAAACACCCCACAACAAACAACACTCCACCACAATGAAGACCAGGATGAAAGTAATTTGTTCCTTCAATTACCTTGTCTAGATTTTCAGCAGTCGGCATCAATGTGAGCCATTCCAGTTTTAAATGCAACTTTCCTTTGGACACTTCATCCAAAGTAAACCACTAGAAGTTAAGCAAAGTGAGTGAAATAATCTGACACTGAACAAATACTGGCTCAACAGTTCTACTAGTAGCCTCACAGAGCTGAAATCTGTATCGCCTGAAAAGATCTGATTGACTGTCTAAAACATCTTATACTACACTGACTATTACTAGACAGAACAACAGAAACAGCCACACAAACCTCCATGGTGTAGTAAAACCACGATTAAAATATCAAGGCAATTGTTTGAGTGCTGTGGAAACACAAAGGCTGTATAACATTACTATAACAGATCGCATGTATTAGACAAAAACTAACCCGCCAAGTCTAATAACAGTTAACTAACTGTTCTCCTGCAAGAAAATTTTCACAAAATACCTAAGTTACCAGGTTTGGCATGTACGTACTAGTAATCTCAGAGTTCCAAGACAGGAGAAGAATAGCATTTTTCATCAGATTTCACCAATTCAGAGATCCTTTAAACCACTGAACTGGCTATCAGGGAGTCTGTTTCTGTGGCATTAAAGTAATTCATGCACGTACAAAGCTATCTCCAGGAAACAAAAAGAATACAACAGAAACCAAACAACAACTACCTACACAAGATATGGGTCCTTTTGAACCACAACTTACTGGACACCTACCTCATCTAGGAGACGCTCCTTTTCAACTTCAATTAAATCTATCATCAAACTACAAAAAAAATAAAAATTAAAAAAACCCCAATGTTTTACCAAGCAAAAAACTGAAATAGGAGAATTCAAACCCCACCCTGTGCTTGCTGAGTATCCAGGCTTCCACTGAGATCAAAAGAGTAGAACACTATTCCTTTAGCCACCAGGAAAGGAAGAAGTAGGGAATGAAATGGCTGAACGAAGATGAATGCAGGTTAATAGAAAATATGCCTGCACTGGAGCCCAGTATGGCTCCTGTACACGTGATCAAACTCTTAAAACACTGACCACATCCAAACTACCCACTGCAAATCGCCCCTGGACGTATACTATGATCGAATTCATGCTTCGGCATTGTCTGGGAGAGTGCTGGTTCACATTCACACAGGCTAGAATGGTACCAGGGAATCTGCTGACAGTTAAACAGCGCAGACAACTGCATGCCAGCGCATGAACGCTCATCATGGCTTTTTCTTTTACCAGTAGTTATGTACACATGAAGCCACTTTCCCCCCCAACCGCTTCAGTGTAAGATTAGGGAAGTGTAAAGAAAAGAAGGCTTTGTACTACCTACTTCTTTATTTTACTGAGAAGAGAAGTAGGTACTGTTGCTCCTGTTAAGAGAGAAGGAGCTGGAAAGATAAGGGAGTTCTACTCTGTATGGAAAGCAACAATGGGAATCTCCAAAACTCTGCAAGAAATAAAGGTGACAAATTACTGGAGAACGCAGCTGACTAAAACCCCAAAACGTTTCTGGGCAAGCACTAAAGGTTGGCCTACGGAACTGAAGAGTGAGTAATGTTTGCGAACGCATCACAGCACGCTCTTCTCCTTAATCAAATAGTTAAGATCAGCTCTTACGACAAGAGCAGCCTGTGGGACAGCCATTTCAGAACTATGAAGATGATGAAGATACAGTTATAAAATTGTATTCACCTAAAGAATCAATTAAGACTTAGTGCTAATTACAAACGTTAAAGCAGGAAGGGTACAACTCCTTATTCAATAGTGAATTTTCTTCCTGGGTACCCACAATACTTACCTCACTTATGTAAAGCAAGAGTGAACACACAGCTGTGTAAATACGCAAGCACATTTTCATATGCATAGATATGAAGTACTTAGGGAGCTACTTACTACCATGATTTTGAAAAGATAATTGATTTGTAAATACAGTAATAAAAAAAGAACTACAGCAGCAATAAAATGCAAAAGGAAAAAACCCCCTAACTACGTATTTTGACTACATTAAAACATTTCATCTCTTTTCAATACCTACAAACACATCCTCCATATCATTTACCTTCCCAGGAAGTCATCTTTATCTGGATCTTCATCAAAGAGCTCAATCTCTAGCTCCTGTCCTGGATGTTCATATACTAAGGCCTGGAAGTACAGTAAGATAGCATAGTCAGTCAATGATGAAGCGGCTGGCTTTGGTAAGAGGCACAGTAACAGTGAAGCACTGAACCGCAGCGCCTTTGCGTATTAAAACATATCAACAAGGAAAGGCTTTAAAGACGACGCAATTGAATGAGTAACACTGTTATTTTATAACAGTGGTTGTCAAAGACTAGATTGCTGTTCAGAGTTGCTGATGCTTAGTCTAAATAAAATACAGTATCCATATATCAGTGGAGTAATTCTGGTTACAGAACTCTGGGCTTTTAGAGGGAGGTATCAAGCAGCTCCTTGAGGAATCCCCCACAGTATCCTCTTTAACAAAAGAAACTTTAGAAGACAACTTCATGGGACACACAAGAAGGTATTTTTATTGGCTATACCTCATAAACTTCATTCCACTTTGGATTGAGATTTTCTTTTATGACCTTGCTTTGGAAAATCTGGTTGCCCACACGGATGATTCCGTAAGGATCTGACTTCCCTTTGACAATCCCTTTTAGGTAAGTGTCTTTCCCCTCCAGGTCCTGAGCTTCAATAAAGTGTATCCTTAGGACACCCTGACAAAGGAAAAGATGAGTTTACATCACAAACTTCAAGCTTCCATGCCAACTGATGCACTACACGCTTTAGAATCACCACTGCTGTCCCCTTAATGTGAAACTCAGATTGGACACACTGTAAATGGAGGGTTACTGGTGACAATCCACAACGCAGCAGGCCTACCACTCAAGTGATTCTTATAAAGAAAACCCCATCAACAGCCAGAGACACGTTAGCTGTATCAAGAAACGCGAGAAGTGAGTAGCAATAAATAGTAACAACTTCCAAGTGAAGAGCACGGTCATTTACAGCGCTAACATAAAGCATATGCTACTGAATATAGTTGACCTATATGGTGGCAAGTAATTTATATGTGTATGGTTTCAGCAAAATAAAACTCTCCTTCTTGTTGTTATTATAAAGACAGTAATTCCACAGAAATGATTTATAAATGAATTATTTTAAGTGACTGCATTAATGGCAACTTGTACTAGCGCAGTAACTGCATCTATTAATTCACACGGACATGCACATCTGCATCAGTTAGTACTACAACATAACCTAAATGCAGTTTGCTAACGGTGGTTACCAGTAATTAACAGACACACACTTACCTTTGGTATAGGAAACCGCAGCTGAGCAATCTGCACTTCACTGACAAGGGGGACTGTAATTCTATTTGGAAGGACCAGATAGTTGGATATTATATCCAGTATTATTGTATCTGACAAGCCACTGTTGGAGAAAACAATTCGCAGTTACTTCACGAGAATTAAACGCACTGTCCCACACTGACATAATCCTTCTGCTGCTTAACCTATGTGAAGAAAGTATTTGCCTGTTTTTGGGTAGAAGGCTCCTCTGGTTTCTGAACACTTTTTTAAACGCACGGATTCTTGCCGTAATTGCCACCAGGTGGAGGCAGCTGCCACTGAATAGTAGAAACCACGGAGATGAAGTTCTCCTTTCCCTACCACCGCGAAGTTCCTCTCCACCCTGCCTGTTAAAGCACCCCAGGTGAAAGGCTATTGCCTAAGATTTCTTGCCGGCATTGCCTATCACCAAGCAGATGCTAACCATTTATCTACTTCTGCATTTTAGTAATGATTTAATTGTCTCTGAAAGTTTGGTGATCCATTCCTACATAGGTATGAAACCAATCATCCTCTTGAGCTGGCAAAGGAAGCATTTACACGGCAGAGTAAAATATAGCCTAGGGAAGCCAAACAGGTTTGGTTCTGGTAAAAAGGGAGCAGCACTACAATGACACTGGTAATGAATCACTGAGATCATCCAACCCCAAGCCCCTCCATAAACAGAAAAGAGAATTTCCTGAGCTACAAATTCACCCACTTCAAGTCTGAACTGCCACCATCAGACCAGCACCCGTGGTTGCACACATGGCCCTCACTAGCAAAAAGGCAAAACTGGAGTGGCACAATTCACAAGGGAAGACAAGTAAGGAGCAGGATTCCAGGGTTTATCTACCAAGCTTCAGAGAGGCCAATTATAAAAATACGTGCGACGTTATGAACTGCAGGTACACTCTTGCTAATGCTGGGGCAGCTGCTTCTGGGTTGAAGGTTCTCCTAAATAAGCTTTATGATTCTATGGCCTTTATGAGATTAAGATGCAGATGGTATTTGATTACTCATAGCATTTTTCAGAGAAAACGTGTGTGTAATCACCATGTGAGGTTTCTCTAAGATTGAATCTGCAGTTGGGACTAGCTCTGATGCAGCAGCTAGCCTACTGATAAAAACACAAGAGCTGCAGTGAAACGTAATTACAGTGCATTTTCAGTTTGGAAGAAAATTTCACAGCGAGCAATAAGCAGTTATGGTAGAGAGGGGCACCAGATTTAACCCATGAATTGCAATCTGGTCCACTCCAAAAATCACACTCATCTTTCATGCCAGAAACTCTCAACCTGTACAGCCAGCATCTCCCTTCACCCCCCACTTCCACTGTAAATCTAGATGAATCCAGACAGAACACATCTGACTCCAATGGCTTGGAGTGCAACACAAACAGAAGAAACTCAAAGCTGTATCATCAGTGGACAGGTCTGTGCAGACCCTGTTCATTCTCTGAAAGAAGTAACAGTGGGCAACATTAAGACACTGTTGAGAGGAAAGGTTCCCGTGACACTTGGGTGAGTTGACATCTGTCCTAAGGAGGAGTCTTCATTGCCCTTCCTTTCTTGCAGAACTTACCCAACCATGTTTGCAAAGATCCCTATTCTGTGTGAACACTGAACTGAGCCCTGCACATTTACAGTGTCACCAGCTCTTAGGACAGCTACTACAAGAAGATGATAATGTTATTAAAAAATAATCAGCTCCCTCTCACTGTCTTTCCAACACACTCTGCTTTTCCAACATTTTCAGTTCCATTGTGCTAAACATCAAGTTTTCAATTTCTGTTTGCTACCCTTCCTCTGCAATGAGCCAAGGAACTAGAAGCCTTTATTTTAGAGCTGAATTACAAATTTAAGATAAACATCTCAGACGGTCTCAAGATTAAAAGGATAAAAAAAAGCGGAGGTCATGGTAACTACACAAGCAACAACAGCTCTTTTCAAAATACAAGTCTGAAGACGAATCTCCAGCAGCAAGATCAGGTAAGTTTGTTTTGTTCCTGCTTTTTGTGGTGTCCCTACCTCCCTTTATGCACAGTACAGCACACACCCTAAGAACAGATGATTAACAGAGAAACCAACTGACCTAGGTCAGAGAAAGCAAATGAGCACTTAAGAGAGGCAATGGTACCACAGCTGTCTTGAAAGAAAGAAAGGTTATCTTGCACTTCTTTAGTATTTACTTAAGAACACATGCGACATGAAATACGCTGCAGCAATAAATAAACCTGCCACAGGCTAGTGAAAGGTTCAAAGACTGACTAGTGTTCAAATGGAGTTACAGGTCTTCTTAAAAACGAGAAAGAAACAGCCTGAAGCACCGAACAGCCCAGTCACCAGGAGGATTCTCAATTCCTCATGCCAGGACTAAACACCAACTCTGTAACACCAACTCTGTTGATTCCAAAGGTCAGTCTCAGAATTTTATCCCAACCTAGGTGCCTGGATTTCACTAAAGCAGTTGAAAAAACTGGTATGAAAAATGAGCTAACATTAATGGAATTCCACACGATTTGACACAGTGAAACTGGCCTCACAGGAGGTGGCAGGTACTCTGTCTTTAAAAACAGGGGGCTGAAAAAGAATACCAAAGATCGGAACTAAATCCTTATGCTGATGCATCACGAATAAGCAGCTTCTGAAGTTCACAAAACTTTAAGTCATTGATTCTTAGTACAATTATTTTTTCAGTTGAAAAAGAAAGAGAGAAGTGGGAAATGCTCTGCAAGTTTATTACAGTGTCTGCAAAAGCTCAGTGTCACTGCAAAACACGGCTGGCAGTTACCGTCCTTCTGTCCTGCTCTCCACTGCGCTCTACTAAGACCAAGTACAAGGTCCTGCATCTGGGGAGAGGCAATGCTAAGCACAGATACAGGCTGGGCAGTGACTGCCTGGAGAGTAGCCCTGAGGACAGGGACTTGGAGGTGCTTGTGGATGGAAAGCTCACCATGAGCCAGCAGCACTTGTGGCCCAGAAGGCAAACTGGATCCTGGACCACATCGGGAGAAGTGTGGCCAGCAGGTCGAGGGAGGTGATTCTTCCCCTCTGTTCCACTCTGGTGAGACCCCACCTGGAGTACTCTGTCCAGTTCTGGAGCCCTTATGACAAGGAGGATGCGGACGTGCTGGAGTGTGTCCAGAGGAGGGCCATGAGGATGATCAGAGGGCTGGAGCACCTCTCCTATGAGGCCGGACTGAGAGAGTTGGGGCTGTTCAGTCTAGAGGAGGCTCCGAGGTGACCTTATTGTGGCCTCCAGGATCTGAATGGGGCTACAAAAAAGCTGGGGAGGGGCTTTTTAGGATCTCAGGTAGCGACAGGACTAGGGGGAATGGAGCAAAGCTGGAGATGGGGAGATTTAAACTTGGTGTGAGGAGGAAGTTCCTCACTGTGAGAGTGGGGAGAGCCTGGAATGGGTTGCCCAGGGAGATGGTTGGGGCTCCGTCCCTGGAGGTGTTTAAGGCCGGGCTGGATGAGGCTCTGATCAGCCTGCTCTAAGGTGGGGTGTCCCTGCCCATGGCAGAGGGGGTAGAACTGGATGATCCTGTGGTCCCTTCCAACCCTGACCAGTTCTATAACTCCTTCCCAGGGAGGAAGACGGGGCACTGCAGGGGGCTGCCTGGGGGGTTTGTGGAGTCTCCTTTTCTGAAGACGTTTGAAACCCACTTAGACATGGTTGGGGTGTCCTGCTGTGGCAGGGTGATTGGACTGGATGATCTTTCGAGATCCCTTTCGATCCTTGATGATTCTATGATTCTACTTAGTTTTTAGCAACAGAATAAGGAGCTGTGTGTTTTTTCTGTGCTGTCTTTACTCACACTGCAGACAAAGTCAGAGCAGACCTCTGACTGGGTATTTTTACTACATCTCAAGCAACCCCAAAAGAAACTTCCCATCATCCACATCCCCTCCTGGCTGCACTTGAGTAAAATCAAAGCCTGGCTCTTCCTTGCATGGAGATTTTAATTCCACTCCTCCTTAAGCTGTACCAACAGTGATGGAATATGAGCTACTTTTGTGTCCTTCTCCTTGTGGAGTCATATATGAAAAGTAATAGAAGCTGTTAACAGTTGACAAGGAAGCTTCCAGCAGCAAAGGCAGAAATTCCTTTAGTGGAAGGTATCTGCAAACAGAGTACGAGTAAGTGATCGTGCAGCCAGCAGCCGTAGGAGGAAGAAAGGCACCTGTGGTGGCAGCAATCTCTTGCTCATCATTGTTTATAACAACTACAATATGCCAAGCTGCTGTACCATGATAATCAATCTACCTATACAGATAAGAGAAACAAATACAGCACTGAAGAATCGCGTGGCAAGACAGAGCATGAGTCACCTCAGTGACAGTTACTATAGAAACCATACCAAATCTCGATGGCACCATTTCAGGCACATGTGGCCAAGCATGGTTGCTCTGGAAACCACAAACTTCAGATACTTAGTGAGACGTTGTTTACACATGAGGTGGTGTGCCTGCAGTCAGGCAAACAGCATGACTTGAATCTCAGGAGCCTAGTCAACTCAAGTACTAAACGCAAATTTCAAGGTGTTATATCAGAAAACTGTTACTCAGCAGCTGTGTTTCAGAAGCCATTCTGCCACTCATCAAGAAAAGCTCTTTCCTCAGAGGCAGACCTAAGCAGGCTTGAAACAAAAGCAATTCTTGTGCCATTAACCTACTTAATGCGAGTTCTAATTTCAGACTGTTCAACTGGGATTCCATGCAGTGGGTTCACTTGTCTAAGCAAAGTAGAAACGGTTTCAATCAGGCAATTGAGCACTAAAGGATTAATTTAATACCTAAATTCAAACTGCTGTACTCAAACAATACAAACACGATTCTGGAGTTAAATAATGTTTGAGAGTATGGGATCCAATAAAAGGACTAGCCACAAAACCCATCCTTTAGCCATCGTCTCAATATTTAAAAGCCCCTGGGTAAGAATCCTGATGCAGTAATTATGAATATATGAATGGATGTAACTGTATCAGGACTGCAGTTACTCAAAGCAGCTTGGTCTTCATCCACACGTCTGCTTTTTTCTCTGGGGCTTTACCATGAACTATTTTGAAAAGCTCTGACCAACCCAAACATTTTTCTTCTCCCTATATACAGACAATATTTTGCTACTCCATTGGATGGGCACATAACAAACAGAAAGATTTAAAAGTAAGCACTTGAAAAGATGAGAAGATTTAATTTAATTACTGTCTTAAGGTATTTCTAAGTACCTTTACCCAAGCACCTATGAATGTATTGACACACAAAGACACCAGCCAAGACCTTGTGAATGCGCTGCTATGAAAAACACAGCTCTTTGTCTTTCTCCTGTCACACAAGCTAGCAGGTAGGAAATCCACAAGATTCTGAAACCTGAAAAGGGCTGAGAACACTAAAATACCTGATTATAAACGATCTTTTCAGAATGTTTTTAAAAAGGTATAATTTTGGTGTGCTTTCGCTTGCAGTGAAATCTCTACCGCTTGTATATTGAGCAATTTCATATAATTCTAGACTAAGAGAGAGCTCCTCAGTTATTTAACCTCCAATTATTTAGCTTATGGCCTTCACATTTTTGGTTGCTTGTGGAGGTAGAGGAATAGCAAACACTGTTTTACATGTACTCACTTCAATCCGGGAACATCCAGAAGATTGGTTAGTCCGGTCCAGTTAATTTCCAAAAGCTGTGAATTGCAGAGAAAAGAAGGAAGGAGAAAAGAAAGCTGTTTAGACTGCAGAGAAAAATCCTCAGCACTGAGTTGCTAGATCATATGTACTTACTTTCACTTCATGGATTATTAGTTATAAAGTTAATCATTCTCTTTCAGGGCTGCTGAAATTATCAACTGATTTATCATGTCCTTTTCAATCCTACACTCTTCTAATTTTAGATGGCAAAACTAACAGCACCAGGTTTCCTCAGCTCTCTTCTCACTGAAAACTGCATAGAGTTTAAGTGAATAAAAGCAATACACACATCCAAACACACCCAACTACCACCAACTAACCCAATCTAAGAACAACCACATGAAAAGAGTTCAAAGGAAATTGAGATTCCTCAGCTGGGAAACTAATTGTGGTCATTCAGTCAAATGCTGAAACAAAACAAATCTCTGCACAAACGTGCACTGCATCCTTCCACAAAAAGGCAAGAATAAACAACCAGCACACAATACTCATGCCTACAGGACCTATTAATAGCTTAATTAGGGATTTCCTTTGTGAATACTTCAGCTCAACATAGCACTCAATACACTTACTTACACAAGGAGCACTGTTACTTAACACATTTCTGTAAGGGTGGCAAAATATTTCAACGTCACCTAAGAAGCACCTAACCAACCCGCAGCAAATAATCGGGCAGAAAAAAATCATTATCCTTTCAACAGAAGAGGTAGTAAGATACAACAACGGAGTATTTGAAAACCATGGGCAAGACACATCATGCTGGAGAATGCAACAAATGCCAGGATGATGATTAAGGGACTGGAGCATCTCTCCTACAATGAAAGGCTGAGGTTGCTGGGCCTGTTTAGCCCAGAGCAGAGGAGGCTTGGGGGGATCTTGCTAATGGCTTTAAATACCTGAAGGGAGGGTGCAAAGAAAGCAGAGCCAGGATTTTCTCAGTGGGGCCCAGTGCTAAAATATCAGAGGGAACTGGCACAAACTCAAATATAGGCCATTCCCTCTGAATATCAGGAAACACTTTTTTACTGTGAGGGTGACTGAGCATTGCCACAGGTTGCCCGATACTCAAGAGTCCTCTGGATGTGGTCCTAGCCAACCTGCTCTAGGTGGCCCTGCTTGGGCAGGGGCTTGAACTAGATGTCTTCCAGAGATCCCTCCCATCATCAATTATTTTATGTGAGCATATTGCAACAGGAAACAAGCATCCGACCCCACGCCAGGAATAACATTAATGCCTCCCTACGGTATTCAGAAAGGTTAACAAACCCACAGGCTTTCCCTGCTGACAGCCGTTCGGAAAATGCTGCAACGTTTTTCTTATCCCTCTTCTTTTAGTTTATTTGACTCCTGTGTCTCTATACAGGCAGGAGAGAAACAAAACCAGAGGCTCCGCTAACACAGGCACCTAACAGACTCCAGTGGATGACTGAAAGCTTTCTCCCTGCCTCCATCAACCAAGAGGGGTCCAGTGGAGATCTGCTGTATTTCAACAACCACATACAGCATAAAAGAATTATAAATCTATACAGAACATTACAAATTGTCTGCTTCCTTCTTCTAAATGCAATTTTCTAAAGCGTTTGGGGTATTCTTGTTTCCAGACTCTAAAACAATGAATGAAGACCAAACCAGTTTTTCATTCTGTCATGACAGCATGAACACAAGAGAAAAGCTCTCAGGATAACAACTAAACTGAATGGTTTCGTTCTGTTCAATTCATGTTTCTGCTTCAAAAAATGTTATACTGTGTGAGTTACAATGCAGTAAACAATAGCAGTCTGCCAGCTGTATTTTACTGCATTTCATTAGGGCTTTGTGTCTGCCCCTTTCCGCTTGCAAACTGCAGAGTGCTTCCTTTATGCATCCATTTTGTGTACTCATGTCTGCCCAGGAATTAATGTCAGGATCTCAAAAGTATTGATGATGGAATTATGATAGCCGAGGGAAGAAATGAACAACCCAAGGCTTTTACTGATTTGCTCTGAGCCTTCAAGAACCACGTTCCCCAAGTATTCACTACAGAGCAGCAGCGGTGCAGAGAACAGAAATGTGCAACTTGAGATACCTCTCTGAACTATGACTAACATGTTCCACGTAGACTTAACTCTGTGGCTTTAGAAGTAACAGGGGCATTCTCAGCAGACACTGCAGAATGGATGCTACTGTGAAAACCTGAGCTGATTCTTAAGAGCTTTCTAAACCTGCATTTTACAAGCTTAATGAGAAAGTTACCTTCTCCATTTGATTACAGAATAGTCCAGACACTGCAGACAATATGTGGAGAAGGGGGAAAAAAGTTAGATATTTGAGCATTTGACTAAATAGCAATCCCTTATTTTTTCCATTTAAAGGATAAAAACCCAAATATAAAATACTTCTTGCATCAGCTGCCGCTCTCACTTCTGTTTGAGCCTTCACATCACTGGTAAAAGGAATGGATGAACTGAAAATGAACAATTGTAGCTGCCTGCTGGTGATCACATTTCCCAGTTAAGACATTTTCTCCTAGGCATCCTCTCAGTCACTTACTTGGTTCTCTGTGTTAATATTACCTTGCAGGACAAAATGAAACACAGCACTGGATACTATTTAAGACAAATCTGAACTGTCAGCTTCCCATTTCTAAATGCACACAGCACTGGAGGTAAAGGAAACACCATGACAAAGACACTCTCCCAATGTAATTGTAGCTCTCGTGACCAAACCGATCAGAGAGGCTGAAGCTGACACAAAGTAAGTTCCAAACTTAAGTTCTGTGATCATTGACTTTTGGACTCCAGAAACTTTAATGGAAAGTGTCCTTATGCAGAGTTTGTGACACCTCCAAAATGCTGTTAGAAGTTCAATGTTCTTAAATCTCATGTTCATCTTAATGCTGAAAAAAATATGTAAGTAATTGAACCAGGGTGAGAAGTCCAGCTTTGCACAGTAACTGCATCTTGGTACTGCTTCCTCACACTGCAAACCCGCAAACACTAAGCTAGCAGCATACTCATTTAGCTTGGTATTAGCTGATGTAATAATGGCTTATATTTTCAGACTGTCTCTCATGTTGTAATCACAAGTTTTGACATTACATTATGTGACCCTTTAGAATCTATGCAGGGTACCAAGGCTCCGGGAGAAGTAATGTTATACTCTGTCGAGATAAAGACACCAGTTTACTGCATGATTTATTCCCTTTTTCATAATTCATAGGCAAATTAGAAGGCAAATACACACCATACATACCTCCAAACGCTGGCCCTGTCATAAGGTGTTAACAGGTACCTCTTGTATTTAACAATTATACTTACTGCTGTTTACAGAATAATTAGAAAACAAGAAAATACTTGTGGTTTCTTTTGACCTTTCTATGCTTTGTGCAGCATACTGCGCGTGGCAGGTACCACAGCAAGGCCCTGTGCTGTATTCTAAGCAGACTTAATGGAATTGAACGAATTAAGCAACACAGTGCATGTTGAAATGCAGCATTGAGAAACATCTCCTACACTCTGCAGAGGCACCGTTGGGGATTTTGTATTAACTGCCACAACCCAAAACAACAACTTAGGAGGTACTGCTAAGAACCGAATGATTTTCAATTTAAGTGACCAAAATAATTTCAGAAGGTTGCAGCACAAGATATGAAACACACAGTACCTACACTGCCACCTGAGCATCAATACTTCAGGACACACCTCTTCTCAAAAGCAAAGCTACCAATTAGTTCTGTCATCAGTCCTCAGACCAGAAAGAATCTCACAAAGGAACCGAAAAACTAGCGCTATGGGTGACCCTCCAAAAAATACCAGTTAGTACACACAGTATCAGAACCTTCACCCACTGTAATTCACAGGGATAAATACAAACACAACTCCACTTCAGAAATGTTAGAGACAAATCCTGTGCCGTGCAAAGCTGGAGAAATTCAAAAAGCATTATTAAAGAAATTCAAAAGCATTATTAAGGTTAAGCACTTGACATGATTATTAGAAAATTAGAAAAGCCCTGCAAATAAATCTTGAGTCACAAAATGCTTTGGAAGAAATAACAAACCCTCCAACTCCTGGCACAAACCAAGCTCTCCCTATGGGGCTCTGAAGCAGAGTTCTCCCTGCAGACAGTTTGCTACATACGCCCACCACAGTGCTTGCTTTCCAGTTCTACCAAAGACCTGCAGCAGTGAAGCACACAGGTCACTACTCTCCCACCTTGGCTGCAGGTATCGGTGACAAATGCTTTTTCTTTTAACGGTCTTTTCTAATGGCTTTGCTGTTCTCCCCACCCACACCATTCCCACATCCCTCTCAACAAGGTTGTTTCATGTCTTCACTTTTGGCTTCCAAACACGCTGCTTGATGTGCAGGAGGGAGCCCCTCCGGCCATAGTTCTGCCAAATAACAAGGATTTCGAATCCACATTTACCACACCATGACTCGGTGCGATGATGCCCCTCTTAAATTGTGGTTCTGACAGTGCATAAAGAAATACACCCATCCTAGCAAGCTGAGCAGCCCTATCGAGTAAAAGGGTTAGAAAGAAAACGGCTGCCAGGTCATGATTCACCTTATGAAGCACAGAGTATTAACAAAATACTTTTTCTTCCTTTTAAGTTTTAGGCTAAAAGCACCCAAAATGGCTTTACAATATCATTTCCTCTCTGTCACTGCTCTGAGTGATGCATAATTCGTTTAGCTTAGCTAAATTCAGGGAGTGCCAGCTGGTTCTCTGAGGCAGAACTAACAGGGCACTGGAAAGACTGTGTTCAGGATTTGTCACCATGTGAAACTCTGCCAGGAGCCAGAAATGAAGCGATGTCTTTCCACAGCACATTGCAACTAAGAGAGGTGATACGTCCTGCGTGTCAGCTACCCAGCCTAGAGCAGAACTGCAGACATCAACCGCACCTCCCAGTGATGTACTTGTGTCATGTTACACAAAGCTCTTTCAGTTCTTCCTCTGTTCAGAGCAGTGAAGTTCAGCTTCCCCACTGGAAACTCGCATCTCACCAAGGCTCTGTACTGAGAACTGCTGCGATACGTACAACCCAAGAGTTCTAAACAACCAAATCTATCTCTGCAGCCTGCATGAAAAGGCTAAAAACTGAGGAGCACTTCTACATATTTGGTGTTCTCAATACACTAGATGACTTTACAAGGGGAAAAGAATGTACTGGAACATGAACTGGACTATACTGGGCCATAACAGTTCACAGTGGCACTAAAGGTAGCCGCCCAGTGCTGCCAACCTTGTGGCTGTGACTGGCTGCCATGAGCACAGCTACTTCTCAGAAGAGAAGCCACAAAGTATTTTTAAATGCTGATTAACTTCCTGCTCGTCAAGTAATGGAAGTGTAAGATTTCCACGGGACACGTTTAAGCTCTGCCACAGGGCATGATGATATGATTTCACCGAGTAAGTTGTGTTTCTTCTCAGGAATTTATTAAATGAAGGGAACCAACGTGCCCTCTTGTGAATGGTCACACAGAAACACGCTACAGCTCGTCTGTTAGTAGAGCACAACCCACTACCACTACAGTAAAAATGATTATAATAATGGTAGCAAGATCACTATCCGGCATATTTCTCCAGCAAACATAAACTCAGCCTCTCAAACAAGGCTTGGCTACACAAGACTACAGGCAGCAGAAATCACACCGGCTGTCAGCACTGCTTTGGAAGCTTATCTCTGCACAGGAGCTGTAGTTAAGCTTTTCAAATGGTTCTAGAGATTTGGGTGAGATAGTTGCTACAGAAATGAGATCTGCAGTCATGGGGTTAAGAGACAGAGCAGGCAAGTTTTTGAGTTAGGGTGACCAGAAGGATCACAGCTGGCTTTACAAAATTCCAGGGTTACTTGCTGTTCTCCACAGTGTCAACTCAGTTCTCAAGCAAATTCACTCTACATTCTACTTCTCTCTACCCTTCCACCAGTCCAGCGTTTTGGTTCATGCTCCCGCTAGTACTGAAACTCTCCTGACTCCTTAGTGAGACAGCTCAAAAGACAAACACATCCACGAGACAGGAAATCAGCCATTTCTTGTTGTGTTTCATGTTTTGCCAGCTTACATCACTGAACCAGCTTCCCTCCAGGAGCAGAAGATTCAATGCTGATATCAGAGAGACAGTAACACTGCACGGAACAGCACAGAGAGAACACGGTACTGCAGAAATACCCCTGTGATGGCCCTTAAAACAAACCACAAGCCACCAACATTTCTCAAAAAGTAAGCTAGAGCAAATGCTAAGTATAGAAAGTAGCAGTGCAATTCACTCTCGCTTTATAAACATCAAGGCTAATGCTTATATTATAATTATTATTATTATAACAGGATCTGTTGTTCCACAAACCCCTTTAAGAGGTTAAAAAGTTTTGAAACAAATACACTGACAGTTCCATATGCTCCGCAGACTGGTTTGATCAACTAAAAGCAAACCAGCACAGCATCCTTTATGGGTTTTCTTCAGAAATCTCTCTAGTCCTTGGTTCAGGTGCTCCTCTGGAGTCTGACTTTCTTTAGTAGTGGTAACTTCGACAGTCACACCAGCAATGAATTCTCCAGTAGGGGCTGGCATTAGATGAAAATACATCTCAGGTAAATCTGACCTGCAGGACAGCACTGATTCGTAAGTGTGTGGAGAGAGAGAGCAGTGCTCAGGTCAGCAAGCAGAGGACAAAACTGTGAAGAGAAAAATAAGAGCTTTGGAAGCGCTGCCCACTTTTCCTGGAAGGCATTCTGCTTCCCAGCCATTGTTTTTTTAGAACAATAGTAATGGTATCCTCATGGTGTCTGGTTTGTTGTGGGTTTTTTAGACAACAAAACAACCCAAGAGCAAAGGGTGAGGTTAAGACTTGCCTTCCATATTAGAATTGTCTCTAAGAGGCATTTGGGAATTCCCCGTCGGCAGTACAGCTGTAAGCCACATACCCTTCTGTCACAGAACCAGTGTCATAGTTCATTAACTATGTGATAGTTTCTTCTAAACATAAAAGGCACCCTCACTTGGCAGAGCAGAGCACGTGGTCAATACACATCCTTTGAACAGGAGAAATAATGCATGAAACCTTACAGATCCTAACTACTTCCACAGTGCTAACTGCTCTAGTGCTGAAGCTCAGAGATTTAAAAGACTACTTCTAGACATGAGAATGCACATGTTCCTCTGCTTTGAGATCTCTTACACATTTGGACCGATCAATCTGCCAGAGAGGAAGAAGATGCTGCAAAGAGAGAGCTGGACAGGCTGGGTCAACAGGCAGAGGCCAACATTATAAGGTTTAACAAGGCCAAGAACAGGGTCCTACATTCTGGCCACAATAACCCCAGCAGAGCTACAGACTGGGGGATGGAGAGTGGCCGAAGAGTGGCCTGGCAGAGATGGACCTTGGAGTACTGGCTGACAACCAGCTGAACAGGAGCCAGCAGTGTGCTCAGGTGGCACAAAAGGCCAATGGCATCCTGGTTTGTATCAGGAATAGTGCGCCCAGTAGAACGAGGGACATAACTCTCCCCCAGTACTCAGCACTGGTGAGGCCTCACCTCAAGTACTGTGTACAGTTCTGAGCCCCTCACTTCAAGAAAGAGGCTGAGGCGCTGGAGTGGGTCCAGAGGAGCACTGAGGAAAGGACCAGAGGCTGGGGANGGAGTGCCCAGGTTAGTGGTGGAGTCCCCATCCCTGGAGGTGTTTAAGAAAAGACTGGACTTGGCACTTGGTGCCACAGTCTAAGTTGTGGCAGTGCCGGGTCACAGGCTGCACTGGAGGACTTTTTCAGCCTCAATAA
>VZRI01012207.1:84217-98624 GCA_013397515.1 Upupa epops | reverse complement strand
TGGTTTAGATTATTTTGTGTTGGCTTGGGTTTCTCAATGTTGTCAAACACAACAGAAAAGCCAGGTCAATATTACAGGAAAGAAAGACTAACAAGTTGATCTTCTGAGAGAAAGAGAGAGGAAAGGGGTGAGAGAACTGATTACCTTTCACCAGGTCTGTGTGGCAGATAAGCAATTTTGCCGCAGTGAGCCAGAAGCCAGAGAGAACCTTTTCCCTAATCCTGAGTCCTGCCAGAGTTATGAAAAGGGATGGATACCTGGCTAACAGAAAAAATAAGTGTTAACATAAATGTTAGAAATGATCCAACAGACACCCAAATCTCTGATAAAATACAAAAGATTTATTGGTTGCGGAAATAAGGAGTGAGCAAGAAGCGCTGGGTGCATGGGGACTTAGTCACTCCACCAACACACACACTTCCAGTTTAAGGTGGCAATATTTGATACCTCATTTCATACATATTATCACTTCAAAGGATCCCCTGTATCAGTCTTCTCTGATTAGTGAGTCTTCTTACTTCTTAGTGAGACCCGATCCAAAGATAAGGTGGGAGACAATGTTCTTGGCCTAATCTTAATTAACAGTGATTAGCTCCCCATACATTTCGCAACACTTTGCAGGTCTTAGATTGCTCAGCCTCCCCCCATCCTGTTTACCATTTGTCCTGCTGAGTTTCACTGTTTATTTTGTTCATTCAATAGTTTTCCACAATGACAAGGGGGGATATTGTTTTTACCTTGACGCGAATCATAATATAACATCTCACGTAAAGGCTACATTCTTGAAACTAGGCAGCAGATGGAAAGAGATTTAAACTCTGCTGGGACAAGTTACTACGTTTGAGCCCAGAAAACCTGAGTGAATAATGGCTAATGAGCCTAGTGAAAGATGAAGGGAAGTAACAGTCAGGAAGCAGCGATCACCTGGAACAGAAATCCTTGTAGTTGTTCACTGTAGCCATGGAAAACTGAAAGGTGGTTTAGAGTTCAGTTTTTCTGGAGCTTTGGGAAAATAACAGTAGTTCCTCTGCTATCTAACTTGATTTAGAAGCTCTTAGTTCCCTCTGCATATGAGCCCTTTTTCTCCTGCCTGAGTTTGTCTTGTGTGTAGAGGCACCAATGCAGCTCCCATTTCCATACTCACCAAGCCTTTCAGTATTTCTTCACAGGTTGGGCCTCAGAACTCTTTGAGAGACCTTTCATTATTCTCTAGGGAGAGCTGTAGAACACTGAAGCCCTCATTTCCAAGGTATTTTGATAACAGTTTGGCAAAATGATTCTGTGCTGCTTTGACTTGCCAGAACATGGGAATAGCGTGGAGAACCCTTCACTATTCCATGCTGCCACCTACCGCTCAGCAGTTAGGACAAGGAGAAGTAACTGGTGTCTGTATCACTTTGATGAGCCTGTTTACTGCTGTGTGAGGTTATTCTTGATGCAGTATGACTCAGCGTTGCTTTTTAAATAGCATGTTCTCCAGATCTTCGATCTTTTCTCCCTCAAGAAGGGACATGTCTTCCAAATGCAAGGATGTCGTTGCTCCAGAAATTGCCACAGGGTTTAGGCTAAGCACTAGCAGTACTAAAAGGAAAGAGAATCACAGAATGATTGAGGCTGGAAAAGCCTTTTCCAGCTCATCCAGCCCAGCCCATCACCAAACATCACCAGAAGAGACTAGAGCACGAAGGGCCACAGCCAGGCTGTCCTTCAACGCCTCCAGACACGAGGACTCCACTACTGCCCTGGGCAGTCCAGTCCAGGCTCTGAGCAACCTTTCCAGGAGGAAGAGCTTCCTAACATCCAACCTAACCCTCCCCTGGCAGCTCCAGGCCCTGCCCTTGTGTCCTGGCACTGATTGCCTGGGAGAAGAGCCCAATGCCCACCTGTCTACAATTTCCCTTCAGGTAGCTGTAGAGAGTGATAAGGTCCCCCCTGAGTCTCCTCCCAAAGATCAACACCCCCAGCTCTCTCGGCCTCTCTTAAGATTTTCCCCTCAGTCTCTTCCCCAGCCTTGTTGCTCCTCTGGACCTGCTCCAGCCCCTCAATATCTTTCTTAAAGTACTGCCTACAGTACTCGAGGAGAGGCCTCACCAGTGCCCAGTCAGCAGGAGAATGACATCCCTAGTCCTGCTGGCCACACTTTTGCTGATCCAAGCCAGGATGCCCTTGGTCTTTGGTGCCACCTAGGCACCCTGCTGGCTCATATTTATCCGGCTGTCAACCAGTACTGTCAGGTCCCTCTCTGCTAGGCTGCTCTCCAGCTACTCATCCCCCAGTCTGAAACTCTGATGGGGGTTACTGTAGCCAAAGTGTAGGACCCTGCCCTTGGCCCTGTTCAACCTCATCCCATTGGCCTCTGCCCACTGACACAGACTGTCCAGACCTCTGTGCAACATCTCCCTCCCCTCCAGCAGATGGACACTACTCCCCAACTCAGTGTCATCTGTGAATTTACTCAGGAGAGACTCGATCACCTCATCCAGGCCATCAGTAAAGATGCTGAATAGAACTGGGCCCAGCACTGACCCTTGGGGGACACCACCTGGATGGGCACCATTCACAACCACTCTCTGTGCCCACTCATTCAGGCAGTTTCTAACCCAGCAGAGGGTGCCCCCATCCAAGCCCTGGCTTGGTTAAAAGCCAGTGTTCTTTAACAGTTCTGTCAAAAACCAACTCAAGCCAGAACTGCTGCAGTTTTGCCATAAAAACAATACAACAATTCCCTGGGATTGTTGGAAATAAGATTTTAATGCTATTAGGAAACTGGTTTTGTATTAGCTGGAGCTCAGGACTTCTCTTTTACTACTCTCAGTAAATTAAAAGATGTTAGAGTGATCTAATGAATATCCAGCCGAAATAATCCTTATAGCGTCAGTGGCTATTTCTTCAGATTCTGCCTTCTTTTCAGTTCTTCTATCTTTTCCTGTCTCTGTGCCTCCAGAAATCTATCTAAAAAGGAATGGAACAGAATTAGCAATTAATCCAGAGCTTTAAGAAAACCAGATGTTATGACTGGCAAGTGTCTTTAACGTCAAGTTCCTCGAGTGTATTGAGAACAACAGGTACCCAACTGTACCAAGGTCTGTATTACTACGGGAAAGGAAACAGCCCTATTAATTTCCTGTTCTGAGGAGTAAACGTGTAAAAAACGCCTATCACAATCTGAGATCCTCCTTCAAATTTCTTTCTCTGATGGTCATTTCTTCTGTGTTCTTGTGACCTTTGCATTGCTGGAAAGTTTCCTGACCGGCAGCCCATGGCCTTAAAGGAAATGATGAGCACTGTGTCTTGCCAGTTGCTACCTCCCTTCTGCAACTCCCAGTAATCACTGCTGGACTATTTTATTTCCTGCATTTCCCTCATGGCCAACAGGTTTTAAAATTAAAATGCCAAACTTTTTTTTCCCCACACCTTCCAGCAATCTGTGGTCATTGTTTTCTCATCAATGCTGATTTATCACTGCAGGCCCTCAGCTGCAAGGGATGTGTTTTGCAGGTACAGATTCCCTCTGCTGTCTCTGAGTCCGGGTGAGGTTGTGAACAGCGACTGAGGGGGGTTTATTACTTCTGTTTCTTTAACGTGTGCCCTCAGGCAGTTGCCTGTGACAACGGACACTGGATGGCCTGACCATCCTAGTGTCTCTGGGCTGGACACCCTCCAGTAGCTCAGAGCTGGGCATAGTCACACCAGGATGGAGCAGAGGGGGAGGAGAACCTCCCTGGACCTCACAGGTGGCCGAGGTCTCATCCCTGGGGACACACCAGGTCAGGCTGCGGGAGGCTCTGGGTAACCTGCTCCAGCTGCAAACGTCCTTGCGCGGGGCAGGAGGTTGAGCTTTGAAGGCCGTTGCAGCCCAAGGCTCCCTGAGGTCTGTACTGAGATACGCACAGCGCTCGAAGTCGAAGTCTTCGCCTACGAGGTGCCAGAGCTCCAGCTCCTTGAGGCAGATGCCCAGCTCGCAGATCTCCTCCTCCAGCTGCTCCTCCGGGTCTCTCGGCGGCGCCTGCTGGGCCCGCGGCCTCCTGTCCTCTTTCTCTTGTTCGCCCCGCGCCTGCTGGGGGAGGTGGAAGAACCGCAGCGGCTCGTCGGGCTCCGGCACCACCGCCCAGCACCGCGGGGGCACCTGCTTCGGGATGGGCTCGACGCGCCGTGGGGCGAGGTAGTGGGGACAGAAGCGGGGCTTCTGCTTCGCCATGGCCGTCCCAGGGGGCTTTTGCTTTGGGCTCGAGCCCCACCATCACGGCCGCCGGCTGAGGCGGGAGGCGGCTCGTGCTCCGCTCTCGCTGCCCCCAACGGTCCGGCTGAGCGGGTAGGGGCAGGTTCCGTGTAAGCAGCCTTGGAGGAGCTGCAGAAAAGCTGGAAGGGGAGTTTTTACAAAGGTGCCTGCTGGTAGGATCAGGATTTCCAACGGAAAAAGGGGAGGTTTAATCTGACATCCTCCCTGTGAGGGGGTTGAGGCCCTGGACCAGGTTGCCCAGGAGGGCTGTGGCTGCTCCATCCCTGGCAGTGCTCAAGGTCAGGTTGGATGGGGCTCTGGAAAATCTGGTCTGATGAGAGGTGTCGCTTCGCATGGCAAGGGGTTAGAGCTGTGTGATCTGGGAGCTCCTTTCTAACCCAAACCATTCCATGATGTAGTAAAAGTGTTTGCTTCCTTAAACAGCACTTAGGGCTGATGTCTGTTTGTTCTTCAGCAGTGATATGGATCATGCTAATAAGATAGAGTGTAGCTACAAAAATAAGCAGTGTCATTTATAAGAACTGCCAAGATGCGGCTTATAAATTTGGTGTCCAGCACAGAGCAACGAAGATGATGAAGGAAGTAGAGCACCTCCCTTAAGAGGAAAGGCTGAGGGGGCTGGGTTTCTTGAGCTTGGAGAAGAGGAGGCTGAGGGGGGACCTCATGAATGTCTATAAATGTGTGAGGGTGGGTGTCAGGAGGATGGAGCCAGGCTAGGGCTCAGGGCCACGCTGAAAAGCTGTGCCCCTGAGAGCTGGGGCAGTACCAGCGACACTGTCTCTAGTCTTTCTACCTCCCATGTGTGTTGCTTCATTTTCTTTTGACTTGCATGAACAACTCGAGCAATTGTTAACCCACTTGTACCAGGGCTGGTTGTATTTGGGGGGATTTTGTTGAATAAGATGTGATTGAGCCACATTGTCATCTGGCTGGAGGGCAAACACCAGAGTAGGTGATAGTGTCCTAGCAGTATTTGCAGAGAGAGAAATAAATGAGTTACTAAACCTCAAACCATGGATCTTGTCCAGTTCAAGAGTTTTGGGTAAGAGTGTCAAATGTGTTTGCTCATGTGGCCTCCTTTTGGAGGGACAGGCTGTTTGAGACAGATTCCCTCCCTCTCTTTGTCCCCACCATTTTTTTTAAAGGCAGACTCAAAGGTCTGTTCAGCAAGAAGCTCTGGGAGAGAGAGGCAGGAATGGGTGGGGACACCTTTGGATGGCAGTGGCACTCCATGCACTGCTGGTGTCTCCTTATATCAGAGGGTGTTATTTCTACTCGACGGTACAGTGTGGGAAAAGCCATCCAAGAGCTCACAGGGCTAATACTTTTATCAGAGGAAGCAGCAGACATTACAGGAAAATTATGAAGGCAGGAACCAGCAGAAAAAAACTGGGCTGTGCAAGCTCATCTCTGTTGCACTATTATTATTTATTATTATAGCTGCCAAAAGGTAGCAACAGGTAAAGCCAGGAGGCCCCCTACACTACAAATGCTGGTACTGAAAGATTCTGAGTGACGTTAGCTCATCTCTAGAGTGTCCAATCGTATTTGCACCGATACTCATGCATTTGGCACAGTCTCGGGTGCAAAACGGTGTGCTTTTCTTTTTTGAAGTCATGTCCAGCTCAAATCCTGTGGGAGAGATGGGAACTTCTGATGTCTGTGAGGAGCCTGCAACATGTGGGACTCCTTACAAAGATAAAAATTGGCAGATAACTGAAACCAAAAAAAAAGGCTTGAGCTTTCAAAAGGTCTAAGAAAAGGTGTGTTCTGAGGAACCAGGACAGCGGAGCAGTGCTGCTTTTAGTTATTAAATACTATTTCAAAATCTTTAGTGCTGGGTTTCTCAGCAGAGCATCAACTTCCATGCACGGAATCCCATGGTCCTGAGAAAGCAATGAAATAACAGTGATCAAAAAATGTAGGGTGGAGAAACGAAGCCATCATTCCCTCCTTGGCTCCAAACCAAAATGCTAACATCGGTTTAGATGGGCTCAGAACGAGTGGAATGATGTAAAATTACGGGGTCATCTAGTCCAGTGCTGCGGTAGAACAGCCACTTCCGAGATAAGAAGAGCCCATTTCACCATTACAGAAATGCGCAGCGTACGCTTTGTGAGGGCCTGTTGGCAGGAGTTGTGTTGGATTCGATCCCAGAGCATCGATTTGGCGAGCTCTCTCCGGGTTTTTCAGCGGTAGCCACGCGAGGGCAGTAAGCCCTGTTGTGTACTGGAAGAACTGTCGTTCAACAGCGCACAGCTGATACTGCACACTAGGAACCCAGAGTGAGAAAGATCAGTACCTGGCCAAGTTTTCTGAGTGGAGATCGCTTGGAAATCCTGAATTAAATAAGATTATTTAGCGGGGACCTGTTATTATGGCCTCTTTTTCAAGGGCTCTATTCTAGAGCATGGAGCTTTCCCACAGCAGTTCTTACTATGGCTGTTTTCATGGGTTTGTTTCTAAACCTCAAATCCGCCTGCACCAAGTTGATGACCTTATTGCTCTCTACAACTACCTAACAGGAGGTTGTAGCAAGGCTGCTGCTGGTCTCTTTTCCCAAATTACTAATGGTAGGATGAGAGGTAATGGCCCCAAGTTGCATCAGGGGAGGTTTAGATTGGATCTTAGGAAGTTCTTTCCTGAGAGAGTCATTGGGTACTGGAACAGGCTGCCCAGGGAGGTGGTGGAGTCTTGGTCTCTGGAGGTGTTTAAAAACCAAGTAGGTCGAGCACTTGAGGCCATAGTCTGGGTGTCAGGGAACTGTAGGGATGAGGGCTGAACTTGATGATCCTGGAAGTCCTTTCATATTGGCTTCCTTGAAAGGCTGGGTAAGATCAGCCACTGGCCGAGGAACTAACAGCAGGCTGCAAACATTAGGGCCAGCATTAAGATATCCTGGGAAACACTGGGCTACTATGTGCTACTGTGTACTGGGCTTTGGGAGAAAGTAGGCTTTCTGTACAGCCTGTGCACTTCACTCCTCTTCATTGCTTCTCTCCGTTCCTCTTCGTGTTAAATCCTTCAGAACAGTGTTTGCAGGGGAAGTACAGTTCAGCCCCTTCCCAATTCCATTTTCTCTTTTCCCAAATAGGGAGGTACTTCCCGGTCCTATGTGCTTCCCATAATTCCATGGATGGATGGCTTTCTTTGCCTCTTTCCCCATTAAAAAGCAGGAACATACTGTAGTATTGTGGCATCATTCAGCAGGTCACCTGTGTGATTCTTAAATTCAATAACTTCCCAGGAAAAAATGCAATGCATCTTCTCAGAGGCAGAACATGCGGCTTTGCAATAGCCACTCCCCGACTGACAGTGTTTTGAAAAGCAGGTCTACCTTACCAAGGAAGCTGATCTGCCTCTGGGCCAGTAAGCAGCCCAGAGCCACATATAGTATCTGGTGTTTCTTGAGGCCCTATAATCTTGTTTGTGGAACATGTTGATGATGTGCACTTCCAGTTCCAGTCCCTTATCTGTCTTCAGCTCTTGGTATGCTTTTGACGTGTGTTTTGGGGACAGACAGACAGAATTTGTGCTTGGTGTACATCCCCAGCATGGAGCACAGTTACACTGAACCCAACTGCTTGGTCACAAATATGGCCAAAGTCCAGTGGGAGCTTTCGCCACATCAGAGTCAGCCTATGCTCTGCTGGGTTTGCTCTCTGCTGCAGTTCTTGATAGAAGCTGAAGGTAATGTCAGTAAATAGGTTAGTCAAACATTTTCCTT
Source organism: Upupa epops (assembly GCA_013397515.1). NCBI lineage: Eukaryota > Metazoa > Chordata > Aves > Bucerotiformes > Upupidae > Upupa > Upupa epops. The sequence continues at coordinate 90,657 of VZRI01012207.1, read as the reverse complement.
TCTGTAACAGATTTATTGCTCGTTAGGATGGTTTGATAAGCATGAGGCCATTAAATGTGTCTCAACACTTCAATTTCTCTACAAGCTGGAAAATATTGTGCAGGTTTTCTTAGCTGTTTGTTCACAGAGCCAATCTCTCACCTGTTCATTATATTGAGGTGAAGAGCAGCACTGCCTCCACCAAACTGGGAATCAGTTTTTCCAGACTTCCTTTGCTTTTATATACGTAGTCATGTCAGTGTGCTCAGGAAATAGTAAATCAGGAAAACATAAAGGCCAATTAAGTGAGGAGGAACTTGCTGATTAAGATGTGGAGTGTAGATGCACAAGGAGATTTTAAACTACTTTGCCTTCTGTGCAGACATTGACCTTGTCCGATCTGCTTTACATTTGCTTCCTTATGTCCTGCTCCGACTTCTGGAGGACTTTGCCTTCTTTTTACCCGTTCAGCAGGCTGCTTGCTTGAGTTGGTTGCACGATAGAAGTTAAAGGAAACACATTGCAAATAAATGATGCTTGATTATGGCTGCAGATACAGAGAGATAAGGAAATGCAATAGTAAAGGTACAAAGGTAGATTCTGGTTCTATGTGTGCACTCTGTTTTGACTGAAGATGGCTCTTGCCTACACTGCATATCTATAGGGCCTTTAAAAATCTCTTGGTTATGCATGATACCCCTGCTCATACTGCAGCCTGCTTACAGAGATCTACTGGTGTGGTAAGAAAGCACCTCAAGCACAGGTAGGTTTTACATTGGTGTGCACATTATAATGAAAATGAGCCTTCTTTCAGGACTTTGCACAGCCAGAACTACTTTTCCTTTCTGGAAACACTGGTTGAGGAATCCTACGGTCTTTGTAGTGCTGTGAATCCTACAGTGATTGCTGTGAGTGTGGTGTTCAGTACTGGAGACTTTATCTGGCTCAATCTGGAAATAGCTCTGGCATCAATACTCAATGCCAAGAGAAGCTTTATGGGGGCAGGGTTGGACTGCTCCAAATATTCAGTATTTTCTGAAGAGTCTCTAAACAGCAGTTGAACCTCTGGACACAACCAGAGTATTACTGCCCTTGTCCTTGTAGGCCTGTGTGAGCAGCAAACAGACAGTTCTGCTTCCACCCAGGAGACTGTAGTAGGAAACTACCTACAGAAGTTTGTTGCCAATAAGAAGGGACATCTGCAGTACAAACCCCATTATTTATCCCTGGCATCCGAGACTGTTAGGAAAACACATGCTATGCATTTCTGAGCAAGTTAGTCTGAGTGATGGATTTTCTATCGGCAGTGGAATATTTTCCATGTCTTACAAATGGACGTATTGGTGTCTTCCCCGAAGTATCTGCCAGATCCTTAAATCTGAACAAAGAAAACCCCAAAACAACCTGCCAAATGATCTCTAAATAAACCTCTACTCTTTGCTATAAGTGACAGCCTGTGTTTTCAGACCAGAGCTAGGCAGTGTTACAAATACAATTGCTGCTAGGTTGGAACTGTGTTTCTTTTCTACTATGCAATGACCTCTAGTTTTGTATTGTGGACTTGTTGCCTTACCTTAGAAAACTCCCAACCACGCACTTCCCGCCAGAGCTTGGCCAGGCTCCATCTTGCTACTGTTAACATAACCCTTGGCACATGCTGTGGGGCTAGGTAGCAAACATCCTTCACACCTAGGATGTCATCCATCTTCTTACATCCAGGATGGTGTCAGGACCTTCATCATCCTCACCCAATGCAACTGCAAAGGGCAGAGCTAAAAGCAACCAAGTAAGAGAAAAGAAGTGAAACTGCAGAATGAGAGAAGTGAAAGCCAGGAAATGTTAAAACCTGGGTGTTGTTTGCTGTGGATGCTCTTCACAGATAGACTCTTGACCTGTTTTCCTGAGTGAGCTTGCCCAGAGGGGATAACCTACCTGCGTGCTGTGGCAGAGCTATTGATTCTGCTCTTGCTGGTCAATATGGATTAAAAATAACTTGGAGAGACAGTGTGGAACATGGTGGTTGGATGATGCAGATATCTCCTGATTTGGTTTGGCCTCTTCTGTCAAAGATGCCCAGGCACTTTCAGAAAATCTCAGTGGGGTCTGCCCCAGGTTACTTGATTACCAACTCAACCTCTCCTGAAAAACTTGGCTGGCTGCTCAGTTTGCGGGCATTTTGGGCAGCAGTGTGTCAGACATATCCCCACCCACTTCTCAATGAATATTGATCTGTGCTTCTGTGCCCTTGGCACCCCGGTCATCTCCTCAGAGGTAACGGTGCAATAGGTAAGGCCATGTCAGGTGTGCAGGGCATTGAGAGCAGCCACTGGGGGCACAGCGCCAACCAGGGAGGATACATGGATGGATCACATCTGGAAAGTGGATTTTCACCACATGGAAAGTTGTCGTGTTGTCATTTCTAAAGCAGTAACACATTACTTTGCTGGTCAAATGGCACTACAAATGTTTGTTCGCTTGCCAAGAGGCTGTAGGTAGGTTTGGCAGAGAACTGGAAAGATTTACTTGGTTTCTTTCGATTTATAAACCCTAAGCAAAACCTGCCACATACTCCAACCGGTCATTCTGCAATTCCTTCCTCAATGAACTGTGTCAGCACACATGTCTGTATGTTCCCTGCCAGGGCCCTGCTGATACTCTCCCTCTGCCCCGGGGCTGACAGACCTCTGAGCTGGCTTAGACATAGGCTGCACGTGTTTGGCCTGGAAATGAGCTGCTGAGGGAAGCTGTGCTGCAAGGCCACAGCACTGCTCCCTGCTTGGCTTGCAAGTAGCTTTCGGCTCAGGCTGTCATCCTCAATGATTGTCTCAGCTGATCTGGACACTAATCCCAACTCAGTTTTCCAGCTTGATAACCTTGGACTTGCCTCATCACTGAAGATATCTCTAATGATGTGGCTGAAATTGTTTGCAGTGGCAGGACCCATCCTGCTAGCTGTGGGAAGATGCCTTCACTAGGGACAGCCCTGACCCACTCTCGCCCCTGGTGAGCAAGTGTTCAAACACTTACCTGTTGATGAGAAGTGACTTTTCGGAGCTATTGTGCAGCTCACTTAGTACTGATTTGTTTTGCCACCCAGGCTACCCGTGGTGAGGTGCTGGAGGATACTGCTGTAGTTGTTTATTGTTTTGTTTTCCTCTCCTAATAATTCTTTCGTAATAATAGCTAATAATTTCTAATATATCTGGTAATTCTTTTCTAATATTAAGAAACTTAAATCTCTTTTCTTCCCTTTCTCTATCTTTCTTCTCAACTTTGTTTCCTTCCCAAAGAATAGTATCCTGTTAAGATTGCAGCACTATGTGATGGAAATTTTGACCAGGAGGGCAACTTTTGACCAGAAGGGACCATTTTGACCAGAAGAGGGTTTTTTTTATCCTTTGACATTGCATGATCTGGAGTGTAAGGGAGAGGCCTGGGCTGGAGTGTCTGGATGTGGCCCTGTTTGTGTGCTTTGGCAACCATGGCAAGCAGCACTGTGTGGCTGGGTGGGTCTGCCCACAGGGGAAAAACATGCAAATCCCTACTGGTACCAGTTCAAAGAAGAGACTTCACACTGCTGCTGACACTGACAGCCCATCATCTCCTTTTGGGACAGGGCAGTCCTCCTGCTGTTGTCATTGTGAAACTGGAGAATAGAACTCTGAGCTCTTCAAAGTGACCAGCCCATCATGAATGTAAAAAGTCCTCACTGCAGGATCGATCTGACGCCAGCTGCAGACATGGCCCACAAGACAAAGCCTCCAGTGAAGTTTCCCACTCAGAAGGGCTGAAAGCTGTTTGTTACTCTCCATTTTCCTTGGCAGCCCTTCCACAGCACCACAAACGCTCGTGCACTGCGCTTGCTCTTCTACATCACTTGTTCCCTTCCAGAAGAAGTTCACCCACAGAAAGAACCAGGAACAAGAGCTGATGGTGGCCCTTGGAAACTCGTTCACAGCCCCACCAACACGGAGGCTCTGCCTTTGCTTTAGCCACTAGCTTTCCCAGCTCCAAACCTGTTGAGAGCCAGGTCCTCAGTGCCCCTGTTGAAGGCTGATTCTTGTAACGTAAAATACTCTATCAGGGCTACATGAACTTGAGCTGTTTCTGGTCTGTATGGAACTGGACAGCTGAAAAACATTGAATCCTCCCTAACCGGCAGAGGATGGTTGGGCTTCTACAAGCCAGGACACCCTGGCAATTAGGGCTTGAAGACAGTGCTAATCAAGAGGCTGTCACTGAGATAACCACATCATCCCCCGTTATAGCACTAGAAATCACCACACAGATCAACGGGCTTGGGTGCATCTCCCCCTGCCCTAAGCGTGCAGGGTACAAGGTGGGTACCACTGTCACTTCAATAGGACTTGAGTTCTTTAACCAGTCAGCTTTAGGACACTGGGTAACTAATGATTGCATTTATTATGCTAATTGGGACTGCATAACTGACTGACTGCTTCCTCAGCCCGGGAGCCCGCTATGTGCTGGGTGAGCACTGAGCTTCCACGTTCGTGCTCCGCAGGAACCGCTCGAGTGAATCCGGGTTAAAGAGCCAGGTTTGGGGGAACAGCCGCATCCCCTGCCCGACCCTGCGCGCTCCTGCCANTCCTGGGACGGGGGCCACGACGGGCTGCGACTCGCCGTGCCTGGCCGGTTCCCCGCGGGCTGCCGCCCTGCTTCTCCCATCCCGCAGCCGGGACGCGGCCGCAGCGCCCCGCGCCGGGGCTGAGGAAGGCGGGAGCGGCGCCAGGCGGGCGGGTTCGGGCCGTTGCGGGCCTCGCTGCTGCTGTGGAGCTGTGCGGTAAATCCCGAGCGGGGAATGGCCTTGGCCTTGTCTGGCCGGGGCGTCGGCGGGGGCTGCCCCTGGGAAGAGCCTGGGGTTGTCTCGGGGATCCTGTCCCACGTCCGCGTTAGGGGGTAGAGCCGCTCTGTGTGCGGGATGTCGGGGACCTGCAGTCACCGCGGGCTGGGAATGTGCCGGTGTGTCCGTGGCGCGGCCGGTCCCCGGGCAGAGAGAGACTCGCTGCGGGGTTCCTGCAGCATCTCTAACTCTTGATCTCTGGCGTCATCGCCACCAGCTTTCACGTTTTTTGGTTTAAGTAGAGAAATCATACGAAAACGCGACTTCGGTCCTCTCTCGGTTGCTGCGTTGGGTCTGTGCTGGTGGGTTCTGTAGCCCCTTTTATAGAGGGAGACAAGTGCACAGGAGCGTCGGGGCGAACGGCTCCTTCTGCCTCCTTGGCAGCGTTTCAGCGCTCGGAGGACAATCGAACAGAAACTGCGGTCTGGGGGAGGTGGCTGAGGACTCCTCACTTCCTCATCACATGCCTGCAGCAGGGCAGCGCAGAGAACGGGGCAGATCTAACCCTTCTTTTTCATTTCCTTAAACATTGACGTTTTCCCGAGCATCCTATCTCTCCACCCTCCAGACCCACGAGTGCTCCTGTGTTCTGTGCCCGTTGTGAGTTGGTCTTGTAGGAAAGAGCATCACAGCCTGCAGGCTCTTTTCCTGCTGTGGGCATGTTGGCAGTTAATGATAGATGTTTTATGAGACACGCTTTATTAGGTTATGTGTTTTATGAGATACGTGATTGATAGACGCTTCCTGTGTATCAGCGTGTTAACATACTGACAGGAACTGATGGTAATTACTGGTTTATACTGGCACAGATGATGCTGTAGGTCAGTAGGATGTGGATCTCTGTTAGCTACACCATGATATCTGCTGTAGCTCCTTTAAAAGTGGAGTTGATCTGAGCTCTGGAGTGTTACAGGATTGTTTATCTTCCCTCTCGACTCTGCCCTGGTGAAGCTGTGTCTGGAATACTGCATCCAGTTCTGTGCTCCACAGTTCGACAGAGACTCGGGATTACTGAGTAGTGTCCAGCACTGCATACAAACTGGAACACAGGAGGTTCCACCTGAACACGAGGAGAAACGTTTTTACTGTGATGGGACCAGAGCCCTAGCACAGGCTGCCCAGAGAGACTGGATCTCCTGCTCTGGAGGCATCCCAGACCCACGTGGCCTTTTCCCGTGGGATCTGCTCTGAGAGGGTCCTGCTTTGGCTGGGGGTTTGGACTGGATGATCCCTCAGGTTCCTGCCGACACCACTGGTTTGTGATTGTGGTTCGGGAGTGTCTCCGGCGCAGAATGGGTTATCGGTGATTANCCTCCGCTTGCCCGGGCTCCAGCGCGGCTCGGCTTGCACCGCCCCAGCGCCGGCAGCTGCCGATCTCGCAGCAGGTGGGTGCGGCGGCGCCCGGGCGGGTGTAGGGCTCTGCGTGCGGCTCGTCCATCTCTGGAGCTCCTGGGACGGGGGCCACGACGGGCTGCGACTCGCCGTGCCTGGCCGGTTCCCCGCGGGCTGCCGCCCTGCTTCTCCCATCCCGCAGCCGGGACGCGGCCGCAGCGCCCCGCGCCGGGGCTGAGGAAGGCGGGAGCGGCGCCAGGCGGGCGGG
>VZRI01012207.1:41908-75183 GCA_013397515.1 Upupa epops | reverse complement strand
CCGGGGGGGCCTCAGAGAGGAGAAGCCTCGGCTTCCTGCGGCCAGGTAACCCGGTCCTGGAACGGCTTGTCCGTGTCCCTGCTCCCGGGGCCGGCTGCTGGGCTCCAGGCTGCTGGAGCTGGGCTGTCGCCGCTCCATGCGGGAGTGCGGAGCCGTGGCCTCACTGCAACCCACTCCGGTTTGGGGTCATGCAGGGCTGTAACGCGTGAGAGCAGCGGGGCTGGCGGTGCTGACTAGTACCTGACTCAGTATTAGGGCGGGTTCCTCCTGTTGGAGGCAGAGAAGACCGTAGGTTCAAGTTCCAAGCTGGGAAGCTGAAGGGTAACAGGAACCCGTTGATCTGGTACTGAAGACACTGGTTCTTTGGAACACAGAATTAAATCCCTGGGTGAACCTGTTGGCACCTAACACAAACCCAGGTGCCTGGTTGTCCCTCTGGGATCAGGGTTGTTTCTGTTGTGGTTTTATTTTTCATCCCAGGCATGGTGGTGCTGCGAAACTGAGGAATCCTGAGCTCTGATTACCTTCCGCTTTTGCAGATGCTGGATGCAGGGTCTGCGCTGTGAATCACTGCTGTCTCCCTGTTCCACTGCTGTCTCCCTGTTCCACTGCTGTCTCCCTGTTCCACTGCTGTCTCCCCTTTTGGCCTCAGTTGATGATGCACGGTGTAATGAGTGAGCAGCTGACTGGGCTTCTCGATGCTGCTGTGCAGCAGGAATTAACAGTTGCTGGTGACAGTCATTACGTCCTACAAATTGCTGTTGTGATTAGGGCACACAGGGCTCATTTGAAACAAGGTTTTGAAACTGGTGTTGAAAGCCGATTTGGTTTCACTGTTGTCCTAATCAGTCATTGCACAGGCACAGAACAAACTGTAGCCTGCATGGTGCTGCCAGCTATAGCTGCCCTGCTGCAAGCCCTGAAGCCTGATTAACCCAGGACTTAGCCTCCAGTACCTGAGAGAGATGCTGTCACTGTCAGCCACTATGCGAGTATTTGTGCTGTAGACGTTGGCTGTTGCAGGCTGCTCTAGGGCCACACGTTTTAAATATTGCAGTCAGTCATTATTTGTTGGGCAGCAACCTTGGCCAGATGCTGCGCAACAGCATTAATCTTGTTCAACCTTGCCTAATTCTCCTCTTCCTATAGTGTGGATTATTTCCTAAGCTGCTATTAGTGCAGCATTCTCAGTGCTCACCTTCCTTAGATGTCTGCTCACACACCTTCTCACTGCTCCTGTGTGCTCCAGAGGACTTTGACGTAATAGAATATTTACAGACCAGAGGAGCAGCACAACAGCCAAAATAAACTGCTGTGAAGCACACAGCTGAAGAGCAGTTGTTCACCCTCCTCACATGCTGTTTGGCAGGGCATGAGCCTCTGCTTGAGGTTAATTACCAAGTTCAATCTTCATTTTGTAAAAAATGAGGAATTAAAACTTGCTCTCAAATCCTGGTCTGTGGGTGGGATGGTGGATTGCTCTGGCTGTTTAACATGCTTTTAAGAGGCTGTTTGGTTTAGGAGTCTGGTTGCTCAGTTTTGGGTGACTTCTGGGGAGTTTATGTAGAGGTGATGGTCACGGAAGGGAAGCTATGAAGATGAGCTGATAAATATGAGCAAACAGTGCCATTGGAATTGGCTGTATCCTCTGACAGGGCTGAGGTAAATGTAAGCAGAATCCCAGTCAGAGTTTCTGTTTAAGCTTAATGGTTTTAGTTTGAGCCTGTTACTCCTGTCCACTCTCACACAGCCTGGTGTCTGTGTTGGCACCATGGCTGATGTTTGTTTGGGTGGCTAAACTGAGCTACAGTTCAATTAAATTTCCTTTTAATGTCAGATTTGTTTCTGTGAGGGTCACTTTTCTGACAGCTGTGATTTGGTTTCCTCTGCTCTGTGTAGTTTTTGTGTTGCAGTTAGGCACCAGTCAGAGCACAGAGCCCCAGGGGCTTACAGGGGCTTACTGGTGTGAGTAATCAGCTTGAAATTCAAATATGAAAATAAATTCAGAGGAAGATCTGGCCAGAAGCAGTTTGTTTTGCTAGCTGAGGTGAAGCATTTCACTTGCCTCAATCTTCTGTGCCATTGCGGAGTGAGATGCCGGGTACCTGCCATAGGTTATCCTAGGTGTTTTGGCGTAAATGCTCTGCTCTGAAGACTTCTGTATTGTGTGGCTTGCTGCAGTTCTGCCAGCAGGACTGAGTTACACCAGAGTGCTTTTGCTTCCGTTTTCAGCTGCGGTTAGAAGAGGAGGTGCCTGAATTAGCATACTGGACACTCAGACCCAAGTGCGAGCGTAGCCTGTAAAGAAGAGGCAAGTGCTGTGTGTAAAAATGGAAATGCTTTGAAGTATTTTCCAAATTACTGTGTGGGGAGACCTTGCTGGAACATTTCTCTTTTTTTTTCCCTTTTGTTTTTGGACAGAACTCTCAAAATGGCGGAAGCTCATCAAGCTGTAGCTTTTCAGTTCACAGTAACCCCTGATGGGATTGACCTGCAAATGAGCCATGAGGCCCTGAAACAGATCTACCTGTCTGGTGTTCATTCATGGAAGAAAAAGTTCATTAGATTCAAGGTATTTTCTATCACTTGTGGCCACCAAACTTCTCAAGGGCCATTTAATGTTTCATAGATTCCTCAAAGTTCACTTGAGTGAAAAGCTTTGTGTTAAGTGAAGGCCTTTCTTTCTAGAATGGGATTATCACTGGCGTCTATCCAGCCAGCCCCTCCAGCTGGCTGATCGTCGTGGTGGGAGTGATGTCTACAATGTATGCCAAAATCGACCCTTCGCTGGGAATAATAGCAAGAATCAACCGGACTCTTGACACGACGTAAGTAGACTGATGCCCCCCAGAAAGTCGGTTTTACATGCAGCTGCCCCTTGGGTCAGTCCAGCTACAGCGCTTCAGTCTCTGAGCAGGGCGTTCAGTTATGGCCACACAAGCCCAGTCAGAGATGTGAGGGTATGAAATGGGTGGTTCTACCAGTATTACTGCATTGTTTTCTGAGTAATTGAGGAGCACCTTTAGCAGTGTCTGCCACCTTTGGTCTTGCTGCATGAGAGGATGTTTGGGAAGGAGTTTATGAAGAAGGGATAAACAGCTGTGAGACTTGCATATGGCCTGCCTGTAGTACCATGAGATTTGGCTTAGCAGTGAGAGGTTCTCTTTTAGACCTTAAACTGATGCTAACTGACATGTACTGGGTTTTGTTTTAAATAGTGGCTACATGTCAAACCAGACACAGAACATTGTGAGCGGGATCCTTTTTGGCACAGGGCTGTGGGTTGCCCTTATTGTCACAATGCGCTACTCCCTGAAAATGCTGCTTTCCTATCATGGTTGGATGTTTGCCGAGTACGGCAAGGTCTCTCCAGGCACCAAGTTCTGGATGGTAAGGAAACATTTCCCGTTTCATCTTCTATCTGATCTGTACACAAAGCCTTCCAATTTTGCAGGTTTTTCTTCGCTTGTGTTTTCTGCGTCATGAGACAGTTATCTGTTATACAGATATTTCTGCTACTGTCATCTTTCTATAATTAAGTTCTTCAGGACAGCTTTGTAGAAGAAAGTGTAGATACTTCAGGAGTAACCTCCAAATTTACCAATGCCTTGGGACTGACTGTATGACTCGACTCAATCACCTACTTTATGTGCAAGTTCTTAAAGGACTTGGGCTGCAGCACCACAGGATCTTGTCCTTCTCAGAAAGTGCTACCCACATTCTTAGTTGAAACTGTAGGATTTGTAGCCCTCATTCTAAAATTAATCTTGTGCTCGAAGGAAATAATACTGCGTGTCTGTCCTTTCAGCCAGTCTCAGAACAAGTAAGGGAGAAAGTCTAAGGTGGGTCCTTGTTACGCAATGTCCACATAAGGGTGAGATCTGCCTCCTGGTGATCATTATGGTGCTTAAAGGATGGGGTGAAGGAGAAAGATGTACACAGAAGGCTCTCTGAGAGATGGAGTGGGATTCTTGGTATTTGGACTTCATTGTTTTCAGCTCACTTTTTGCCAGTAGTGTAGAAATAACTTGGATAAAATATTCTCTGCAGCCTCCAAACCAAATTGGTGTGTATTAGCCTAACAAGATGTCACGGCTTCCTGTGAAGTGTGGCCAAGAGCAGGTATCCAGGATGGTACATTGAAATACAAGTGAATGGTGCTCTGTTCAAATGAGATTTCTAATTGATAGTTTCTGCCGGGAGCGATTATCTGGAGCCTCATGCCTCGAGTTTGTACAGTGCAGGCTCTGAATGGGTAAGGCTCTCTGTCCGTTGCTTGAAGCTGCAGCTGTCTGAGTTTTCAGCATGTCCTACCAGATAATCCAAAACTGTTAATAATCACTTAATCGACCTCGAATGGTATGACCTGTACCGCCGCTTACCGCGCTTGAGTGTGTAGCGTACCAATAAATCCTCGCTCTCTGTATTTCTGTGTTCTGTTTTGGTGTGGCTTGTATGTGACAGAGCACAGAATGCTGTAGCGGTCTGTGCCCAAACTCACTGGCCATGGAGCTCTGTTTTATGCCTGATTCTTTCTTTAGCTAGGCCCAACAAAAGAGAAACTGGTTTCCCCCTTAACTTTCTAGATTTTTAGGATCCTTTAATCTTATGTAATTTTCAGGAGCTGTTTTTCTGTTGATTTGAGGGTTTTGCTGCTTTTTCTGCTGATTAACAGTATGAAAAATGCTGTTGTGAACCTGCTGCCCTCTGTTCGGTTGTGCAGATCAGAAACCCCAACTCTTGCTTTTAATCACAGGACACAAGGATCTCTCAGGTTGGTAGTCTGGTGGAACTTCAAAGTGATGAACGTATTTCGTCTTCCGAAGATTAATTTCTCGTGCCAGGATTAGAAAATACTTGGCAAAATCTCAAGTATTTGTTGCAGATTCAAAAAATACGTAAAGAAATCATGGTGATAATCTGTGAAGTGCTGCATTGCCTACTAGAATGAGATTATTTGCTGTGTCTGTGTGTGAAATAAGAGGTGGAATTGCGCACGTGTGTCTGCCACATCATTGCAGTGGTCTCGAATTGTTAAATTCTCTACTACAAGTTTACTTAAGCAATAAATACTGTGATGTGTATTTGTTCTGAGTAAGTATTCTGCACCTCAAGATAAATTAATGGCTGTGGAATAACACTGTTTCCCCATTATGGAATTGGATTTTCATAGGAAAAGTGGTGTTTGCTGGGCTGAGCACTGAGGTGCTTCCCTGGATGTCCAACAGCCCTGATGCAGTTTGGTTTGCAGGGAGGTCTCCATTGCTGGTAGCACCCTGCAATTCTTCATAGTTCTGTGCTGCCTTCTCCAGCTCTGCTGACTAAAGAAATGCAGAGGGGGAAAAACTACATTTTAGCAAGTAGCTTTGTTAGGTTGGATGGGAGAAATGCAAGCAGAAGTTACAGGAGCTCAGTACTGAAACAGCATCGTGTGGTTTCTTTGGTCTACTGGCCTGTGCCCAGTGTACCTGTAGTAAACTGGGCTGAGCTTGGACCTTGGCAATACAGAAGAGTTGACAGCTGACAACCTGTTGGTTGATCCTTGACCTTCTGTGCTGAAATGAGATGATAAGGTCAAACTTCTTATGTCAGTAGCCTACAAGTCACATAGTCTAGTCTTTCAGCCTGGTGCATGTCACAGCTGAGTAGTCGCAGACAGAGATGTTACTTCTGTCTTCAGTCTCCCATGGGAAATAGGAGCTGCTGCAATATAGGGATGGGAACTCTCATCTCTGGCTTCTTGTTCATTGTGTTGCTGTAGCACAAGTGCTGATAATGGGCATGCTGGCACAGGTTGGTGTGAGCAACTCATGTACTAGATAACCTGAGATAGACTCATACTTGAAGAAACTCCCTGAAACTTCACTATTGCTGTTGATATGGGTTTTAACTTTGGGAAAGATGAAACCTTGGTTCCAAAGCATTATTAGCTTTGTGAAAGGTAGCTGTGATTGTCTAGAGTCCTTAGCTGAGTGACAGGCTTGATAGCCTTTCCTGTTTTGAAGCACAACATAGATTTTTGTTTTTAATAGATACTTAGGGCTATCTACTGCGTAGTACAAGACAGTACAACTTGTAGACTTGCTTTTGTCACCTCTGCAGAGAGAAATCTGTGAAGAAAAGAAGTAACTGTGTGTTTCCTGTTGAGATCAGGGTATGTCATCTGTAAATAACATCTCATGACCAGGCAAGATGGTCTGGGAAGTCAATGATGACAGTGGCAGTCTTCCACTGACCTGTTGTTGAACATTTAGATTGTTAGTTTGCATCAGGGCCTTTTCTTGGTACCAGAACAGTGATAAATAGGACAATTTGCTAAGCTTAGCACAGTATAAATTACCAGCGGGGAGAGCTGTGAGTGACACAGCACTGTATAGCTCTGCCGTTTCTCCTCTCTTGAGTCCAGTAATAACGTGAGCTGTGTTTTGCTTTTGGTTTTCTACAGGTACTTGTAAAACTCTTCTCAGGTCGCAAGCCCATGTTGTACAGCTTCCAGACTTCTTTACCCCGTTTGCCTGTTCCAGCAGTCAAGGACACAGTCAGTAGGGTAAGTACGTGCATTAACACATCCACTCCATAGTTAGTTGCCCTTGTGGGGTTGTGTTTGTGCCAGGATTTAAGAAGGGATTGAGTGGTGGAATTAACAGGGTGCAATGGATTAGAAACAAAATGGTTGAAAACAAGAGGCTGTCACAAACCACTGAAACCGCTGATAGTTAGAAGCTGGTGCATTTCACTCTGGATGGTGTGATGTGTGTTGATGCAACACTGTGCCACACAGAGCAATTTTCAGGGTGTTTGAAGCATCTTGGGTTTATCTTCCACAGTATGAGTGGGCAGATGTGATCTCTTTGTTATGAGACAAAGTCTTCAAATCAAGTGTGTGAGTGTAGGACAGCACATCACAGAAACCAAAGATTTGATTTCTAGAGACAAACCCCCCTCTCTGCTTGATAGTAAAGAAGCAGCGTATCTTCTCCTTTTGAGTGTAGAATGTATCTGGAAAAGTAACCTCTTCTTCCTTGTCTTGCTGACAAATGTTTCCAAGAAGGTCTGAGTTCTGTAGTTTGCAGGCAGATGCTTAGCGTAGCACATGAGCTTGTTTTAACAACACAGTATTTGCAGCCATATACATTGGGTCTGGATCGTCCTTGTGTAAATGCTGTGTGCCGGAATGGAGAGGAGCTGTGCATTAGTTGCTGTCGTGATGCTGATTCTTTACTTGTATTCTAGTATCTGGAGTCAGTTCGGCCACTCATGGATGATGATGGCTTCAGAAGGATGGAGGGTCTTGCCAAAGATTTTGCATTTAATTTGGGACCGAGGCTTCAGTGGTATTTGAAGCTAAAATCCTGGTGGGCCACGAACTATGTGAGTAGATAAACAAGCAGGAGGCTCAGTCTTTCCAACGACATCGTGTGTTCTCTCTTGCCTTTTTTTTTTAAGCTAAATTTCCATTTTGTCTGAAATGTAAGGGGCAGCAGTTGAAACTGCCTGATAATTTAGTAGATGCCTTTAAAGCCCTCCTGGTTGGCACAGAAAGAATGAGTGTGATTTGGTAAGCAAATTGTGGGGTGAGTGGGCCTCTAAAGCAAAGTCCTCGTGGTGTGTTTATTCTGGAGCAGGTGATGCAGCTTTTGCTTTTTTTATTTTTGTTTTTGAGAATGATTTAGGACAGCTCTTTTATAAAGAGGGGCTAAAGCATAGGGAAATAAAGAATTGGAACAGTCAGACAGTTGGGTTTTTACCAAAACCTAAACCCCAACATCATGGTGAGAGCTGTACAACCATCCCATCCTGATTCGTTACCAGATGTCTGACTGTGCCCAGCGGCAGAAGCTGTGTGGGCAAAGGCTGCAAAACTCTCAGGAGTTGTAATACGGTTGAAATACGATCTGAAGAGGATGCCTTCTGCAAAACCGTATCAGAGTGTTACAGCTGAATGTATTGAACTCTTTTTACCCCTTTTTTTCTCGTTCCCCTAAAGTTTAACAGAAATTAAGGGGTTTTGTTTGTGTTATTGAGGTGGGGGTAAAGCCAGCAATTTCCTTCCTGCTTCTGTGTGGAATATTCTGTTCTGGACTCGTTCACGTAGGAGACTGTGGAAATGTTGAGGTTTTATAGCTGTTGTTGTCCTTTCTGCTACAGGTTAGTGACTGGTGGGAAGAATATATCTACCTTAGAGGACGTGGGCCGATTATGGTTAACAGTAACTATTTTGCAATGGTAGGTAAATACTGCAAATGCCTGATGTGCCAAAGAAATGCTGAAACCTTTCTGACCGATAATCTTGTTTAGGAATCCATTGCTACTGAATATGTCAGCTTTTGCTGTGTTTTCTCTCATAACCTGCAGCTAATGTCTCTCTTATAACAAACTTAACAGCAGCTTTGACTAGCGCCTACAGTGATGCCTTATGCTGGCTCTTGCTTACTGCAACGAGCAGCCTTTCACAAATTCCATGCACAACCTCATGGCTCCTGTGGCTCAGCAGGTGTGTGCATGTGCACAAAGCAGAATAGATTTTAGGGGTATGGATGAGAAGTACTGTGAAGATTTTGGTTTTGATCTGGTAATCACAAACTTGCAATTCTTCTGTCCGTTCCAGGACTTCCTTTATTTATTTCCCACAACCCTTCAGGCAGCCAGAGCTGGAAATGTTATCCATGCCATCCTGCTTTATCGGAAAAAACTTGACAGACAAGAAATCAAGCCGGTATGTAGAGCGATTTAAATGGCTTTAGGTCCTTTTCCAGCACAGTTTGTAACAAGTTGATCAGTTTTCAGAATGGGAGAGGAGTGTCTTACTGTCAGAACTACATGGATCACACAATTACTGACGCTGGAAAAGCCCTCTGTGCTCATCCAGCCCAGCCCAGGATCTCACATCACCCCATCAGCCATACTAGGGGACTAAGTGCCACATCTAGTCTTTTCTTAAACACTTCCGGGGATGGGGACTCTATCACCTCCCTGGGCAGTCCATTCCAGGGTTTGATGGCCCTTTCCATGAGGAAGGGCTTCCTAACATCCAACCTAACCCTCCCCTGGCAGCTCCAGGCCCTGTTGTATTATCCTACTGCTGGCTGCCTGGGAGAAAAGCACGACCCCCACCTGATTACAGCCTCCTTTTCAGGGAGTTGTAGGGAGGGAGAAGGTGACCCCCTAAGTCTCCTCTTCTCCAAGTTAAGCACCCCCAGCTCCCTCAACCTTTCCTCATCAGCCTTTCCCTCCAGTCCCGTCACTAAAATTGTAACTAAACGTGTGGTCCCAGGCCCCTCAGTTGTCACTAGGCAGAAACTAGCAACTCCCAAAAATAAAGGATGGGGTGATGCCAACAGCGTTTGCCATTAATATGTGCATTTGCCCAGGAGACAGGGGCTTGTACTTGCTTGTGGTGTGTTCTCCATCACAGGTGTTGTTATTGGTTCGTGCTGAGCGTGGGCTGGCTCTGCTAAGCTCGTGAAGTCTGAAATGTCTGTGATGCCACCCTAATAGCACAACTGGTGGTTGGGGCAAAGGCCTGGACATAGAGAGCAAGAGTGGGCCTGGGGCAGCCAAAGCGTTGTACTAATCTCTGGTAGGAGAGTGAATCCCGTTCTGAATTCAGTGGTGCCCAGCAGTAGTGTGTTAACAGGCACTGTGGAAGTGGTTCCAAACCATTCAACAGTAGCTTTGTCGAAGGTCATAGCAGTTGTCGTAACTCCTGTAACTACACATCTGAGAAACTTTTGTTCCTGTGTGGTCAGAAGTCACTTTAAAAGAAGAAATTAAGGGGTGATGGATGCTGTGGGGTGTGAGTTTTGCACACAGCCCAGCCACTGAGAGCCCTTCCTGGAGGGTGAACTTGTGGTAGGACGGAAAACAAAATAGTCACTGCAGTACACTGCATGTGTAGTTGAAGGAAAGAGTTAACAGGGAAAAAACCCAACCCTAACAATGATGTATTATGACTGACTGTCGTACAGCCTGTCTTTAACCTGCTCCTGGTTTTCCTTTCCTCTTTGAATTGCCAACTGTATGAATTATAGAATTGTGATTTAATGAACGTTTGTGGCACAGATTCTTCTGATGGGATCTACTGTTCCACTCTGCTCAGCCCAGTGGGAACGAATGTTTAATACCTCTCGTATCCCAGGAGAGGAATCAGGTAAGCAGGGCAGCCAAGCAACGTAAACATCTTTGTGGGCTTCAGCTTTTGTGCTGTTTTCTGCTAGAATCCTGTGTGGGTGTCAGATAAGGATCTGGCAGCTGCAAGAGCACCCTGGTGCTGTGGGTGCTGTGTTCACAATGAACCACTGTGGAGCGTGAGGGTGGTTTTGAGGGGAATTTCGAAACTTCGATGGGTCTTGTCTCAGAAACTGTGGCCAACTGTGTTTTTTCATGTGTAAATAACCTCTACTGCAGGAGTTCTCCTGTCTGCTCTTACCAGGATCCTTTTCTATCCATGTAGTTACCTTTGAGCAACTTGTGTTCTCTCACCATAATCTTTTCAAAATCTTTTGCTCTTTTGACTTGCCCTTTTTCCTTTCAGCTGATGGGACATCCTCCTGTGGTGTGGTTCCCCACAGGAGCTTGTGTTCAGCACTAGTGGTTTTACCTGGTTTAGAGGCAGATGCAGTCTTAATCCTGTCAAGGTTTTCAGTGTCATTGTTACCGTGACCTTTTGTAAAGTACAGAAGGGACTGAGTCCAAAAGTTTCACCGTAAGAAGATACCTGTGGCTCTTGGTGGTTCCCGATGTAGCTCCCAGTAATGTTCTGATTCTCTTAAAGCACTGAGTATCTTAGTTTTCCCATTTTAAAGTTGAATAGAGGAGTGGACCTGCTGACTTAGAGCAGAGCCATTTTCACCTGACTCTGTTCTTGCAACTTCTAATTGCAAAAGACTATGGCGATGAGCAGTCCTGGACCTCCGTCAGATCAAGTCATTATCTGTGACTGTTCACCTCCGCTTTCTCTATGCAATGGATGAACACAGTCACTGCCACTGCCTACAGACAGAACAGCCTGTTGCTGTAGTCAGTGGCAGAGCTGGCATAAAGTCTTTCTTGTGTCACAGAATTTCTGGATACATTGTCCGTGATCTTCAGAGTGATTCTTCTCCATGTGGTCTTGCTTTTCTACAGGTTCCTCATGGGTTTCTCCCTGAGGCAGCCTGCACAGATCTCCATCAGTTTAGCCTAAGCTGGTTTTTCTGATCTCTGTGTTGTGGTGGCTTTTTCCTTGGTTTGGTTTTACTTTTGCTTTCCTTTTTCTTTCTCAGCTTTGTCGCTGTAGTAGGCAGACTGTATCTAGAAATAGATTTGCAAACAACATTGCTGCCAGTTTTTGTGTTCTTTGAGAAGGAAGCTACCAGTTCCACTGCAGAACTGTTGTGCTTTCTACAGAAGTTTCAGCTGTATATAGGTTTCTCTGACCTGCGTATGTGCTGGAGAGTCTCTTAGAACTGAGTCCGCATGTTCATCTAGCACTTGCATCACTGTGGCAGCACTGAACTGGGTAGTTGCCATGGGTCAGAGACCCCCAACTCTATTTCAACCTAGAGCTTTTATCTAAAGCATCAGGCACAAAGGCAAAGGTTAACAAAATCACTTGGGGATCTGCAGGCAGTGAAACAACTGACTCAGTTTGGACTGGAAAGGCTATAAGACCTTTTAATTTATTCTCCTCACCACAGGTCAGAAGGAACCCCACACAAGACATAGAGGCAGACATATGGAGTTTAGTCTTACTATTTTATCTTACTCTAAGATAAAATATTCTAAAACAGCTTTGTTATAGACAGTTGCTACTTCTCTCTGAAATTGCAGCGGTCATCTGACTGCAATCTTGATTCTCATTAATCTTCAGAGTTCAGACTTCTTACAGTCTCTCTTCCAATTTGCCATGCATTTTATCCAGCTCGAGGAGCACTGACATTCCCAGAAGCAGTAACGGTCTCTCTAAGCGGCAGTGACGCAGCTCCAGGCAGTTCAAGATGGAGCGAAGCGAAGGTGGCAGAAGCCACCGAAGGAGGGAGAAGGGGGGGGGCAGACACTTTCCCTCTTTTTAAACCAAAAGTGTAAACTTTTCTGCAGAAAACACAAATGAAGTTGACAGATTCCACTTAGCTCTTAAAGCAGAACAGCAGTGCCATTGTGGGCAGTGCAGAGGGCAGTCACTAGAAATTTTCAGATGGAGAAATACAAATTTAGATGCTTAATATTGGCCTTCAGTATGGACAGTGCTACTCGTGTGTGTGCAAGTGCTGACTGGGTCTGGGTGTTTGTTTCATGCAGGAATCTTTGAGCTGAAATAACCCGGGGGAGTGGTTTGTCGCAAGCTGTTTACTACTGTATTAGAATGAACTGTGTCTCACTGGTGTTACTTAGTGCACTACTGCTTTGAGACTTCAAGCTTGGTTTTCATGTAAGCGGTTGCAATTCCAGATACTCTCCAGCATGTGAAGGACAGCAAGCACATCGTGGTGTATCACAGGGGCCGTTACTTCAAGGTATGGCTGTACCATGATGGCAGATTGCTGAAACCCCGAGAAATCGAACAGCAGATGCAGAGAATTCTCGATGATGAGTCAGAGCCTCAGGCTGGTGAAGAGAAACTAGCAGCACTTACTGCAGGAGACAGGTGTGGAGGTTATTGTGTTTTACATTTAAGGTTAATATTTGTAACTAGTTGCTTAACACGCTGATTAGATCTTAGCTTGGGATTTTAAAACCGTCTGGAGTTAGTTGGTCGTAGGACTTTTGTGTGGTGTTAACATGTAACATCAATTGCAGCTACGAGGAGTTAAAAGCCATGACCTGTGCTCAGCTGGAGAGGCTGGGTTTCAGTGTGGTGATGGCAGGATGGTAACTGGGAGCTCTGTGCAGTTGGGGTTTTAGATCTGCCCTGGTGTTCAGTGGCGTTTGGAGGCGTATCTTAAATATACAGGTGGATGATTGGAACTCAGGATCTGTTGTTCTGTGTTCAGGCCTTGCACCTAGGAAATGAAACGGTTTTCCTTTCTTGGTTCTTGGGGTTGTAGGAGCAAGATTGCATGGTTCTGTTGAATTACAACAAACAGTGGAGTTTGTCTGCTGGTTTCTGTACAATGGAGAGAAGGAGCTGTGGATTTTAACATGCTTTTCAGTACTCCTTTCCTGGGTGACCTTATTTTAGCTTTTTCATTTAAAGCAAACTGAAGCATGTGTTCAATGGAAACCCCACCCCAACTGATAAACAAACATGGTGCGACTGTACAGACACAACACTGTTACTTCACATCTGCTCTGGGCATTTACCAGGGAACCTTTCACTGGCGGCTGCCCAGACTCTTAGATTTCATGTTACAACAGTGACCGTTGACAGTTGTAGGTTGTTTGCATTATTATTACTGTTATCTTCTTCCATGTGGTAGCAATTCGGTTGAGTTCTAGATGTTGATGAGCTATACCACAGGAACATTGAATTCCCAAGGACTCACCCTCTCACAGGTGTGGTGTTGAGCTGGTCGCTAGGGTTACAGTATACCTGTGGTTTCAGAACTTGTGACTGCTGATAGTCTGCTGCGATGAAATTAGTTGCTTCACATTTGATGAAAGTAAGAAAAATGTCGCGCAGTGATCTGAAGAGGGATAAAGCATCAGCATGGGAATGTTACACTGCTCTAAACCAATTTCTCTTTACAGAGTGCCGTGGGCTAAAGCTCGACAGGCTTATTTTAACCGTGGAAAGAACAAACAGTCCTTAGACGCTATTGAAAAAGCAGCCTTTTTTGTGACATTGGATGACAGTGAACAAGGGTACAGGAAAGAAGATCCAGTACGGTCCCTGGATGCGTATGCCAAGTCCTTGATACACGGCAGGTGTTATGACAGGTAAGGAATTGGCTCTGTGGGAAGCACCTCCTGTTTTTAAAGTGTCACTAATTCTCGTGGCTGCCACAGAAGTTAGGGACCTCTAAGCAATTTTCAAACATCCTCTAGTCAAGCCCTGTTTCACAGGCAGGGACACTTTTCACCAGTCTAGGTTGCCCAAGGCCCTAACCACTGTGGCCTTGACCACTTACATGGTGATACAGCACAGGTTCTCAAGGACACCTGTCCCGGTGTCTCATCACTCACTCTGATCTCATTCTACAACTGCATGAGCTGCCCAGTGGATGAGGGGAAGGCTGTGGATGGCGTCTGCCCAAAAAGCCTTCAAGAGGGTCTCCTGCAGCATCCTCCTGGAAAAGCTGGCAGGCCATGGCTTGGATGGGGGCACCCTCCACTGGATTAGAAACTGGCTGGATGACTGGGCACAGAGAGTGGTTGTGAATGGTGCCCATCCAGTTGGTGCCCAGTGAGCAGTGGTGTCCCCCAGGGATTAGTGCTGGGCCCAGTTCTATTCAGCATCTTTAGTGAGGACCCGGATGAGGGGATGGAATCTCCCCTGAGTAAATTTGCAGATGACACCAAGTTTGGGAGGCAGTGTTGATATGCTGGAGGGGAGGGAGATGATGCAGGGAGATCTGGACAGGTTGGGTTGAGGTTGAACAGGGCCAAGGGCAGGGTCCTACACTTTGGCCACAGTAACCCCCAGCAGAGCTACAGCCTGGGGGATGAGTGGCTGGAGAGCAGCCTGGCAGGGAGGGACCTGGCAGTACTGGTTTACAGCCAGCTGACCAGGTGCCAGCAGGGTGCCCAGGTGGCACAAAAGTTGAGTGGCGTTTGGCTTCTATTGGGAATCGTGTGGCAAGCAGGACTAGGGACATCATTCTCTCCTTGTACTAGGCACTGGTGAGGCCTCTCCTTGAGTCCTGGGGGCAGTTCTGGGCCCCTCACTTCAGTAAAGAGATTGAGGGGCTGGTGTGGGTCCAGAGGAGAGTGGTGGTCTGGGAAAGGGAGTAGAGGGAATGGTGAGTAAGGAGAGGCTGAGGGAACTGGGAGTGTTTAGACTGTAGAAGATGAGACTCGGGGGAGACCTTTTTCCCAGGCAACCAACTCCAGAGAGAGCAGGGCCTGGAGCTGCTAGGGGATGGTTAGGTTAGGTATTAGGAATCCCTTCCTGATGGAAAGAGTGGTCAGAGCCTGGAATAGACTGCCTAGGGCAGTGGTGGAGTCTCTATCCCCGGAGGTGTTGAAGGACAGCCTGGCTGTGGCCCTTAGTGCCCTGGGCTGGGCTGGATGGTCTTAGAGGATCTGTGATGACCCTCCTCACAGGCCACCTCTTGCTTATGTCCAATCTAAATCTCTCCTTGCCCCATGTTCTGTTGTTGTGGGCTGTGGTAGAAGGCTGTCTTCTTATGCCTGCTTTACGTACTGAAAGGCTGTAAGGTGTTTACTCTGAACAACCCCAGTTGTCATCTTTTCTTCATGGAAGAGGTGGTCCAGCCCTGACCACCTTCATAGCCCTCCCCAGACCTGCTCCAACAGGTCATGTTTGCTGTGCTGGAACCCCAGAGCTGGGCACAGGCACTGCAGGTGGGATCTCAGAAACGCTGAGTGTAGGGCGAGTTGTTTCTCCTCGGCATGCCAGCCACACTTCTCTGCATGGAGCCCTGGAAGCAACTTGGTTTCTTGCTTGCAAGCCCATACTGATACCCAGGGCTAGCCCAACTTAAGTGCAGGACCTTGCGCTTGGTCTTGTTGAACTTCATGAGCTCCAAAGTTATGCCTGTTTATTCAAATAAACCTTTTTTTTACAAAAAGCCAAGATCTTTTGTTTGCGTTTTTGAGAGACTGTTGCACTATAAAACTGCTTTTGAACTGTCCAAAGCCATGAAGAAATCTTAATGTCTTTGTTTTGTAGGTGGTTTGATAAAACCTTCACTCTTATAGTGTTCAAAAACGGCAAGATGGGCCTGAACGCAGAGCACTCGTGGGCAGATGCTCCTATTGTCGGACACCTGTGGGAGGTAGGTGCTCAGTGCAGAGATACTGCAGAAGGAGTGCGATACGGTCTCAAAGATCTGCAGTTGTTCTCAGTCTCTTCCATTCGTGTGACTGATGGGTTTTTATGGGCCTCTATCTGGAGCGGGGGAGAAAAAAGCCTTGCTTAAAACAAAAGGTTTCTGGCTTCAATTTAAACTGAAGGTCTTTATTGTACTGTAATAAGCACAGAGAAGTGACACGGCTCCTCATTCTGAAGCGATGGATCAGTGCTTCTCCAAGATGACTTTGTGGTTTGCATTTACCTTTGATTCTGAAGCACTTTGGGAGTTTTGCTGTAAAAATCCCACAGCTGCTTTCACAGTATGAAAACATGGTCTTGGAGCTTAGCTTTTCCTCTAAGACATTGTTTGCAAAGCTGCAGACTGATGGGCTGTTTCAGCGGTCTCTTGTGTTTATTGGAAATGACTGGAAGAAACACCGTTGTTGTCGAGCTCTGCTCATCATGAGCTGAGTTTATTATGTGCCACCCCATCTGGTTTTCTGCTTCTCTTTTGGAAGCGTAAAGCCATGCCCTGTGACAGGACTCACTGACTCCAGACGATCTCATAAACATCAGCTAATTCTGATTTTATTATGTCCTGTGCAAATGGGTGTCGGGTCTGACCGGTGCCCGAGTCATTTCCTGATGTTATTACAGGAGTGTGTAACAGCCAAAGGTCCTCGCTGCAGATTTTAACCACGGAAGGGAAAAAAGCAAAGTGTTTTAAGATTGACTTGCCAGGGCAGCTTAGAGTACGTCAATGGCAGTGCACTCTGTTCATGAATCACACAATACTCTGCACTTCCTATCTGTGCACCTACTAGTAGTTGGTTCTGTTTCTGCTAAAGAATTCACTTGGCTAAAATAAACTCAATAGTTTTTCATCTCCTTAAAGATTACCTGTTGTTAGCTATTTGTAGATTGTCTGGAGTAGGCTGTCTTGGGACAGACTAGTCTGAGATAATGGACTTAGAATGGACTAGATCAAGTTATTTCATAGTTGGCATGTTCTGACTGCTGAGTGGCAAACGAAATGCAGCAGATTCTTGTCAAGCTTTTTCCATCCATATTGATCAGATTCATAGAATAGAATCTTAGAATCACTAAGGATTGGAAGGGACCTTGAAAGATCATTAGTCCAATCCCCCTGCCGCAGGAGGATCACCTAGACCAAGTCACAGAACAGAACATTATGAATTAGAAATGACCTCAAAAGACCATCCAGTCAATTCCCCTGCAGTAGCAGACCAAGCCCAGGCAGGTTTCAAATGTCTCCAGAGAAGGAGACTCCACAACCCCCCCTAGGCAGCACCACGCCCCCCCCAAAGTGCCCCATTACCCTCACTGGGACCACAGGAGCATCCAGTTCCAACCCCCCTACCATGGGCAGGGACACCATCCTACATCAGGCTGGCCAGAGTCTTATCCAGCCCAGCCTTAACACTTCCAGGGGTGGAGCCTCAACCTAGTTTTTCAAATAATTCTGGGCCTTTTTGGTTGAGCTTTCAGTTTTGCTTGGGTTTTTTTAACATTGAGGATGTTGTTTGAAGTCTGCTAAGATAATCTCTTCTGTTCAAGCTCTAGTATTTATCTTGGAAGCATTCTTCTTCTCCACCCAAGAGCTCTAGGACACTTGGAAAATGAACTGCGCTTTTGAGTGGAAGCTTAAAAATTCTTGCATTCTAAGGCCTTCGCTGCTCTAAAATGATCAGTTTTTTTGGTGGACAGATTTTGACATAAACATGCAGAGATGCTCTAAATTGGACAAAAGTGGAGAGTTCCATGACTGAGGGGTGTTTTTAGTACTAAAAGGTGTTGAGATTTTTAATTGAAACAGGTCCATTAGTTCAGTAGCATTAAACAACACAGCACCAGTGTGTTCGAATGGGTGTTTGTGCCTCTGTGGTGTTTGTCCTGCTCAGGACTCAAGGGAGGATGCCACAGAGGAGAGGTAGAGCAGAGCGCTTCACCACAGTTGTTGTGGTATTTGGAATCAGACTGTGTATCACTGCACACTGAAAATGGGTTGTGCTGGTGTTAGGATGAAATGCAGGGGGTGATGTATGGATCTCTGAAGACTCAATGTTCTTTGCAGAATGTGATGGCAACAGAGTACCTTGAACTGGGCTATTCAGAAGACGGGCATTGCAAAGGAGACACTAATCCAAGCATTCCGATTCCTACCAAACTGCAGTGGGAGATTCCCCAAGAAGTAAGTGCAGAAGGCCAGGCGGTTGGAGGAAGAAGCTCCTCTTTTCCTGAGTATTCAAATCATTTAAGTAATTACTGATAATTCTATAAACCTGCTTTCCGTTCCTTTCAGTCCTGTAGGATGTTTATCTGTGTGGACATCAGTTTGCTTTCATTTTTATCAGAGGCTTTTAACATCACTCTCTGATGTCTGCCCTGGAAATGCCAGCTTTGTACTGGAAACTGTAATGGTTGTCAGCATCAAAAATAAGTGCCCAGCTACTTTAAGTCAAAATTACACATTCAAATGAAGTGTAAGTTTGAGGTTTCACTCCTGTTGTTACAAGAAATGGGCTGGGGAGGTCAGCTGGGGCGGTTTGTGTTCAAAATTGCTCCCCAATAGGGGTTTGTTTACATACATTTTTTAAAGGCTTTTTTCCACCACCACCTACTTGGAATTGAAATTTGAGTGAGATGGGAATGGCAGGTGGTTCATTGGATTAACTGGAAGCCACATACCTATTGCTGTCCTGTCTCTGTGGGTGACTAGTACGTCATCTCATCATGTCATCATCTGAACAGCCTTAATGTTGGCAGGTGGTTTTTTAAAGTGACGTAAGAGGATATTTATTTGCTTTCAACTTCTTTTTTACTAGCTTTTGGAATTGTAGCTTTCTGGCAAAGATGGTTTCCTGCCTTTCTCCAATGGCAGTTAATGCAGACAATGTGCCTGGCACACACAGAAGCAGCGTTTCTTATCAATTAAAACCACTGGCGCTTGCTCAGCACTTGTCTCTAATGTGATCAAATACATCTCTATATAGCTGCTTACTTGTTTGTTATTTCAGTGTCAAGAAGTGATTGAGAGATCTCTGAGCACTGCTGTAGCTCTGGCAGATGATGTGGACTTCTATTCGTTTTTCTTTGACACTTTTGGGAAGGGACTAATCAAGAAATCGAAAACCAGCCCTGATGCCTTCGTACAACTTGCCCTGCAGCTGGCTCACTATCGGGTAAGAGGAACAGACTGCTGCTGGTCCACAGAATATCCCTGCATTGGGTGGTGTTAGCTGGGATTAAAACATGTGGCTGGCTGATGGAGGCCAGAGTAATCTCCTAGCTTGCTCAGGAGCTGCAGTGGAGATTGGTACAAATCCTGAGCGATTACTGGCTGGAAATTAATTGCCCAAAGGCTGTCATTTTGACACTCATGCAAATCTTTCTCTTCTGCTTAATCAGTCTGTCTGTAGGCTCTTTGTGCTGACATTTCTAGGAGCTCCAGTTACAGCCCATACAGCAGGAATCATAGGAGTTTGTTGGAAGTTGTCCTTAATCGTGACTCGTGGACACTCCTGAGCAGGACGAACAGAAATGCTGCTGTCAGCTTCCCTTTTTTGGAATGTGCTTTTGGAAAGCACTAGTGTAGCAACATACACATCCTTCCTTCTGCTTCCTGGTCGTCCCCAAGATACTGTTCTGCTTTATTTTTGAAGTAATTCCAAAGTATCCAGTTTTCCTAGCTGTTGCCACCATTTAGAGTCTCTTACTCTTGGCCTGGACAGCTATGTGGCAAATACGGGATTACCCACCTCTGCTGCTTGGGATGTCCATCCTTGCAATCTAAACCAAAGCACGTTCCTCATCTGTTGTGATGGGTATTTTAGACAGTTAAGAGTTGCTCATGTGTGCTAGATAAACTTCTGTCATTTATATATGTTGACTGTGCACATCTTCAGCAAACGTGGAAGTCATACTTCCTGGGGTTTGCAGACTGATGTCAGCTCTTGTTTCTTGAAAATCTGCATGCCTTTCCGTGCTGTTAAACTTACAACTGACAGGACTTCTCGGGATGTTGCTGCTTTTGTGTTACACAGCTCAGCTATTTTGCCTTTACTCTCTTTAGGTCCAACTGCTAGTACTGAGCTACGAAACACTTAAGTTTACTTTGTGGAGCAGTTCATATCCCATGTGATTACCTTGAACTGTTAAGATAAGGGGGGCCAAGTCTGGCTAAACCTTTAAGGTCTAATTTTTTTCTTTTTCAAGGACATGGGAAAATTCTCTCTAACCTATGAAGCCTCTATGACCCGTCTGTTCAGAGAAGGCAGGACTGAAACTGTTCGCTCATGTACTGTTGAATCCTGTAAATTTGTTCAAGCCATGGAAGACCCAACTGAAAGTGTAAGTTCCTGGTGGTGTTGCCTTAAACAATCCACAGAGCACATGAGCTATCACTAAATAGCCGTGTAGGCACTTGTGTGGTTTTTAAGTGGCAATGTCTGTTGCATTTTTCAGGAAGGACTTGTCTGCCTGTTCTGCCGAAAGGGCGGAAATGTAAGGCTGTGCTGCATGAGAACAGCAGTAACTTAGCCAAGGGGGCTGTTTCCTACTGCTCCTGAGCTCCAGGACACCGAGATGACTTGTGAAATCCTTGCAGCTTGTAACAATTGTGAAAACAAGCAATATCTGATACCAGTTAGGCTTTTCCTTCTCGTAGAGGAGCGAGTATCCTTCACAGGAAACAAGCAGTTGCTCCTCTATTTTTAAATTTTGTATTCTGCTTTGTATGGGCAGCCTTCTCATCCGGACACAAAAGCAGCACAGGTTTGCTTAATAAATTGTCTCAGCTGGATCAAGTTGTGGAGTCCATACACCTCATGGCCACCCTGATTAGCAAAAAAAGAGCCAAGTCCAGGGGAAAACTTTTGTAGTTTTCAGAATGTGGGCAGTACTGCTTACACTGCTGTCAGACTGGCAGGGTGGAAAATGGCCATCTGTTTTGGCCTCTGTTGCTAGTCAGCTTTGTCACAAACACAGATGATGAAACAAATAGTGTATCTGCAGGGTTTGCTAAACTGAAGGAGACTTCCAGTTCTTCAAAGTCAGTAAAAGTTCTTACCTAAAAGGGAGGACTGTTCAGTAAGAACAAACTCCCCAGGTGTTGTTTCCAGGCCTGAGTAACAACTGCACAGGTAGAACTACAGTACCAGTAACTGGACGCTGGCATCATTCGTCAGTGCTCTGCCATGGGGGAGAATGGAGCCCCCACTTCAGTCATAGAATCCTCATGGCTGAAAAGGACCAGGACCTCCAGGATCATCAATCAAGCCCAGCCCTCATCCCAACATCTCCCTAACCCCCAGACCATGGCCTCAATTGCTCTAGCTACTCAGTTTTTAAACCCCTCCAGGCATGGTGATTTCTACCACCTCCTTAGGCAGCCTGTTCCAGTGCCCAGCCACTCTCTTAGCAAAGAACTTCTTCCCAAGATCCAATCTGAACCTCCCATGATGCAGCTTGAGGACATTTCCTCTCATCCTATCATTAGGAATTTGGGAGAAGAGAGCAGCACTAGCCTCGCTACAACCTCCCTTCAGGTAGTTGTAGAGAGCAGTAAGGTCTCCTGTCAGCCTCCTCTTCTCTAGACTAAATAACCCCAGTTCCCTCAGTAGTTCTTCACAGGGCCTGTTCTCCAGCCCTCTCCTCAGCCTCATTGCCCTTCTCTGGCCCTGCTCCAGTACCTCAATGCAATGCCCTTCTGATACTGTGGTGCCCAGAAGTCCCGTGCTTTGTTCTCAGTGTCCTTTGTCTCGGTGCTTTTCTCCAAGCATAGCATTTGCTGTGGTAGGGTG
Organism: Upupa epops; assembly: GCA_013397515.1. Lineage (NCBI taxonomy): Eukaryota > Metazoa > Chordata > Aves > Bucerotiformes > Upupidae > Upupa > Upupa epops. The sequence goes on along the minus strand of VZRI01012207.1, from coordinate 53,466 downwards.
TCCAGTTTTGGGCACCACACTTGAGGTTTGCATAGATTAGAGAGAGTTTAATGGAGAGCAAGAAGGAGGGTTAGAGACCTCTGAGAGGGAGGAACTGTGAGGAGAGTTTGGACTTAATGATTCTTGCCTAGTCTGAAGAAGAGAGAACAATGTGGAAGAGGTAGGGAGCCAGATTGTGCTCAAGATGATGAAAAGGCTGGGAATAATCTGTTTTCTGTCTCAGGAAGGGATGAACTGGAATTTCAGAAAGAAACACATTAAGGGAGCATGTACTGCCAGTAAGGGCAGTGAGTAAGGAGGGACATAGAGGCCTGACCTGGACTGCCCGGGGAGATAGTTTTTTTTTTTCTTTGGAGATCTTTAACTATCAGTTGTGTAAGGCCCTTCAGGGAAGAGCTTTAACTGAGCTAATCCTGGGGCAGAGGTGTCTTAAGTAAGTGAACAACTGAGGCTCTTTCTTTAGGAAGAACCCCATGGTTCTGTGTATAAACTCTACTGCAAGAAAATAGATGCAGAGAACCTTATTCCTCCTTCCTCTTTCTGGAAGTGTTCTGTCTGTTAAATCCCCCTGGGCTTCTCAATACACTGTGCTGGGAGCATGACCAGAGTGATGTGAACCTGGACCTCCAGCTACATCCACAGCTCGTACCAAGCTGCATGGCACAGCCAGTGGCCAGCTACCCTGCATGCTGAAGGCGGATTTGATACAGTCCTCGTGTCAGAATTAACTAGGGGTTTGCTGATTACTACAGACATTCTTTTTCAAACTTACTACTTCATTGCTGCCCTTTGTCTGGAAAGATCAGATGCAGAGCAGAAGTTTTATGTGTTAGAGAATTGTATTTTATGCATTTATATGCTACCTGTGAAAGAGTTGTCTGCCTTTACTGCTGGCTTCTACTTTTCTCTGTGGTTTTCCTTTGATTTTTTTGATCCTAAGTGCTTCTGTCCTGCATGGACTGTCAACAGAGCTGAATGCCAGTGGCAGACACGTGTGATGTGACTGTGAGTGATGTAGCAATTCCTCGTGCTGGAGGTTGTGTCCCAGGTCAGGGGTGTAAAATGCAGCAGTGCTGGAGATAATAAGTGACAGGTTGCCATAGACTCAGGGTGTTGTATTCTGTGTTATAAAACCTTAACCCAGTTCATTCAACTCATTTTTCTCCCATTTCTGTTTCTTTGTTAGAGTGAAAATAAGCTCAAGTTCTTCCGGCTTGCTGCTGCCAAACACCAGCACTTGTATCGCCTCGCCATGACCGGTGCCGGTATTGACCGCCACCTCTTCTGCCTTTATGTTGTCTCCAAGTACCTGGCTGTAGATTCCCCATTTCTTAAGGAAGTGAGTGACCTCTTTTATTAGGGAACTATTAATTAGAGTAAATAATCCCTTGCTTATTAGTGTTCCATAGATTCAGATAATGTTATAGGTTGGAAGGGACCTCAAAGATTATTTTGTTCCAATCCCCCTGCCATGAGCAGGGACACCCCACATCCGATCAGGGTGCTCAAGGCCCCAGTCAATCTGGCTTTGAACACTTCCCAGGGAGCTGGGGGTCAGCCACAACCTCCCTGGGCAACCTGTTCCAGTGTCTCAGCACCCTCATTGGGAAGAACTTCCTTCTGACTTCCAGTCTAAACCTCCCTTCTTCCAGCTGGAAACCATTCCCCCTGCTCCTAACACTCCCAGCCCTTGGAAACAGCCCCTCCTCAGCCTTCCTGTAGCCCCCTTCAGGGACTGGAAGGCTGCTCTGAGATCTCCCCACAGTCTCCTCTTCTCTAGGCTGAACAGCCCCAACTTTATCAGCCTGCCCCTGTAGGAGAGGTGCTCCAGCCCTCCACTCAACCTCATGGCCCTTCTCTGGACATGTTCCAACAGCTCAATCCCTTTCCTGTGGTGGGGGCTCCAGAACTGGACGCCGTACTGCAGATGGGGGTCTTACGAGAGCTGAAGAGAGGAGGAGGATCACCTCCCTCGACCTACTGGTCCCACTTCTCTTGATGCAGCCCAGGATGTGATTTGCTGCTTTCTGGGCCACAAGTGAACATTGCCGGCTCATGTTGAGGACTCCCAGGTCCTTCTCCTCCAGGCTGCTCTCAATCTGTTCCCCACCCAGCCTGGATTTGTACATGATATTGTTTTGCGACACCTGGTTATGTAGCTGTAAGAATAAAGAGCTGTGCCAGCATTGCTGAACATCAGCTGGGGATTGCAAGTGAAGTTTCATTTTGCTTTGCATATCCACTTCCTAATCAACCTGTGCTGCTTCTTGCCAGCAGCCTTGTGCTGTAACACGGGTTGTAAGGGTGGTTGCAGGAAGGATAAAGTCAGTATTACCTAAACAATAGTGGCTGCTTGTAGGTTTTACATACTCTCAAGGCTATCTTTTGTTTTCTCTCAAGAACATCCTCCTCCAACTATGACAGCACCACTGTCTTTGAAGTGACCATGAGTTGAAGGAGCTCTGCATTGCTATTTACTTTTCACTGCTCAGCGTTCATGTCGCTGCTAGTAGCCATGATGATGCCTTCTTACTGAAACTGGATTTAAGGCAGAGTTTCATGTAAATTCATTGCTCTTGGTCATGTTCCCCTGATTAACACAAACCATGTTCCTGTTGGCCTCCAAATGAAGCTGCTCGTATTTGTCCGCTTGCTCTCATAAATGTGAGGAGCGCTGAAGTCAAGAGTAAAACAATTTCTGCAGCTTCTCCAGGCTTTGAGGGTTTGCGTGCGGCATTGGGGGCTTCACATGTGGTGTTGGAGGGTTCTCAGGCTTCTAACTAGTGCTTTACCAGGCTTTGACTGTAGCTGTTAATGATTTTGTTAACGAGACCTGTTCTGCGAGACTTCCCGGGCTACAGAGCAGATGAATCTGTTTTGATTGAGTTTCTGGTGGAAGAACTTTGGTTGTTGGCAGTTGATAACACAGTGAACGGTTTGCACACAGAATCATGGAAGAGTTTCTGCTAGAAGAGACATTCAAGATCATAAGAGTCCAACCTTTTCCCAGCCCTATCAGCACCACTAAACCCTGTTCCCCAATGCAACATCTGCCTCTCGCTTCAACACCTCCAGGGGTGGTGGCTCCATCCCCTCCCTGAGCAGGCTCTTGCAGTGTTTGACAACCCTTCCAGTAAAGAGATTCCTCCTGACATCCAACCTGGCTCTCCCCTGATGCAGCTTAAAGCCATTTCCCCTTGTCCTAGGGACAACAGACTGATTCCTGTCTCTGTACAAATTTGCAAGTAGTTATTGAGAGCCTCCAGGGCAAGTTTAGCAGTTTCTGTTTACTTTCTCAACTGGAGAGCTGGAGCTGTCAGTCACATTGCTTTATTCAATGCTGTCACAACGCTGTCCAAAGCAATGAATGTTCTTTAACAGTGAGTTATACTTATTTGCATCTCTTTCATATCTAATCGAGGTTTTGTCAGAGCCTTGGAGGCTGTCAACGAGTCAGACACCACAGCAACACATTGATCTAAAGAAGAACCCAGAGATGTTATCTGCTGGAGGAGGGTTTGGACCGGTAGGTTTGCTAAATACAAACAGCCCTTTGACAGCAGTTTCATTTAGCATATGCTAAACGTTGCACTGCTCTAATGCATTACATCCAAGAGGTGCAGTGCTTGATTTCACTGTGTGGGGGGCTCAGAAAAGCATCTGCAGCGCCATTCTCTCCTGTCCACTGCAGGAATGGGTGGTTTCTAGGAAACAAAAAACATCAAACATGGTGTTGGACACTGGGGCAATTGCATAAAGTGGAGGCTTTTGTCGCATTACTGGTGCCCAGAGCTGCTCTGCATCAGGCCATGATGGCAGTGTTAAATGCCTCAGATACTTGACTTGTTTGTTAGATTTCCTGGTTGATTATGAATTGTTTCCACTTTCCTCCAAATGAAGCTACTCATTGCTCCGTTTCTTCTCCTGAGTGTGAATCCTGTCAAAGTCAAGAACAGAACTGCCTTCTGCTGCATCTATAGACTTTCAGGAAATGAACCTTGGAGATCTTAACAAGCTCATGACTCTAGTTCCTTAGTGGAATTTGAACATAGCTGCTGCTGGTGGTGTTACTAACGCAACATTCTATGGGGCTGTAGATGAGATTCATCTGTTTTCAAAAAGTTTTTCTGTTGCTGGAACAGTGAGCTGGATCACAGGTCTACTCCTTGCCACACAGAAACCAGCATGATGAGAATGCTGGATTTTGGCTGGTTTGTCAAGCTGAAAGAGGGGGGGGTTGTTTGTCTGTTGGTTTTGTTTATTAATGATTCAGCTTTCAGTAGCTGCTGAAGTTGGAATGAGTTTAACTTGTGGTATCAAGCAATTGTAAGTAGTGCAATTGCTTCAGAGGGCTCTGAAGTCTGTATTGAGGATCTCCAGAATGGTGTGGTCCAGCTGTAGAACACAGCTTTGGCTGCAGGAATTTCTGACCCTTTTTCTTCCCTTCTGCATTTGTTGATGCTACATTAACGGCTTCCTCCTTTGGTTTTTTCTTTCCTTCAATTTCCTTCCTAGTTTGTATGCCTTTCCAGCTGGCCCTGACTACATCTCCCTTCATCGTTTCTCACATCCTTACAAAGACTCTGTGTAGGTTTGCTGACGTGGTCCAGTGGCTGGGTTCCTCTGCCTCTCCTTGTACCTGGTGGTGATTTTAACCTTCTGTGGAGCGCAGCCATGTAGCCCTAATGGAGGAAAGGTGGTCAGGCTGCTTGGCAGCAGTGGCAGCAAAGAGTTTGAAGGTTATTATTCTTGGAATTGAGAGAGGCTTCAGCTGAGCCTGGAACTGTTTCCACAAGTGGAATCACTCTTCAGAAATAATGCATGGAGTGTGGAAGCTTAATGCTTGCTTGAGGAGACATTACAAGTGATTTAAAAACCAGCAAGTGAGAATGTTGTGATTATGCACAAAAGCATTTAGGAATGGAAGGGATAAAAGTGTTTTGTAACTCATTTTTATTCCTCCCTAGGTGGCTGATGATGGCTATGGTGTTTCTTACATTATCTTGGGTGAAAATTCCATCCACTTCCACGTCTCCAGTAAAACATCTTGCTACGAGACGGTAAGAGTTAGTTAGTCCTGCTACCACTGGTATAAAACTATTCTATTTATTTGCTATGAAAAATGAATAGAACTTGCAGCAGGCATTGGGGTTTTTTTCTCAGCGTATACCATGTTGAGTGAGGGGTTGTCTCCACTCCTGTAAGTTTAACAGCTTTATGAGCCAGAAAAGGAGTGTTCTGTTTCACTTCTGCTTTCAAGCGTAAAGAATGCAGGTAGCTCAGGGTCACCTTTACACATGTGTAGTTCCCTGGAACTCATGTCAAGTAACTCCTACCTGTCCCTAGAACAATAAAGATGGATGTCTCCTGGTTTTTCTTGTTACAGTTTTGCTTCTGTTTGTGTCTGGCTGTGGTTGTAAATACAGAGTAGGATTGTAGAATCATAGAACAGTCTTGGTGGAAGAAATCATTGAGTCCAACTTGTTCCTAGCTCTGTCAGCACCACTAAACCTGGTCCCCCAACACCTTTTCTTCAACACCTTAAGGGATGGGGACTCAACCCTGTCCCCTCTGGTCAAGCTGTTCCAGTGCCTGACAACCCTTTCAGTGAAGAAGTTCTTCCTGAACCTCCCCTGGGGCAGCTTCAGGCCATGTGAGGATGTATGCTCCCCTTCCTTTGTCCTGGTTAAAACAGTACTGAAAGAAGCCAGCCCTTGAGTTACAGTTTGTGCTTGAGAAACGTAATCAATAAAAACTTGATTAGAATAATCCCCATGATTAGAATGTACTGGATGTCAGCCATTCACTCTCCTGCTGCTGTGGAGGCCTGATTTGAGTGAGCCTCAGCGCATCCTTATGTTACAACTTCAATAAACATGGGGAGTTGGTTCAGGATTACGTAGCTGACCTAGTTTTCCTCTTGTGACCTTAACTTGTTGGAGAGAACTTGGTGCCTTTGGTTACTCATTAAAGATTAGGAAATACAAATTGGTTCCTGCATAGTTCAGCTTTTCTTCAGAAGCCTGTTAGCTTGTACTTGAAATGGCCCTGTATTCTTCACTTCCTGAAGCGCAAATCAAAGGTCCCAGCGGAAAGGGTTGCATTTCATTGGTGTGGACCTGGTTGATTGGGTCTTTGTAGCAGGTCCTGTAACCTAGCTAATAATTCCTATGTCTGAATCCTGACCTCTCCCTTGTACTGTTCATCTGACTCTTAGAATGTAAGTTCACAGTTTCTTTAGCTGATATAATCACTAAGTATTGCCTGAAAGACAACTCCTGAGTGACACTGCAAGTCTTTGGGTTTGTTTTGTGTTTGTTTTAAAGGATTCTCATCGCTTTGGAAGGAACATCCAAAAAGCAATGCTTGACATCATGGGTTTATTTAACCCCACTAAAAACTGCACCAAGTGATTGCCTTACTGATGCCAAGCAACCTCCTGTTGTTGGGATGAGAACTCTTCTGCACAGGGAATGAGAGCAAGGTTTGTCCACCCGTAGCTGGTGAAGAAACTGAGACAACAGCTGCTCGATCACCTAGGAAAACGTTAGCAGTCTATCGAATGTTTCTCTTTTGCTGTTGGGGTTTTTCGGGGGCTTTTTCTCAGCGGTTTGGAAGAGTTTATTTCCACAAAAGGATGACTTTGGAAATGTTGTATCTTTCTAGGGATGAAGTATAGTATCATTGCATGAAGTTGTGTATATTCTAACTCCAGCAGTTCTCTCTTCCTTTGTAAGCACTTGTTCCTTTTCTTTTTTTACTTGCAGTTACTCTCCTTATATTCCAGAATCAAAGGGATAAAACACCCCATGGTAAATACTAGAACAAGTTTGATTTGTGATGTATTAACAGCAGATTGTTCTGCAGTCTGTCTGCTGCTTTGTGCTAATGGACAGCAACACTTGGGGCTGATTGCCATCACTGTTTTTTGGGGGGAGGGGTTGTTTCGAAGGTAATTTCTGTAAAACATACAAAAATAACCAAAAACCCCCACTGATAGAGGCCACCCTGCTGTACAAACCTATAGAAAAGTGTGGTTTGGAACAAAAAGGTAAGGGTAGTGCTGCATTGGGTGTAGTAACAGTAAACTGTCGCCTAATACCTGCCAGGCATTACATTTCCTGACTGCTTACAGGCGTGTTTGCCACATCACTGATTCCCTGTCTGCGTAGAGAAACGGGCCCGTGTGCTTGTCTGTGACAGTGCCTTTTAAAAGATCTCAATCCCAGTTAAAAAGCTTCTGCTGGGAGTCAAGCTCACGCGTGTTTCCGCGGCAAAGGTGGCGAAGCAGTAGCAAATGCAAATGTTGTTTTCACATTCGGGATTAGTTTATTGTGGTACAAGAAGACTTGAATGTGTTGCTGCATGGTGGAGTTGGGCTTAAAGCTCTGCTGAAGTACTCCCAGCTCAAATGGCGACCATCAGTCGTGGCAAAATGCAGGAGAACTTGTCTGGGAGCTGTAGGTACTCGTGTTAGTTTCAATGAATGGTAGTGGTGGTCCTGTGAGGGAAGAGATACTGAATGTCGACTGAAAGGCAGCCTGCTGGATAGTCCACAAAGCTAGGCTGCCCCAGAGCCCCAGCCAGCCCTGTTTGCCTGCTTTCAGCATGGAAGCACTGCTGCTGCACTGCCAGCTAACTCCATGAGAAGAGCAGGCTCCTAAAGCTTTGGAAAACAGCTCCAGAATGCGAAATCCATTCAGGCTCTTCCCCTACCCTGAGGGATGCAAGGAACAAGGGGAAAGCTGTTTCCCTCCAAAAGGAGCACAGCATTTGCAAGAGCAGAACAGAGTGGCTACTACAAGATGCAGTCAGCATGGGCGTGGGATGCTTTTCCTCCCCAGGCTGGGTATTCCTTGCACCCTGTAGTGCTGCCTGCCCGCTTGCTCAACAGTACTGACTTGGGGTTTGGTAGCTGAGAGAACACTGCTCGTGATCTAACAAGGCTTTGGGGGTTAATACAAACCTTCTCGTTAGACTTTGAATGTTTTCTGGCCAGTATTTCTTCACTTTCCGTGCCTCTTCACGTTGGGGTTTTTCTAAACTCTGCTCTAGCTGTGAAAATGCCTGTCTGTCCGAACCTTCACAGGGACTGGCCAAAGACACCGAGTGTTTGACCTAGGTATGATGTGTGGGGAAAGACACTTAGAACCAGATCTGACTGTGGCTGGTGACCTGGCCTTTATCAAACTGCTGCAGCAACGTGAGAGTGACCCGTTGCTGCACGGGTTTGGTTTAGTTTTATTGACCACTGACTGATCTTGGCTTCAAGTAACATTAGGGGCACCTTTAGAGTTTGTTAAATCCAATAAAATGCTTTAGATTTGACTCTCAGGTTTCCAGTGTCGCAAGTCTAACCGTCATTAGTGCAGATAGCAATGCAATTTCACATTCTTCGATGGCACCATTGGCACAGAAAGCTGTTTTATATTGTAAATGCTCTAAATGTTTTGTGGTGTCAAACATTGCTGCTTCTCCCTTGTTCTTTTCTAATTTGGGAGAGGTCATCATTCCTGAAGCACATCTTCTTTCACTCTTTAAAATGTCAACAGCGTGTAAATAAAAACAGGCTTTTTGGATGTAAATCTTAGAAATCCACAGTGACTGTAGGGTATTGCTAATTAATATAAATCTCGATGTTGGATGTTGTGTACATACAGTAAAGCGCTTTATTCTGCTCCAAAGCCATAGGAATGTAACTCAAGCGACCTAGATCTGAAGGAATCCTCTCGTATGCTGTACTTCATGGTAAAATCAAATATTTATATTCTAGAAGAAACCTGTCAATCTGTTACTAAAACCCTGAATCACTTCCGCAGTTGGTGATTTAAGAGCTCAGAGCTAGGGTTGAGGCAGGTTGGGTGAGAATCAGTTGTTCTGTTCATTGAATAGCGGTGAGGAATTGGTGGGTCACCTCCAGTGTGCGCTTCCCGCATCCTGCATGGGGTTGGGCTGTTGCTTCATGCCGGACGTGAAGGCATCCTGCATGGGTAGAGGCTGCCCTTGTCCAGGACGATCACCATTCCTAACGGAATGTTCCAAGGTGAAGGATCCTTTATTCCAAACCAACCCTTCTTGCCGTCAGCTGTTCTGAGGGACTGCAAACAGCCTTTGGAAATTGTGGCTCTGATTCAGTTGTTCGCTTGTATAGAAGAGATTAATTTAAGCTGTCTTTTTTTTTTTTACCTTGTTCAGTTCCATTGTTGGTTGGTTATTCACATCCAGCGCTTTGTCTCTATTTCCTACCCTCCTCTGTGACTTCTTCATAAAATAAAATTTTGCAATGACCACTACCTCAAGCAGCACTGATGTCTCTTGCCTCTGCAGCATTCTGGTCACTGCCGCTCGTGGAACTGCTGCTATTAAATCTGGTTTAGGAGTGGTAGCAACAGACTGTTCCATTGATCTTGGCAATGACAGATGCCCTGTCTCCCTTGTTTCCAGGGAATGTGTTAATAAAAGCTTCTCTTTCAGGTTCTGTAGGAAAAGGGAGCTGCAGAGGCTTTAGATCACAGAATAACAGCATAATCATGGTTGGAAGGGACCACCTAGGTGCCCGAATCCAACCATCCCCACCCCAACAAAAAAACTCAATCCCTGAGAGACTGACAAACTAACTCCCTTCGTGCTGCCACTCAAGCAGGGTGGGAAGCACCATGGCTACATGGTCCTTCAACACCTCCGGGGATGGGGACTCCAGCCCCTCCCTGGGAAAGGTCCTTCTAGTGCCCAGTCACTCTGGAAAGAATTTCTTCCTAAGATCCAGTCTGAACCTCCCCTGCCTCAACTGCAGACCATTGCCCCTGCTTCTGTGAGCAGGCACCAAGGAGAAGAGGCCAACAGTCACCCTGAAGGGAGATTGTGGAGGACAATGAGGCGTCCACCTGCCCAGCTCCCTCAGCTTCTTCTCCCTAGGACTTGTTCTCTAAACCCCTCACAAGCTTGGCAGCTCTGCTCTGGATCAGTTTCGGTATCTCTGTGTCTTTCCTATCATGAGGGGCCCAGAACTGAACACAGGACTCAAGAGGAGGCCTTACAAGGGCACAAGAACTTCCCTTCTTCTGCTGCCCACGCTCTTCCTGATACAAATGAGCTGTCCTCATGAGATCCCAAGAGCTGCTGGAACGCCTCTGAAACAGTCTGACCGTAAACTAATGTCTGGGTAGCACTGGTTTGGTTTCACAGCGGCTAACACAGACTGATCTATAAGGCAGCAGAGAACTGGTTCAGGCACAGAAGGTTATGATTGTAAGGGTGTAATTTGCTTTCTCTGAAAACATAGGAATTGCATTAAAACTGGAGGTGCTTAGACAGCTGAGGAGGATTTCATATTTTCCTTCCACAGGTCCCCATGCTATCTTTTGAACGGCTGCTTCACAGAAAACCTCATGCAAGCCCCACCAGCTGCTATTGTGTGACAGACTGCTCTGCCATGTGTTTTGCTTGCTGTTCTCCAGCCCTCGCTACGTGACCAGGACGCAGCAGCTTCAGTCTCACGCTCCCATCTCTAGGTGCTGTTAGTTACTGTTGTATTTCAAGCACGAGCTGCAAAGTGGGCATCTTCAGCCTCAATGGAAATGCTGTGTGGAAAACACCCGAGCACAGCAAACAGGGGTCACTTTGTTGTTGTTGCGGTGGGTTTCCCTTTGCCTGCATTTAGGGCAACAAATACAAGGCGTGGTTGGTAAAACATAAGGTGTATCTTGTGTGCAGGAGAGGATGCTCTAGTTGCACATGATGCACAGGATTAATAGGCTTTTAACTAATGAGCTCTTGGAAAGAACTAGAATAAAAAGCGTAGCTGTTGGAGAAAACCTTTTGGAGAGGACATTGTAGGGCTGCTCAGTAATGACTGCAGGGCCAGGGCTGGCAGGGTGGCAGTTTTGTAACCAAAAGCATTAGGAAAACAGTTCTGATTTCTTCCTGGATGCTGTAATCTTACAGAGGGAAGTGACTTGAAATAGGGTTTTAGGTTTATTTCATCGCTGTGGGGTTTTGTAGCATGCACAGTTACCTAAAAGTGAAGAAACATCTATAAAATGAACAGTTCAGGTTCAATTTGGGCTATCTGCAGAACCATCTTTTATCTTAAATGGCCATAGAATCATTAGGGATTGGAAGAAAGGACCTCGAAAGATCATCCAGTCCAATCCTCCTGCCACAGCAGGAACCTCTAGACCAAGTCGCACAGGAACACAGCCAGGCGGGTCTGGAACATCTCCAGAGAAGGAGACTCCACAACCACCCTGAGCAGCCTGGTCCAGTGCTCCGGGACCCTCCCTGGGAAGAAGGTCCTTCTGATATTTCTATGGAACCTCCTCTGTTCCAGCTGGCACCCAGTGCCCCTTGTCCTATCACCAGATGACCTTGAGAAGAGCCTGGCTCCATCCTCCGGACACCCACCCTTCACATACTTACAGACATGAATGAGGTCACCCCTCAGCCTCCTCTTCTCCAAGCATGAGACCCAACTTGCTCAGCCTTTCCTCATAAGGAAAAAAGGAGAAAAGGTGAAAGGTGGCTGAGGGGAGACCTTGCTGCCCTTTACAGCTACCTGA
>VZRI01012207.1:0-39074 GCA_013397515.1 Upupa epops | reverse complement strand
AGGAAAAGTCTCTCCACGTCCGCCGCTCCAGGAAAAACTGAACTGCAGCAGGATCCCTAGGACTTTTCTGTAGGGATCGCTAGGACTTTTCGTTTGACTGGTTGTTTGGGTGTACTGTTGGGTTTTTCTTAGTGTTCTTAATAAAGAATTGTTGTTCCTTTTCCCAAGTCTTTTGCCTGAAGGCCTTTAAATTGAGGGAATTTGATACCTGTCTTCCTAAACCGAGACAGGGTGCCAGAGCCCTGGAAGGGGCTGCCCAGGGGGGTTGTGGAGTCTCCTCTGGAGATGTTCAAGACCCACCTGGACTGTTCCTGTGCCACTGGATCTACTGGATTGGACTGGGTGATCTTTTGAGGTCCGTTCCAATCCCTAAGTGCCTGTGATTTTGTGTAATAGTTTATTGTCATTTAATAAACGCTCAGAACAGAGTGCAGAGGAAAAAGAAACACACATGAGTTTTGTGCTTTCAGTGGATGGGGCAGTTGTGTTCAATGTGACTGACATTGAGACAAAGATCTGCAGCTGATGAGGGCTGCTGTCACACAATGATTGCAGTTAGCTTCACTGATGGACTGGGAGCATCTTACTCAAAGTAAAATTACAGGAGCCTTGTTGGCTGAGTTTGAATGAAGAGGAAGGAGAGGCAGGAGTATTTTTCATGAGAAGAACTGTACGTTCAGCCTGGAAGTGGAAGTTGTATTTGGAAGTTTACACTGAAACCAGTTATCTCTCCCTTTCTTATGTTGTTTATGTGTTAATGTGTTAATGACAGGTACTGCGATTGCTTTGCCAACAGCCTCTCTGCAACGACTGCAGCTGCAGGAGCTGTTACTACTATAAGCTTCATGAGACAGAGTGATCTCAAGCCATTAAGGTAAAAAGAAGAGGCGGAAGGAGTGCAGCATTGGTGTCACACGTGAAAAAAAAGGAGCAGTGCTGCTTTTGTCACTCACTGACTGCTGGAATAACTGGATGATGAATTGCACTCTTGGAAGGAAATTCTCAACGTAAAAACGAATTTCAGAACATTTTTTCACTTGAAGGAGAATCTACTGTATCCCCAGGCCTGACAGTAAGGAAGCTAGTACTCTTCAAATCGTTGTTCTCACAGACAGCTTGTGTGCAGCCGTGTGTGTTAGGTCTTTCTGTTTGATCCACGTGGCCATGCAAAGTGGGCTTCCCTGCCCTGAACCCTACACCAGTGAAGAGCAGCTTGATTCTGCATTTGGAGAGTGATCCTAGTAGTAGGAAAAAAACCAGTCCAAGCCACAGCAGGTTTTGCTGTCTATGAGCAGCACCTGGCTTTCAGATCAGACGCTCATCAGTTGTTCAGCTGATGGGCTCGTAGGTGTCTGAGACTCCTGATGGAGGTGGCATCTTTGCAGAGTGTAACACCAGATGCCATTTGTCAGTGATGATACCCTGTGCTATCCGTAGGAGTTCTGCAGAAAGGGAGTATGGCTGCCTTCCCCTGTCTATGGTCTTGCAAGTGTTTGGGTCCTGACTCAAACCTGCAGTTCCAACCCAATGCAGATCTCAGGGGAAATGAAATGGTCCGTGTGTGGGACCGTTGGCCTTCTGAGATGTCTGTGGCTGTGCACAAGGCTTCTTTATTCACTGGGAGCTTTCACTTTGCTGAAGGTAGCGTTAGCAGTGAAAGGTAACCAGCACCAAGAGAACGGTAGATGGGTCATTTAGGTTATTGCCTAAAACCCTTGTAAGTTGCTTCCCATAGTAGAGCCCAGTTGGCAAAGTGTTCTGCAATCTTCAGTTCCTGCTCCCACATCGATCCTATGGGGATGCCTTTGTCTGTGAGTTTCACAGCACCAGTAATGAGAGTGGAAAGTAAGAATCATAGAATCATGAGGCATTGGAAGGAACCTTGAAAGAACATCCAGCCCAATCCCTCTGCCACAGCAGGATCCCCTGGACCAAGTGGCACAGGAACACATCCAGGTGGGTATCTCAGTCAAACCCTGGGTCACAGTACTTCAGAAGTTTGCAAACATTTCTTTGAATCTCTGAGGTGCTGGGTGTGTTTGCTTTAGGTTTGTCTCAAGAGAAACCGGAATCTTTCTTACTGAAGGCTGGGAAATGGCAACTAGAGGAAATGAAACCTCAGCAGCACAAAGGATGCAATTGCAAGTGCTTGAGATGCCTCAAGGACTATTGCTAGTGCTTCAAGGTGAACTGGATGACTTTTCCTCTCACCAGCCACTACCCTTGTGCCGACATGACTCTGTAGCTGCTGAAAGAATCACTTTTCCTTTGCGTTTTTCATCATGAAAGTTTTCTGTTGAGGAAGGCAAAGACTTTCTGAAGAGCTGAATTGCACTGAAGTGGATTAGCTAAAGCTTTTGGGTTTAGGAATTCTCAGCCAGGTCCTTGCTCCTGAAAAAGGGAGCTTTATGCATGTGGGGGTCATTTCTTTGTGCCCATGGCGTTTAGCAAAGTTACTCACAAACTGAGAGGAAGAGTGACCTGTCCACAGACAAGCTGGGAAGAAGCCGTGTGGTGGTCATAGCAGTGGAGTGTAGAGGTGTAGTACTGTGGATCCATATCTACATTCCCCACATATCCCACCTGGGTTGCCACCAATGTCGTTGGTTAGAGACCCCCAACTCTATTTTAAAGAAGAGCTTGTAGCTGCAGTGTCAGACACAAAGGGAAGGTTTAACAAACCCACAGATGGGTCTGCAGGTGCTGAAACAACTGCCTTGGTTTGGGGAAGGCACCAAGACATTTTAATTCACTCCCCACACCAGGCATCAGAGTCAAACCCCACACATACAATCCAAGATGGAGAGAAGCAAAGAAAAAGGTGGAAGTCACCGAGGAGGAGAGTAGTGGGGGGCAGTGAGGGGGACAGATGCTTTAATTTTCAGCTTTTTAAACTTCTCTGCTGAAAACACTCAAACTGACAGATTCTGCTCAGCTTTTACAGCAGAGCACTGGCTTTGTCCCTGTTTTGATACCAGTGGCCTTGCATGAGGAGGAGTATGACCGTGTGCTCCTCCACTTGCAAATGCATCGATTGCAAAAGTGAAGTAAATGCAGAAGAAAAGAAGCAGCTGAATGTGCTCAGCTCCCAGGACTTTGGTGCTAATGAAGGCAGTAGCGCACTTCACATCAACAAACCGTGGCCAGAAGCAAGGAGAGAGAGGTGAGTATTTGGAAGCATCAGAACCTGTTAGTCTGACTTCATTCATAATGATAGTGTCAGAATTAGTGACTGAAGTGACAGCATTTGTTGTCTATCTTGTTCCTGTAATCAGAAGTTGTGTGAGGAGGGGCTGTAACTGCCATGTAAGCAGGCAGGTGTCAGGGCTATATGGAGCAGTTCTGCTACAGACCAGCAGTTAGTTGTGTTTTGATCATGACTGTTCTTCTCTCAACTTCTTATGACTGTCCTTCTCTCAACTTCTTTTCCCCCTTAGCTACTTCCTGGTTTTCCTTCACTTTCTCTGCTCCTAAACTTTCTCTGTGAAGAATTCATTTCTGCCACAGCTGTAGCCTACTCTCTTTCTGGGTGCTGTCCAGTTGAGTTGTCCGATAGCTAGGAGCTCCTACTGAGTAACAATTAAATGTCATTAAAACATCCCAAATTTATTTGGAGGGAGCTTTGCTCTGGACTCCGAAGTTTACATTCACAAACAGCCATTTCTTTGCTTCTTTGCATCAACCATCACCTTGGGATTCTTCAGGTTCATTCATTATTATTTGATGAATTCATTGTTATTTGATGAATTGAATTGTTAAGATACTTTCTGATGATCTCTTTTTCCAGTTTCTACTGGTGGCAGACTGGGACGGTGCCAAGTGACAGCTTTGCCTGTGCCCTGCAGTGGGATGAGTTGTGCTATTAATGTAATTAATTATTTGTTATTAATTTATAATTTGATATTTAATATTTTATTATTAATCTTTATTATTAATGTAATTAATGTATTAATGTGTATGAATGTGTCACAACGGGTAGTTTCAAGAGTTTATTCCGAACAAGGTGCCATCCAGGGAATCCTGGAGGGGCCTGGTGCTTGTCTCGCTGTCTGCCCTACGACAAGGTGGTTTCCTTTAACAGCAGGAGCCTGGATTTATGTTTAGACCCTCCCAGACCTTGACTAAGCCTTTTTAACATATTGCCCTCATGTGAGGCAGGATCTGACTGCTGCCCACGGATGGAAGAAACTCATACAGCCTTTCTCTGTGTGCAGACAGTAGTTATGGAGCAGGAGCACAGTGGGAGAGAAACTCAGATGCAATTTGTTAGAAGCAGAAGCTGTTTGGTGTAGAACCACGTAATTCCTCTGAGAACTTGTCTTCCCATAACAGCGCTGCTACTGCAGTTCAGCTACAGGCATTCCACCCCTTAACTGAGTCTTACAGTTTGCCTTTTCAGTTATGTTGTGTGAACTCTATTTCATACTCATTTCTCTCCTGCTGGCAGGCAACCAGCTGTGCGCATGTTCATGGAAGAAGTGAGGTTGGCATGTACTTGTCTCCTGCTGCAAGCTGAAGAGGTGGAACAAAGAGCTTACTCTGTCTGTCAAGCTGAGCAGATGATCATGGAGGAATTTGGGAGATATTTATCCTAGATCCTACATAAATAATTAACGTCCAAGGACTGCACGTTGGATGTTATGCAGAGTCTTACAAAGCCAGGCAGTATCAGCATCCATATGTGGCCGCAGTCTCTCATGATTTTGCTACTCAATGATCTTCTTTTGACCTTTCCCAGCAATAATTCTACTGACTCCAGCTGAATTCTTTCTGACTGATGCTGACGTCAGTGAAACCAGCACCACATCCAGCATTTTTTCCAAGGAATTTCATACTGTAGAGAACTGACTACATTTTCTACTACAGCAGGTTTTCTCTGCCATGAACACTTTCTGAGCTAATTCTTCAGGCTTTCGCTAAAAGTGAGTTTAACTTTGAATTACTTCTCAGTCATTTAGGTATTATGTGAGTGGAGATGCAGTAAAAACTGAGAACGAAACTGCTCTCTCAGTTTGCAAATGTTATGAATTGTGGAACAATTCTGTTACCAGCAGGGAATGGGCTAAGCGTAGCTCTGGATACTGTTTTGGGTCCTGTCTGTTTCGGCAGCTGATTTCTGCTGTTTGCAGCTGTCCCGTTTGTGGGAAACAAAGCAAAGTCATCAGCAGGTTTGGGATTTATTGCTGGAAATAACCTCACAGCAGACTTTGTGCAGCGGGAGGTTTGTTAGACAGATGAACCTCATAAAGAAGAAAAGAAAGATGACCTCCTTTTTACTGCTGTTGTGAAGTCTAGATGGTCATAATGGGAGACCTTTTATGGAGGATTTATTGCGGATTGAACTGTGCTGAATCCTACATTTGCAATAGAGTTTCCCTTAGAGCTTGGCATAGTTTTCCTTAAATCGCTCATTTGCCTTCGTTCATGTTTTCTGTGTGACACTTCCTTCTGTTTTCCTCCCTGCTGTTGGGATCAGCTGTGTTTCTGGCGAAGAAAGAAATTCACCTGTTACCTCAATGAATTGACAGAGGAGAGAGAAAAATTAAT
Organism: Upupa epops; assembly: GCA_013397515.1. Classification (NCBI taxonomy): domain Eukaryota; kingdom Metazoa; phylum Chordata; class Aves; order Bucerotiformes; family Upupidae; genus Upupa; species Upupa epops. Next base: position 33,527 of record VZRI01012207.1, on the reverse strand, counting down.
GCTTTTTGAGTTTAGACATCAGATGCTAAATGAATAAAGATGCTGAGATGTGTTTGACGTTTTTTGTGTGTGAAAGAATAAAGATGCTCTCCACCTCATGTTGACTCGGGAGCAATTATTGCTGGGAGAGCGGGTGAGCCCAAACACTGCTTTCCAATGTTGGTCAATGGGAGGGTGGGCTTTTTCATTAATAGTAGCTGCTCTATGAATTGACTGTGTTTTGTGTCTTTGGGTTGAACAACTGCTGGTGGAGCACAGGAGAACACGGAGCCTCAAAGTGCCTTGTAAATGATAGGGCCCCATGAGCACGCTTCACCCCTTCATGGGCCCTGTGGTTCCTGAGATGATTTCCCCTGGTTTTGGAAAGAGTAACCACCTTGAGACATCACCTTCAGAAATGCTTGTCCTGGATAGACTTACCGAGAGGTCATCAATCAGAAGAACTCGCAAGGCCAGCAGGGACAACAGACTCTGCAAGGAAGTAACAGCCCCTATTCCCACATCATGCCTTGAAATAAAATCTCAGGAATCAGCTCCCTGTGGAGGTGGGTAATGGAGAAGCTGAGGTTACAGTTAGTGACCTAAGGATGGATCTAAAATAACCATTAAAAACAGAAGTGCAAAATGAAGTGTAAACTTAATGGGAGGAGTAGAAAAAGCAAATTACCTTGTAAGAGGAACTGTGTCCTGGCTCTGCCACTTGCTGGTTCCATCCAGCCAGTGGTGGGGAAACATAGAACTCATTTAATAGGCTGGAAAAGCAAGGAACCAATAATAATTATGGCACTAATAATTGTAGTAATAACAAAACTGTCCTGCATCCAAAAGACAGCACTCCACCGGTCAGTAGGCATGAACATGGCCAAAACAAGGGCAAGAGGTTAGAATTTGACAGGACTAGGGGGAATGGAGCAAAGCTGGAGATGGGGAGATTTAGACTGGATGTGAGGAGGAAGTTCTTCACTGTGAGAGTGGTGAGAGCCTGGAATGGATTGCTCAGGGAGATAGTTGGGACCCCATCCCCGGAGGTGTTTAAGGCTAGGCTGGATGAGGCTCTGGCCAGCCTGATCTAGAGTGGAACTGGATGATCCTGTGGTCCCTTCCAGCCCTGACTGACTCTGTGATTCTATAACTTCTTCCCAGTGAGGGTGATGGGGCACTGGAGGGGGCTGCCCCGGGGGTTTGTGTGGTCTCCTTCTCTGGAGACGTTTGAAACCTGCCTGGAATTGGTCTGGGTGATCCTGCTGTGGCAGGGGGATTGGGCTGGATGGTCTTTCCAGAGTACTTCCAACCCGTAATGTTCTGTGATTCTGTGAATTCAGGGACAATAGATTTAGCGTAACACAGTCTCATCTCCAGAAGTGTCTTAGTTGGAATACGTGCTGTGGGAGGCTGTGCTGGGGTATAAAATGGCAAGTTCCTAAACTCAAAGGAGGCGTGAGCTCAAACAAAGAGTTGAAACAAGTAGGAAGAAAAATCTTCAGATTCTGATGAGCAGGAGGGCAGCTTTTTGTGTTTTCTGCATCAATTTTGGGATTTGAGGTGCTGCAATCTGTAAAAGTTTACACTGAAGCCACAAAACCCCCAGCTACTAGGTGTAAAATGCTGAAAGTAAGGATCTTTTTCATTACAGGGAGGTGAAACAGATCTGATTTCATTCTTTTTTATCATTACAGATGGTATAAACTCAGCCAGTAAAAAAACTTCCAGGCTCTGTGGTGGTTCAGATGGTAGTCACAGGAAAAGCGTAAATAAAGGGCTAAATTGCTTCACCGAGTGAAGCAAAGCCCAGCCCCAGCAAATAAAGAGCAAAGGGAGGGAATGCTAAGAGATGCAGCTGAGGGAGCTCTATTTAGAGTGGCTTTCGTGCTCTTCTTGGTCGTGGATCTTCTCTTGCCTTCACAGCATTTCATACAATTATAGAATCATTAGAGATCGGAAGGGACCTCGAAAGATCATCCAGTCCAATCTCCCTGCCACAGCAGGATCACCCAAACCAAGTGGCACAGGAACACAGCCAGGCAGGGGTGGAATGTCTCCAGAGAAGGAGACTCCACGACCCCCCTGGGCAGCCTGTTCCAGTGCTCTGTTACCCTCACTGAGAAAAAGGTCCTTCTGATATTTAGATGGAACCTCCTCTGTTCCAGCTTGCACCCACTGCCCTTGTCCTATCACCAGATGACCTTGAGAAGAGCCTGGCTCCATCCTCCTGACACCCACCATGTGTTCAGTTTGTGATGGTGACACTCTGATATCTGACAGCACTCACTTTGCTGAGGAAGCAAGCAGGAATTAAAGCTCAAGAAAGCCCCTGTACTCAACAGCTTCATGAACTACTTGCAGATGAAGCACAAAGACTTTTTGAACCTGGCCGTGTGTCTGTCTCACCTGAAAGCAGTAAGGAGTATTCATCTTCATATAACAGGTAACAACAGTACAGTTGATGTCAGTTGGTACAACTGCAATGGCACTGCAGGTGGAATCACAGTGTCTTCAGCTGGAGAAGGCCTTTGAGAGCATCAAGTCCTCCCTTTCATGTGGTTTGGCTGAGCAGTGTTGTAGTGGGGTGTGAGAGACCTTATCTAAGGGTGGGGATTGGTACAGAAGCAAAATGAAGGAACTGAATTTCTCCTAGAGACATACAGGGATGGAGATGTAGGTGGAGATAGATGGAGATGGAGGAAGAATTCCTTCACTGAAGGGGGGGTTAGGGATTGGAACAGGCTGCTCAGGAAGGGGGTGGAGTCACCATCCCTAGAGGTTCTCAAAAACTGTGTCGATGTGGCATTAGGGGACAGAATTTAGTGGGCAGGATGGGGTGGGGTTAATGGTTGAACTCAGTGAACTCCTAACCATAATGATTCTGTGAATCTGAGATCCCTTCTGTTTCTAGACTGCGTGGTCCATTGGAGAAACTGACACAGACAGAGGGAAAGAGTAAATACCAAAAAAGCCTCAGATTAAACAGAAAGCAGGATGCGCAGGATGCAGAGCCGGTGTGAGAGACAGAGACTGTCAGCTGGAGCAAAGGAATTTGATGTGAGAAGTAGCTCCTGATCCTGTATTTGTTTTGCATCAGTCTGAGGCAAAAGGGAGGAAAAAAGAAAGAGCGAAGGCTGTGACGAATTGAGAACTCTGAGCTACCCGTGCTCATTCATTGCACAGGGCTGCGGAAAAGCTTAATCCTGCTCTAGGGAATATTAGCAAGGATGTTTTTAGTAGAGAGATGGAGAGAAACGTCTGTGTTATTTCATGAAATGCTGCTGCTGGGTCTTCATTTCGGATCCTGCTTGCAGTCCTGGTCATCTCAAAATGAACTTAATTTGGAGCAGATGCAGTTCTCAGCAGGCTCCAGGGATGGATGAGAGCATGGCCTATCTGTCTCACGGCGGAAAGAACAAAGGAGTTTTCATTTAGCCTTGGCAAATCAAGGCTGAGAGGGAATAGGATTCCTCTTTGTAAATAATGCAAGGGACGAGTAACAAAGAGGGAGAGAAGTCATTAAAGGAGAGGCATGACTTAAGTTTGGAATGGAAAGGAAGTTTTCCTAACCATTCAAAGAGTAAGATCCTGGAGTGGGTCCCAGACAGGACAGTGGGAGCCAGGACCCTGAACTATTAGAAATGGACCTTCAAAAATTGTATAATTGAAAAGAAATGTTGACATGGAGACAGTAAATTGCAGCTGTGGGAAAAGACTTTGGGTGCCCCTGTATTGTCCTATCCAAGGGCAGTCCAGTAACAGCTGGACTGTAGATGATGCTGTATTTTCCTTGCATGAATCTCACACTTCAGGGCCAGTTACCTACAGCACCCAGAAAAATCATCTTCCTCCTCAGTATGAAGGACAATGTAATTTCTTCTCTTTCTTAGAGCCCCTGAGCGCTGAACACTGGCAGGTGCCAGGCAAAATGCAGACAGCACGTGCTCACTGTCCTAGAGTCGTTCAATTTGAGCTGGAAAATGATAGAGTGAGGCTGGACAGGAGGAGAAAGGTCTGAAATTTGAGGGTGGGGGATCCCTGGAACAAGCTGCCCAGAGATGGGGTGGAGGCCCCATCCCTGGAGCCATTCAAGCTCAGGCTGGCTGGGGCTCTGGGCAGTCTGTTGTGGTTAGAGATGGCCCTGCTTGGTGTAGGGGGTTGGACTGGATGCACCTTGGAGGTCCCTTCCAACCCAACACATTTTATGATTCTACAGTTTTAATCCCCCTGATTCAATGCTTGGGCTTGAGTTGGGCCCCTTGCTTTGGGCTCATGAAGGAATTTTCAACCACATGAGACAGGGATTTGTTTTGGGGTCATTTGTGGGGATCATCTGTGGTTTTTAACTTTCTGCCAATTCCAATATTGACTCAGTGTTGATGATCTCAGTTTCCAGTTCCTTTTGTAGCACAGTGTTGCTTTGAACCTTTGGATTCAGTGCAAGAGCTGGGCTGAGAGGGCTGGGGGTGTTTGGATTGGAGAAGAGGCATCCCTGGGGAGGCCTGGTAGCCTTTTGGTACTTAAAGGGGCCGATAAGAGAGATGGGAAGAGGCTCTTTAGCCAGAGCTGTTGTGACAGGACAAGGGGTGATGATTTTAATCTAAAAAAAGGGGAGATCTAGACTAGGCAGAAGAGTGTGAGACTCTGGTCCAAGTTGTCCAGGGAGGTGGAACAATCCCAGGTCAAGTTGGACCTTGGGGCTCTTCGTAACCTGTTGTTGTTGGGGATGTCCCTACTCACTGCAGGGAGTGGGCCTGGGTGAGCTTGGAAGGTCCTTTCTAGCCCAAACTACTGTGTGATTCTATGAGGTGTAGAGTGAATTTGCAAGAAGCAACAGCTCTCTAAACATACCCCCGAGTTAATGCTTTCATAAATCTTCACTACAGCGTGGCCATTTGCCATTCAGCGTTACCCACTTCAGAGAGCAAATGGGACTCATTACTGAATTACTCCAATGTAGAAGCACCCCTGACACCTCTCTTGGTGACCATTTCTTGGGAGTAATTGCATTAGTGACAGCCGATTACACGGCAATCTTCTGTTCCCACAAAATTAAGGTAATTACTGGAGCTAGGAACACATCCCTCTATGCTCTGCCCTGGCAAGGAAGCTGGTAAAAGGCGATGCGCTATTTCAATTCTTTGTACCATGAGAACCATTAAGGTTTCATTATCTCACTGCTGTGGTGTGGGAGAAGCTTTCTTATCTGAAAGGATCACAGAAACAAAATCATTGTTTGAAGCTAAAAATTCCAGTCCATAAAGAGGGGAGAATGAGGTCTTTTTGCTTTTAGGTTCCTCAACAAGGATGGAGGAAACGCCTTTGAAAACTGTCAATGAGCTGGAGCTCAGTGCTTTGAAGGTAGTGGATGTCTGTCTTTGAAGTAGAGTTATTATGCTAAAGGTGGAGTTTTCTTTGAACTGGACTGTCCTGAGAAGCTGCTGTGGATTTAGCTTCATTCTGGAGTAAATAGTTATTAATTTGAGGGTCCCAGAGCACTGGAACAGGCTGCCCAGGGGAGTTGTGGAGTCTCCTTCTCTGGAGACGTTCCAGACCTGCCTGGATATGTTCCTGTGTGACTTGGTCTGGGTGATCCTGCTGTGGCAGGGGGATTGGGCTGGATGGTCTTTCGAGGTCCCTTCCGATCCCTAATGATTCTATGATTAGTGCTTGTTGCATTAATACACCATGTCACCTACTATTAATATTAACAGCAAAGGAAGTGGCTCCTTTAAAATGTCTAGGAAATGTCTTATGGTATCAGAGTCAAGATGTCAAAAGCAGCTTTTCTTGCAATAAGTTTCTCTTATTTTCTCTTTGGTGCCAAGAGGACTGGTTGCAATCACTGCTCCAGCCTCCATTTGTTGGACATCTTTTATGTCTCTTTAAGGAGCCTGTCAAGATGTCCTGATAGTCAGACAGCAGTAACTGCCTCCCTTAGGACAGATTCTGACCACAATAACAGCAGCAACACTGCTGGTTGGGGGTTGCTGCAGGTCAGCCGTGGTTGGAAGCTGTCAGTGCCTGTGCGTACATGGTTATGGAGAAGGTGTGTGGGACACCTTGTCAGAGTCTAGCAGTCACGTTGGAAGTGTTAACTGAGCTGGGTAGGTGCTGCTGTCTGAAAAACTGGAAGAGTAGCAACAAACCCATTAGTCGTTATCTGCTTAGCTGATTTTAATCAAGTGGAAGGCAACACTGCTCCTCTGGCTCTGCGACTGAGTTGGTGTTACTGATCATTTCTATTCACAGAATCACGGAATCATGTAGGTTGGAAAAGATCTTTAAGATCATCCAGTCCAACCCTGAACCCAGCTGTCCCAAGGCCACTGCTAACCCCTGTCCCTCAGCTCCAGCTCTCTATGGCTGTGAAACACAGCCAGGGGTGGCGATTGAAATCCTCCTCCTTGGACAGCCTGTGCCAAGGCCTGAGGGCCCTTTCCAGGGAGAATGTTCTCCTCATCACCAACCTAAACTTCTCCTGGGGCAGCTGGAGCCCATTTCCTCTTGTCCTGCCCCTTGTTGCACATCAGAAGAGACCAACTCTCTCCTTTCTCCAACCTCCTTTCAGGTAGCTATAGACATCAAGAAGGTCTCCCATCACCATCCTTCAGACTTGTCCAAGCTGTGGCTCTCAGAAGCGGTGGAGTGTTGCCTTGTGGCAGCAGGATGGATGTGCCGATTTCACGGGGTAATCTACGCAATTTCATGTTTGCACAGAAAATGTCCAAAGCAGCTTGAGTGAGAGGTTGCTAATTTGAAGAGGATTCATGAAAGAGGCACCAACAACATCCATCAAGTATCCTCTCAGGCTCCTGAGCTCTGTTGTTGAGATGAAGAAGGAACCAAACACTGTAGGTTTAACCGAGAAATAGATGAGAGGTCCATCTGCCCATGAATATTTCTGGCAATTCCCTGCGTGAGGGCTCAACTCCCTTCTTTTTGAGGACTGCAAATAAACAGCTATCGGATGTGTTGACTGTTGCTGCCTCCCGCAGACAGTAATGGGAGTTATGAGGGGAATAACAAGCTCTCCATTTACTGACACTGTCACTTGCAGATGATGGGGGGGGGGTGTGTGTGTAAGAAAGGAGAGCCCTATTAGGTTTCATAACTTTCAGATGTGACTTTAATGAGATAAAAGTAAGATTAATCTTGAAACAAATTAATTCAACACTTTGTGGTCTTTGCAGATGCCCTGCAATGTTTACAGTACTTACATTTCATTAACTTCTCTTTATTAGTGCTTCTCAGTGCCAGGAGATGTTTGCAGCAAGCAGCACTGAATCTTCCATGTAAATATCAGCAGAAACTTCTTCCCAGGGAGGGTCCCGGAGCACTGGAACAGGCTGCCCAGGGGGGTTGTGGAGTCCCCTTCTCTGGAGACGTTCCAGCCCCGCCTGGCTGTGTTCCTGTGTGACTTGGTCTGGGTGATCTTGCTGTGGCAGGGGGATTGGACTGGATGATCTTTCGATCCATAGAATCCCTGATGATTCTATGAGTCTATGATTTACAGGTGTATTTTGTCCTTTAACTCTTCCTTTCATGTCCACAAAATTCACTGGTGAATCCCTGAGCTGTTTACAGCTGGAGGAGTGAAAACCTGTGATGCTTTGGCAAGGGTACAAGCAGGAGGAGTAAGCCTGACCTGTATATAACATATTCATGGTGAGATTAACCAGCTTTATAGAACTCTTGAGGCTCTCTGGGGGAAGGTGGTGAGCATGGGACTTCTGTCATAGGTGGAGAAGGATTTCACCGTCATCAGCCTTGTAAAGAGAAGCAAAATGTGCGGCTGATCAGGTTCTCTCATATAATCCCTGTTTGCATGTGACGATGTAAGCAGAACTTGTTTCCTGCTGGCATTTGATTGTAGGAAAAAGAGATGGTTCTGTAGAAATGACCCCTGCTCTGCAGTAGCAGGGAGAGCTGCAGGGAAGGTGCGTGGTTTGCATCCAAATTCTTTAATCCCTTGCAATTTGTGGAGCACTGACACAAAGTTATCTGACAGAACCTTTGTTTTCATGTCAGTATCACAGCAGTGTCATCCCAGAAATGTCTCAGCAATGTCTCACCCTAGAGTAAGGCTTCTCAGGCAAGGCTAACTCTAGGAATCAGATACCCAAGGGCAGGTGGACTCTGGACTTACCATTCTCTCTCTGTTCCTGAGATAGAGCACATCAATCCTTAAAGCCAAGAGTAGGATAGATGTTGTCCACACTCTGGAGAGCAAATGCCACCTGAACCACATTGGAAGACACCAAATAGGTGTGTGCTGCTCTCTGCAATTTATGGAAATTATTAATCAAAATGTCTTGCTTTCAGAGGGGCTTGTAGAGGGGCTGCCCATCCACTGACATTCTGCTGTCAAACAGGAACAACCAGCATGTTCAGCTCCAGCGGCACCCACAAGTGCTTCACCCTTCCCAGTTATTCAATACAACAAGGAGATTGCATAGCTCAAAGTAAACTCCCTGCATGCTCACCAGCCTTAAAAACCACCACAGCAGAGGGAGAAGACCCTGCAAGGAGATGCACAGCTCAGTGTGCAGGTAGGACCATTCTGTCGCTGGCTCTTGAAATGTGGTGGTTTAGCGGCCATGATGGGGTTGGGGTGACAGTGGATTTGATGAACTTGTAGGTCCCTTTCAGCCTTACCTATTCTATAAGCCTGTGGTTCTATGACCTGTTTGTCTTCCAAAGCTTGAACGCAAACGGAACCATAAGGTAAAATGGATGTCGTAGCCCTGTGTTGTCAAAATGCCACAGGATTCAATAATCTGGTCATTCTGCTGGGCAGTTTTTCCCAGTAAGAGAAACATTTATCTGGATGAACTATCATGAGGTCAACATCTCCTTAGATCTGCTAAGGGCAACTAATGCAGAATACAGAGATGCTCACAAGAACTTCATTACACTGACAGGGGTGATACGGCACAGCTTCTCAGGGACACCTGTCCCAGTGTCTCATCACTCACTCTGATCTCATTCTACAACTGCATGAGCTGCCCAGTGGATGAGGGGAAGGCTGTGGATGGGGTCTGCCCAAAAAGCCTTCAAGAGGGTCTCCTGCAGCATCCTCCTGGAAAAGCTGGCAGGTCATGGCTTGGATGGGGGCACCCTCTGCTGGGTTAGAAACTGGCTGGATGACTGGGCACAGAGAGTGGTTGTGAATGGTGCGCATCCAGTTGGTGCCCAGCGAGCAGTGGTGTCCCCCAGGGATCAGTGCTGGGCCCAGTTCTATTCAGCATCTTTAGTGAGGACCTGGATGAGGGGATTGTATCTGCCCTTAGTAAATTTGCAGATGACACCAACTAGGGGGCGGGTCTGTTGATCTGCTGGAGGGGAGGGAGATGCTGCAGAGAGATCTGGACAGGCTGGGTCAATGGGCAGAGACCAAGGGGATGAGGTTGAACAGGGCCAAGGGCAGGGTCCTACACTTTGGCCACAGTAACCCCCTGCAGNTGAACAAGACCAAGGGCAGGGTCCTACACTTTGGCCACAGTAACCCCCAGCAGAGCTACAGCCTGGGGGATGAGTGGCTGGAGAGCAGCCTGGCAGAGAGGAACCTTGCAGTACTGGGTGACAACCGGCTGAACAGGAGCCAGCGGGGTGCCCAAATGGCCCAGAAAGCCAATGGCATCCTGGCTTCTATCAGGAGTAGTGTGGCCAGCAGGACTAGAGATGTCATTCTCCCTCTGTACTGGACACTGGTGAGGCCTCCCCTTGAGTTCTGTGTGAAGTCCTGGGCCCCTGACTTTAGGAAAGAGATTGAAGGGCTGCAGTTAGTCCAGAGGAGCAACGAGAGGCAGGGGAGAGTTATTGTCAAATCCGGATCAGTCCAAAGACTAAGAGTGTCAGTTCTCTCATCAAAGCAACACCAGCAATACTTTAACAGCCACATCTGCTGCTATTTTGGTGCCCGAGTGAATTCAGGACTTTTTAGGCTTTAACCAAGAATCCTTCTTTATTGTGTGTGTTTCAAGCAGTCTCGGAGTTACCGAACCTCACTGTGAGCTGGATGTCTTACTGAGACCTTCAAATACTTTTCCAACTCTTTAGTCCTTCCAACTGATGATTTAATTTTTCAAGGTCTCGTTGCTGTATGGCCTCCCCTCTGGCAGTGTTGAGGATGTGTAGGTTAAGGTGGTTTTATTTGCATTTACAGGTATTTAAGGATAAGCATGTGGCTGAACTTAAACCTGAGCTGCCTTTGCATTCCCTACAATCATTATGGTTGGAAGAGATCTGCAAGATCATCAAATCCAACTGTCATCCTCAACCCACTAATATTTCATGCAAAACGTGGACTCTGTGATCTCAGGGCAGTGATTCTGGTTGGAGTTTCACACTCTCCTCTTTGTTACAGTGGCTACTTGCAGGAATGTTGAGGGTTGACCTCATTCATGTCTATAAGTGTGTGAGGGGTGATCTGATGTGAGGGAGCTGATCCGAGCTGCAAACAGCACTGGTTTTGCCTATTGTCATGTTTTTTCTTGCAGCCCTTTCTGCTGGGAGCATCTGGGAGAAAATCTTTTGATCTATTTTTGAAGCAAGCTTTTAGCTTTCATGGCTTGGGAGAAGGTGGAGAGAAGTGTAACCCAGTGGGCTTCCTCAGGAGACACTTTTGCCTGGGGTTGTCAATAAACCGGACAGGTCTTCTCTTTTCTTTCTAGTCTTCTGAGCATCCCATCATTCCAGGAGGAAGGTAGGATAGCCCAAGGTTCACCCTACCCCTTAGCTGTCTCTTCGCCATTTACCCACAGACTCAACATCTCTGTTCTTCCCTGGAAACACAGAAGTTCCTTCTCTTTCTGGCTCTGGTGAGCTATGCTAGCTGTGAGCTCTTTGCCGTGGCAGCTGCTGCTGATCTCTACGTGCTGGAGTTATTCATCTGAAATTATAGGGCCTCTTCACAGCATCTTGAACAATCCTTGTAAAACGATGAAGCAGGAAGAATGGTCCTCTGCTGTGTGAAGAACTCTCTCCTGTCCTGGACTGACTTGCTCCCTAGCATTCACTGCAGTCCAAGCAATTTGATTTAATTATCACTACTCATGCCTCATGGTGCTTCGTTTGGTCAAGGATAAAAGGCTAGAGCCTGGTCCTTCTAGTGGAGATAATCTCTACCTGGGCAAGTGGAACTTGGCTTTCCAGAGGTGATTTCCAAGGCAGGACTCGGAAGTGCTGAATGATTCACCCCAGTAAGACTGAAACTCCTGGTTTTCCTTTTGTCCAGCCCATGGAGAACACTGGATGCTGTGACATGTGGCAGCGTGGAATGGGAGGATGGTGTCAGACCCAAATCCTCGCATGGTCTGTAATGAACTTTACGTGGCAATATGTGCTTTCCCAGGGAGCAGCTAATAGCCAATAAAGCCTAGAAGTGTTTCCCCACAGAACTGTTGAGCTACATGATGAGATATGAAGAGCCACTTTGCACGTGTCAGCCTCTATTCTGAAAGGAGTGTTACTCACCTTGCCTTCTGCAAACTCCTTTCTTGCACGGCTTTAGCTCCAGGATGCTCTCTGGGCTCCACACGCACTCGATGGTTTACAAACACATTTCTGATGTCTCTGAACGATCAGGTGCATCCACTGTATCCTTGCCTGAATATCCAGCATTATGACTCTCTAAAGTAATAATCTGCCTTAAAATGCAAATGCATCTGTACCTACTTGATTGGTTTTTGTCCCCCTGTTAGCACTGACAGTGTCATTTCCTGGTGACCACTGAGATTACACAGCCAGCGATGTGCTCTTGTGGCCAAGAGGGCCAACAGCATCCTGGAGGGGATCAGAACTGGGGTAGTTAGCAGATCAAGGGAGGTTCTTCTCCCCCTCTACTCTGCATTGGTGATACTGCATCTGGAGTACTGTGTCCAGTTCTGGGCCCCTCAGTTCCAGAAGGACACAGAGCTGCTGGAGGGTGTCCAGCATAGAGCAGCGAAGATGGTGAAGGAAGTAGAACAGCTCCCTTATGAGGAAAGGCTGAGGGAGCTGGGTGTCTTTAGCTTGGAGGAGGCTGAGGGGAGACCTCACTCATGTCTATAAATCTGTGAGGGGTGGGTGTCAGTAGGATGGAGCCAGGCTCTTCTCAAGGTCATCTGGGGATAGGACAAGGGGCAACGGGTGCAAGCTTGTTGAAAGAACTTTTTTGAAGTGAGGGTAACGGAGCACTGGAACAGGCTGCCCAGGGGGGTTGTGGAGTCTCCTTCTCTGGAGACGTTCCAGACCCGCCTGGCTGTGTTTCAGTGTGACTTAGTCTGGGTGATCCTGCTGTGGCAGGGGGATTGGACTGGATGTTCTTTTGAGGTCCTTTCCGATCCCTAATGATTCCAGGATTCCATGACACACACATTTAGCATTTTATATTCCTAAAGCATAAACTCTCTCCTATCACATGTGACTTCAGGACACAAGAGCTTTAACTCCAGGGACAGCTAAGCTAGTGGTAGCATCGAACAGATCTGGAAAACCTGTGATCCTCTCAAGACAAAGCAATAGAATTCCAGAGAGTGGCTGCTCTCTGGAAAAAAAAAGCAAAAAGTGTTTGCTTTCCTTTAGCCTTTCTCTGGGTGAGGGACAAACAGCAGCCTCAAAACAAAGGCTGCTACTTAGTCGAGTTTTCTAGAATGGGGTTAGTGATCTCAGGGACAACTAGGTGATTCCTCCATCCTTTGGGTGAGCTGCACTAGCAACTGGGATGAAATCGTAGGCTGAGCAGTAGGGTTTGCTCGGGATGGTTCCTTCTTATGTGTAAAAAAAAAAGCACTCCAGTACCCAAGTCGGTCTCTTACACCCGTTAACCGTGACTGCCTTGGTTTGCTCCACATCTCCTCTACCAGGAAACACAGCTAGGGGTGGCAATTAAACCCCTCTCTGGGCAGCCTGTGCCAAGGGCTGAGGGTCCTGTCCAGGGAGAAGGTTCTCCTCAGGCCCAACCTCACGCTCCCCTGGCTGCTGCACACAGTGTTTGTCAGCTCTAAAGGTACTGGTGGGAAATCAGACGCTGCTGCCATCGAGTTAACACCATTCTGTCTCCACACAGAGCTCTGTTACCACCTTGTGGCCTTTTCTGCCACATCTGCTGATGCTCAGAGCATCAGGACTTTGAATCATAGAACCACAGGGTTGGAAGGCACTTCTAAAGGGCATCTGCTTCACTCCCCTACACCAAGCAGGGCTATCACTCACCAGACCAGATTACCCAGATTACCCAGCCTGAGCTTGAGTGACTCCAGGGATGAGGCTTCCACCCCCTCTCTGGGCAGCCTGGTCCAGGGATCCCCCACCCTCAGATCCCAGACCTTTCTCCTCCTGTCCAGCCTCACTCTGCCCTTTCCCAGCTTCAAACCAGGACCCTTGGTCCTATTGTGCCCTGCTCTCAGGAACAGCCTTCCCAGCCTTCTGACAGTCCCTGCCAGGAACTGGAAGGTCACTATCAGGTTCCCCTGGAGCCTTCTCTCTCTGTGTTCTCCTGAACAACCCCAGCTCCCTCAGCCTGTCCTCAGAGCAGAGGGCCTCCAGCCCTCTCAGCAGTTTTTGGTGTCCTCTGGACCCTCTCCATCAGGCTCTCATCCTTCTTTTGTTGGGGGCTCCACAGCTAGACATAGGACTCTAGGTGAGGTCTTATCAGGGCAGAGGAGAGGGGTAGAATCACTTCTCTTGCCCTGCTGGCCCCAGAGATGCTGATGCAGCCCAGGATGCTGTCTGTTTCTGGGCTGCAGTTGCAGTTGGTGGCTCATGGCCACCTTTCCATCCACTAGTGCCCCCAGATCTGGAGAGCACTGCAGCCTTTCCAGCTGACACCTTTATACTTGGCCTTGGCTTTCACCGGGATGCCCCAAAACTGGAGAACTAAAGCATGAAGAGCAACTACTAACCAGCCCTCAGGTGTTCTGCAGATTGCTTTCAAACCAAGCGCTTTTAGTAAAAACAAAAACAAATAAAGGAGAAGCTGAAACGTGGATCCTGTCAGGACCTGAACTCTTCCCTGCAGAAAATCTGTGTTTCCCTCCGAGTTCAACAAGCTGATGTTGAGTAGGTTCAGGAGTAAAAGAATCTGAAAGGGTTGAGAGAGAGCGATAAAGGACAGTGAAGAGTGCACCCACTGGTCTGTAGGACAGATAGAATCACAGAATCATTAGGGATCGGAAGGGACCTTGAAAGATCGTGGGGCCTTAAGCACAGCCACTCTTCATGAGCAGCCTTATGAGCAGCTGATCTTGCTGTGAACTAGGGGTAACTGAGATGACCTTTCATGTGCAACAAGCGGAGGAGGTTGCAAGTGGGAGAAGTCCTTCGGTGAGGACTTCCTGGGATTTCCTGGCTGGGTTGACCGGTTTGGTTATTTTTGTGCTGGTTATTTATTCATCCCTGGGATGGATTTGCATTGCTTCAGAACTGAAACAACTGAGGAGGAGATGGTCCCAAACAATGTCTGAGTGTCCCCGTCTGAGTGGTGGTTAGCTGAGCAGTGGCACTGGGGAGCTCAGCAGGGAGGTGCCACCCCAGCAGGCAACTATCTGGGCTTCACCTGTCCAGGGCTGAGCTTTCTGGCTTCTGTCAACACACGAATGGATATCCTGAGTTCATTTCTTAAGCTTTTCCTTCTCCTGAAAGAATGTCTTCCCTGCTGCAAGGCGCAGAAGCAGAGAATTGCTCAGGTTGGAAGGGATGGCGGAGATCATCAGCTCCAGCCTCCCTCCACAGGCAGGGACAAGCCATGTTTTGATGTTTCGATGTGATTTTGGCCTTAACTCTAAACCGAGATGGGGGTTCTGCAGGAGAGAGGGAGTTTTCAGGAGGAAACACAAGAGTTTTAAGCATTACATTGCAAAAGTCTTCTGATATTTGAGAGGACCTTTAGGGGATGGTTGCATCGCAAACCCCATCCAGCCAAGCCTCTGTCAGGGTTCAGGTTGTCAGGGACCCAGGCACTGTCCCATACAATGGTTTGCACTGCCTACAAACCATTCACATTTCAAACACTGGTTGTTCCAGTCTTGATTCCTCCCTGCAAACTCCCATCAACCCAGTCAGGTGTGTTTCTGCATCTCAGAATGACTCGATGCCTCCAAACCCTTGTCATTAAATCCCTTTAGAAAGTAGGGGATTAGAATCCTTTGTTGCTTTGTGTCCGCTAAAAATGACTCTTGGGTCTGTCCACAGATTCTGCTCTGAAGGCACAAAAGGCAGGATGGTAAAAAGGCTCTTCCTTTGTTTGCCTTTCTGTCTGGCGGAGGTGGAGAATAATCCCAACATGTAATTCCTCTGGCAGATCACAGAAGGAAACAAAACGGGTTACATCTGCTTCCCTTCCCCCAGCCCAGAGTCCTTGATTTGCAGACACCGTCGTGGATGAAGTTGGTAATTACTGTGCTTTATGCTAAGGCTGGGCAGAAGAAGACCTGCATGATGATTAATACGCAGGTAACGATGAAGAATACCCGGATAATGGTGAAGCACATTATGTTTAATCAGGCTGAGGTTTGGAAACGGATGTTTGAGCACTCACTGTGGCGAGAGGCAAAATACTGGCTGTAATGCGCTCTGATAAAGGAATTCAAACAACACTGGACCAAAAGGCAGAGAAGAGAGCAACTACCGGGCATAAAACCCCTTTCGTATGCTTTGAGCTACATAAAAGTGATCATTCATGGGTGTAGGGGTGCTTCTACACAATGCACACGCACAGTGTCGCTTCCTCAATGGAGAGAATCAGAGCAGGGATCTGAAGATGCCATGTGGCAGAAGGATTTGGTGGGGAGCATAGTTTGCAGCAGGCAAAAAGGAGCTGTGTTGTTTGTGGCATGGGGGCAAATACTTTGCGTTTATTTCTAAATAGATTAGTAATGTGTCTGCACTGGGGAACGTCGGATCTTCTTCATTTACGAATGAACCCACTTCCAGTGGTGTTATATATAAAGGATCCCAACCACAGAGTGGAGTGGAACAATATAACAATTTTATTATGGTAGAAGGCAAAACAGCGCACTGGGCGGCCCGGGAGTCGCAGCTCCACCGATGGCTCGCGCCTTTCACTTACAAACAGCCCCTTTTTTATCCCCCTCTGAAGTCGGTTGTGACATCGATATCCTCTGTTGGTGTCTTCATGGCTTCACTTAGGGAATTTCCATCTGGTATCTTGACCTTGCTCTGCTTTACAGTCTTTCTTTGCATAACATCTGTGCACATAATGCTGTGACAGGGCATTTACATCTTATGGTTTTGCAGGATGTTCCTTGCGATATCCCTTACCATTCAAAACATACTTCCTAGTGAGAACAAACATCCTCTGGTTTTCTCCTTGACCAGCAAATAGCCTTATCAATCCATTACAGTGGCATCAGTGCTGCCATACTGGGCTTCCCAGGCTGTGATTTGGCTATCAGATGTGGTTTTTGAGGGGCTGTAGTTTTACACAAGGACTAAGTAAATGACCACTGTGAAAAGCAAGCAGACAAAGGAGAAGGAGATCATTGAGATGTTCACTCCCCAGGACCACCTTCTTTAGTTCAAGTCCCTAAAGCTCCTGTGGAAGGTCCTAAAAAAGAAGTTACCCGGTTTCATAGAATAATAGGATTCCCTAGACCAAGTCGCACAGGGACACATCCAGGTGGGTCTTGAAGGTCTCCTGAGAAGGCGACTCCACATCCTCCAGCCCCAAACCCTGATTTGCAGAAGAGGTGCATAAAACCCACACAAACCTGTGGAGGCTGTGTCTGGATAAGTGTAAGAGTCGTTTGGGGTTGGAAGAGACTTTTAACACCACCTGGACCAACAGTCAACCCAACTCATCAAATATTAAGCAAACCATATTCATTGTACAAATAGGAGCTCACATGGATGGCAACAGGCAGAGCCTTGGTTTTAATCCTTGTCAAGAAATACAACCACCGACACCAGTAACGGCATAGAGCAACGAAGATGATGAAGGAAGTAGAGCACCTCCCTTGTGAGAAAAGGCTGAGGGAGCTGGGTGTCTTTAGCTTGGAGAAGAGGAGGCTGAGAGGTGGACTCATGAGTATCTATAAATATATGAGGAGTGGGTGTCAGGAGGGTGGAGCCAGGCTCTTCTCAAGGTCATCTGGTGACAGGACAAGGGGCAATGGGTGCAAGCTGGAACAGAGGAGGTTCCCTATCAATATCAGGGGACCTTCTTCCCAGGGAGGGTCCCGGAGCACTGGAACAGCCTGCCCAGGGGGGTTGTGGAGTCTCCGTCTCTGGAGATGCTCCAGACCCACCTGGCTGTGTTCCTGTGAGACTGGGTCTGGGTGATCCTGCTGTGGCAGAGGGATTGAACTGGATGATCTTTCGAGGTCCCTTCTTCCAATCCCTAATGACTCTATGATTCTATGTGACTACTATTCATGACCCTGATACATCAGAGCCAGTCTTTTCTGACAGAAAAAGGAAATAGCATCATTTCAAGGGAATGTAACATCTCATAAACCTTCTAAAGGGGAAATGACAGGAACAATCCTGTCTGAATGACTCAGTTGATTGTTTGTTAGTGATAAATACTCAGCATTTGTATTAGTAAACGGTACCACAGGCCAGAAGAAAATCTACCTCTATGAAAAATTTCAAATAGAAAGGTAATGTGTTCTCCTGATTTCACAGGGATTGTGCTCGGGTATTTTGGAATTGCCATTCAGATCCACGTTTGCTGAGAGATTCATTTCTTCCAGTCCTCAGAAAGGCTGTTTGATTTAGATGAACTTTATTAGCGGGAAACTCTGTGGAGATCAATTCAAACAGAAATACCAGGGATGAAGAAGCATGTAGGAGCTGAGTCTCAGTGGATTTGGGTGAGTATTTGGGAACCATATAGGGCAAGGAGATTCAGAAATTCCTAGAATGGTTCAGATGGGAAGGGACCTCTCTCAGCCTGTCCCCATAGGAGAGGTGCTCCAGCCCTTACTCATCCTCGTGGCCCTCCTCTGGACACGTTCCAAGAGCCCAATATCCTTCCTGTAATGGGGGCTCCAGAACTGGAGGACGCAGTACTGCAGATGGGGTCTCATGAGAGCAGAACAGAGGGGAGGATAAAATCATTCTCACCAGCAGCTCAGCTCTGACTTTTAAATCCTCTTTCTGGGAGTTGTTGAGTGTTGCCCAGGAATGAACGAATACCCTGGTCTCTGAGGTCTTGGAAATGGGCCCTTTGGGTACCCAACTTCTGACTCTGAGAGCTGCAGGCTGGTCAATGTCATGCGCAGTCCTCCTGAAATTATCAGAATCGCTGGCTGTAGATGCTGGAACACAAAGCAGTGGCATTGGCTCCGCAGCCTCCCAATGAACTTTGTTTGTTGATTGGTGAAAAACCTGATGCTCGGCTCTGCATTTTCTTCTAGTCCTCTTAAAGGCCTCAGGACTCTCTTGAGGTGATTTACACCCTGGCAAACTGTTTCCTGAGCCCATTTCTAACTCGTTGCTTTTTTCTATCACACATTCTGAACTCAGGTAAAAATGCTTCCATTGCCTTTCCTGTGTGGCCTTATCCACAGGACGATGTCCTGTGTTGGGTTGGAAGGGACCTTCAAAGGTCACCTAGTCCAGCCCTCCTGCAACAAGCAGGGGCATCTCTTCCTAGAACAGGTTGCCCAGGCTGACCATGAACGTTTCCAGGGATGGGGTCTCCACCGTCTCTCTGGGCGGTACTATCTCATCTCTTATCCCCTTATCTTATTTGAGAGGCAGAAGAAGAGCTAAGAAATCTTCTGTAAAGCTCCTCACTCCAAGCTCCTCCATTACCGCAGGAGTCAGTGCACCAATTAGCTGTTTGAACTAGGGTCACGCTAAACTTGGAAGAAACACAGTGCCAACCCCAGTGTCAAGTTCCCTCCATCATCCTCTCAGCAATCTGAATTTTTCCACTCAGATTTTGCAGTCTGACCTTCACATGAGGAGACAGGTAGGAAACTACTCAGCTGCCCAATGACTTCCTGACGGCAACAGGATGGCTTATGTCAGCTCTGCCACCAGGAACTCTCTCTGCTCTGCTGAGCACATCTGTATTTCAACAAGAGAGACTCCTTGGCAGCTGAAGCTCTGCATGAAATTGTACGTTGTCAGCTACAGGTAAGTCAGCTCCACAGAATTTGTAGCCCAAACCAATTCCTAAATTGTCTTTGCAAACTGCCATCAGCTGCTGTGCAGACAAGGAAGTCCCTGCCTAACTGTTGTGCCAGCAGAGGGTTAGGTTGTCCATCAGGAGAAATCTCTTCCCTGCCAGAGTGCTGGAACAGAGATTGGAACAGGCTACATAGGGTGGGGGGAGTAGCAGTCCCTGGAGCAGTTCCTGGATGAGTTGATGTGGCCCTGAGGGACAGGATTGTGTGGCTGTGGTGGGGTTGGGTTAACAGTTGGACTGGATGATCTTAGAGGTCTCTTCCAACCTTCATGGTTCTGTGATTCTGTGATGAATTCCTGACTCATGGATTGGGTTCTAAGGGCTCAAAGTATGTTCTGCAGAGCAGCTGCAGTAGGCTTTCTGTGGCAGTGGGTCCACTTGGATCTTGGAGGGCTGTGTTGAAAAGCTGTGCAGAGCTGGAGCTCAGGGACAGAGTTTAGCAGTGGCCTTGGGACAGCTGGGTTCAGGGCTGGACTCAATGACTTTAAAATCTTTTCCAGTCTAAAACACTCCTATGACTCTATGACTGTTCTTCCATGAAGAAAACTGTTTCCTTTGAGAACCAGGGGCCTCTGCAGTTTCCTCTGCCTGTCAGTGCCACAAACTCATCAGGAGGTGGATGGAAAAAGACCCTTTTCTGTGTGTGGGAGGATAAAAATGGGGGCTTTATCACTTTATCACAGAATTCTTGAACCCTAGTTACCTGGGACTCCACCCAGCACTTGTCCTGTGACGTTTAAGACTCTCATTCCTCTCCCTACCAGCATCTTTCTGTAGCTAAACCACAATCTGTGGGCATCTGTCTCTGAGTGTCAAAGTTGTTGGCTGGTCCTGAAGCTGTCCATCACTCCTCTCTGGAGATTTTCTGGTCCTGCAGGGCCTTTGTTCTTGTCCCCCATGATCTTCCCAGGGCTGCGGCCGATGTCAAAGCTGGGAATGCTGGCAGAAGTGTGTTTTCTGGTTTGCTTTCAACCACTGTCATTGACTCCCAACATTCCAGGTGCCTTTCTAGCTGCTGCCGAGATTTCAGATGACATTTTGGAGAGAAGCGAGTACCATCCATCATAGCTCTGTTTCCGGAGATCATTTAGCCCATCACTGTGTGCACATGGAACCAGGGTTGTTTTGCTCCGTGCATATTCCTTTGCTCACATCAGCATTTAATTTCATCTGCCCTCTTATTGCGCAGTCATTCCGCATCAGCCCAGCCTTCTGGTCATTGTCAGAGGCTGATTTGGACGCCAGGTAATTTCTCATCCTCTGCAAAACATCACGACACAGCTGTAGTCATATTTTTTGTTAGACTTCGGTGCCAAAACCTGTTTGATCTCATCCACCCAGCAGCGGGATCCAGTGCAATGAGAGGATAACCCAAACAAGGAGGAAGTGCCTTCTCCTGGAAGCTGTCACATTTTTTTATTGTCTGGAAACAATCTGCTGTCGGGCTGTAGTCTAAATCCCATGGTTTATCCCATGCTCAAGAGGCTGATGTCGAAGCTGCCGTTCCAAATTGCAGTATAGTTTGCAAGTGGTGTCAGGCAGCCTTTAAATAGAGTCTTTGTACAGTAACAACAGTACGGCCACGATGCCCCTGTCTTGGACTTTGCCCCTTTGTAGTGGAGTAGTTGGATGCAGTAGTGAAGGGATCCTCCCTGCTCAGACAGTGATGTGAAGGAGCTCGATCCTCTCAGGACTGCAGTTATTCTCACATTTAATTTCAAATAAACATCCTAATGAGACCATATGGACTTCACCGAGCTGACACTGTTCTCATTTGATTTAAGGAAATAACTGCTTTCTAATTTTGAACGCAATCTCTTACAGGAGAAGACATTTGATACGGAGATTGTTCTTTTGATTTGATCACAGGTTCAGCTGCTTGGCATGTTATTCAGTTCTGCAAACAGATCCTGGATCTGAGCAGTAGATGAACCTGAGCCCAGGGAAGTCAGTAAAAATGACATCTCTTCATCTCAGCGAGTTCTGCTTCAGAGTTCTGATGGGACTGAAAATGAGGATTTCAACAAGAGTGGATTTAGGCTGGACGGGAGGAAAGAGTACTTGAATCTGNGGTTTGAAGCTGGAAAAGGGCAGAGTGAGTCTGGACAGGAGGAACAAGGTCTGGAATCTGAGGGTGGGGGATCCCTGGAACATGCTGCCCAGAGAGGGGGTGGAAGCCCCATCCCTGGAGCCATTCAAGCTGGGGCTCTGGGCAACCTGCACTGGTGAGTGCTGGTGCTGCTTGGTGCAGGGGTTGGAGTGGACACTCTTTGGAGGGCCCTTCCAACCCTGTGATTCTATGAAGTTAGAATTTAACTTTATTCTTCTCTCAGGGTTTTGGAAGCCCAGAACCAAATGCTGTTGAAGCAGCAGCTTGTAATTTAAAAAACAAACGAATGAGCATCATGCTGTCTGAAGGGTCTGCTGGGATCTGATGAAAAGCATGGGCATTTGGGGAAGTGAGCATCAGACATGAGCTCAGAGGCTGATGAGTGCTGGCTGGGTGACAAGGTGAAAAAATCTTGTGTGGCCAAGTGAGCAGCCAGGCGGTTGGCTGAGCTACAAGTGGAAAACCATTCTGGAAGGATGCTCTGCAGAATTTGTCCGCCTGTGCTCTCCAGCCCAGTGCAGCACCCTGTTTGTTGAAGGGCTGATATTTCACTGCACAATGCAGGGAGTTAGAGTAATTTTGATGTGAAAAAAAAATCTCTATGATTCTGCATCCTCTCAAATCTTTCCTTCTTCTTGAGAGGACATTTACTGTGTAGGGGGCTGGCAGCCTGGTTGCAGCATATCAAAGGTCTTCTGCGGGGACTGAACATGTACTCAGGTGCTGTGCTGAGCTCAGATTAAAGCACTTCATAAAATAAAACATCTCTGAGTAGATGGATGGGAGAGCTCCTTTATTACATAATCCAGAGCCAATACTGGTGATGCTGTATGAATCGCGCACGCAGAGCCTGTGTAACCCTGCTGCCCACACAGAACAGCTTGTTTGTACTTTGGGAAGGGTTTGCTCTAGTCAACAGGCAAATAGTATGAAACCTAAGATGAGTATGAATTTAGCCCCAGTCTACATACAATCATAGAATGATTAGGGATTGGAAGGGACCTCGAAAGATCATCCAGTCCAATCCCCCTGCCACAGAAGGGTCACCTAGACCAAGTCACACAGGAACACAGCCAGGCGGGTCTGGAACATCTCCAGAGAAGGAGACTCCACAACCCCCTGGGCAGCCTGTTCCAGTGCTCTGTTAACCTCACTGGGAAGAAGTTCCTGCTGATATTTCTATGGAGCCTCCGTTGTTCCAGCTGGCACCCACTGCCCCTTGTCCTATCACCAGATGACCTTGACAAGAGCCTGGCTCTATCCTCCTGCATGAAGGTAAATGTGCAGGATGGCTCCCACCAGATGCAGAAGCACAGGCAGCAGTGACCTGAATGGACTCAATCAGCAGAAAGACCCAACAGTCAGTTCACTTTTATTTTGCTGTAGTTTTGCAGAGAGCATGCTGTTGTCAATACAAAGTGCTGCTAGCTGGGATAGAGTTCATTTTAAAATGAAGCCATGGATGTTGCTCTTTATTTTCTCATTTACTTACAGAAAAAATATTACCAAAGCAGAGTTTTACACCATGACATTGCGAGGGGTGGGGGGAAAGCACAAACCAACCAACCCAGAGGGCAGAAGGAGGCAGTTGTCAGATGAATGCAGACTGTTAGTTCTCACGGTCAGCTCATCCCGATCGTTTGTTTACA
The DNA here is from genome assembly GCA_013397515.1 of Upupa epops. NCBI lineage: Eukaryota > Metazoa > Chordata > Aves > Bucerotiformes > Upupidae > Upupa > Upupa epops. The sequence goes on along the minus strand of VZRI01012207.1, from coordinate 10,645 downwards.
GTTCAACCTAGATCTACAACACAACAAAATCAAAATGCACTCTTCATTCTTCATGACTGGTTTGTTTCCTCTGCTGGAGGTAGTTTGTCAAGAGCTCCCGCCTCTGCAGAAAGGAAAAAAAAGATCATGAAGCCCAGTCTCAGTGGCAGGTACTTCAGGTAGTTTGATCATTCTGCTTCTCAACTCCAAGAGGCAAGTCCTCAGACCTTTCTTATTTCCTTGATAAACTGTTGGGCCTTTCTTCTGAATGTGAGTCATGCCTCCCTGCTCTAATTCCACCTTCTGAGAAGTTGCAGCGACAGAATAACAATGAAATTATCCCAGTTTCATGGTGCCAGTTGATACTGTCGGATCTCAGTATCCCAAGAGATTTCAGGTGACCCCATGGTGCCATCCTACAGAAGTCTTAGAAGCTGGAGAGAGCAATTTCCAAGGGGGAGAGGTGGAGGTGACTGGTAGCTGTCACCAAGACACTTCTTAACCAGTTCAAGTATCCAGGGTAAGTTGCAGACAGAAATGACTGTCTAATCAAAACTCCCCCCCCCCAAAGGAGTGGGAATTTTCCACCTCCTCCCAAACCTAGTCCCTTTCCTACAGGAATGTTCTGGTGTAGCAAAGCCTGAAAGCACCTGTTTTTCACCTCCTAAATGGACAGTTCTGATTTTATGGAAGAGTTCATGATGTCTGGCAGGGAATAGGGTAAAGGGATAACATGGGACCAATCGATGTCATTGGAAACCTGGGAATACAAGGGCAATCTCAGAGAATTCCCATTTTTATAGGATCTCCAGACTCCTTTGTCATGAGGACAGACGCTAACACTGTATTGTCCAACTAAGAAGGACTGTTTGTCACCAATACCCTAAACAAATAATTATTACAACACTGGGTTGATATTTTCGGTGGAGAGAGCTGTTTTGCTTGGGTGGATACCAATAATTTAAGAATTGAGGCTGAATTGCTCAAGAATTTTATCTCCTAAAGACAGAGAAAATGCACAGCTCTCTTGGATGTCTCTTTTAATAGTGAAATTAGAACGCAACCTGTGGCACATGGTGCTGTGTGAGCTTGGCACAGCACACACTTTGCCTCAAAATCGCTTGCAAACTCCCATGTCAAAGCTTAGAAAATAGAAGTTGCCCAGGGAGGGCACGAAATCACCACCCCAGCTGTGTTTCACAGCTGGGGAGATCTGGAGCTCAGGGACAGGGTTTAGTGGTGGCTTTGGGACAGCTGGGTTCAGGGTTGGACTCAATGACCTTAAAAGATCTTTTTCAGCCTCAGTGATTCTGTGATAGAATTACTGAGCTCCTCCAGCCCAGCCCAGGACCTAACAGCACTCCAGCAGCCAGACGAGGGCACTCAGGGCCACAGCAAACATCTCCAGACATGGGGACTCTCCCCACTGCCCTGGGCAGACCAGTCCAGGCTCTGAGCACCCTTTCTGGGAGGAAGGGCTTCTTAACATCCAACCTAACCACCCCTGGCAGCTTCAGGCCTTGCCCTCTCATACTATCTACTAGTTGCCTGGGAGAAGAGCCTGACCCCCACCATCAGGGAGCTGTAGAGCAGAAGGTCCCCTCTGAATCCCTTATTTCTTCTCCAGGCTGAAGAACCCCAGCTCCCTCAGCTTCTCCTCATCAGACTTTCCCTCCAGTTCCTTCCTCAGTGTTGTTGCTCCTCTGGACCCACTCCCGCACCTCAATCTCTTTCTTGCAGCGAGGGGCCCAGCACTGCCCCCAGGACTTGAGGGGTGGCCTCGAGTTGATTCAGCTTCATGTTGATGCAGTTGTATCATGAGGCTAAAGTGCCCTAGAAAGGAACTGCCAGTTCCGCCACACCAGTGCTCCTAGCATTGTACACTCCAGCCGGTCACAGACTTGTCCAGACAAGGACAGCCCTACCTTCCCAGAACATCTCCCATCAGAACTGGTGAGGATGAACAACACTTTCACTAACCTTTGAGATGCAAGTAAGTCAAAAATTCGATTACTGTGCGCACAATGTTCTCCTCGGCCAGCGGTCTACCAGGATTCCCTAGGAAAGAAGTTGATCATTGCTTAATGTTAATGGGATATTAGATGTGATGTATTCTAGATGTTAGAAGTTAGGTTTACTTGGTTGGTTTTAGGTTGGACTGGATGATCTTTAAGGTCTTTTCAAGCCTCATCATTCCTGTGAGACTGTGATATAAAGATCAACCGTTTGTGTCCCTGTGGCTGGGTTGAGGAGTCCCGCAGAAAAATCTACCCGGCATCTTCATCTATTTTTCGTTAGAATTGTTAATGTAAACCTTTGTTTCATGGAAAAGCAAAGCCACTTTGAGGCAGGTCACTGCATTCCTCAGAACCCCAACTATCCCACTTTGGATGCTGCTGCTCCGCAGGAGGTACCTATGGTCCCCAAGGCTTTCAGTCCTGTTGCACAAGAGATTTCTCCTCCCTTCTCCTCTCTCCTTTGTGGCCATGAGGTTGAGATTGAAGGCAAAGGCAAATCTAGCAGATTCATCAGCTTCACAAAACAGCTCACAGTTCCTCAAGGCATCTGATTTTCTGCCTGGTGAGCTACTCAAGGGATCCAGAAGTGATTTGTAGCCCCAAAGCAGCACCTGGGACTTCACCAGAAGTGCAGCAAGGCTGACTGTGCAGATGCTCAGATACAGCCTACTCCTGGTTGATCTCATGGCACTTGGACTTGTGATGCTTTTTATACAGCCCAGTCAGGCTCTCTGGGAGCCTGTTCCTGCACTCAAGGATGCTGTGAGGGACATTAGCTGCATTTGCTTAAAAAAAAGACATCTTGATTGTTACCAGCAGAAGGGAGAATTGCTCTGCCTTAGCGAGCAAATGGCAGGTCATTTCCCTAAGATTTCCAGGTCTCTGCATAAAGAGCAGATCGGTCCCGGTGTCTGCCTGACAGTCCATTACTGCATCTCTGTCCCTGATGTTATCATGGGGATGTGTTTAGTCTCAGAAACACAGACTGCAGCAGACCAATGCTGGGGGAGTTGATGGAAGAGAAGATTTAGGTCTGTAGTGAGATGGAGCTTGGAAGGCTGACTGCTATCTGGAGCAAACAGGGAAAAGGTTGATGAGGAGCTGTAATGGACCTGGAGGTTTCTGGTACAGAGTCAGCAACTAAGAAATTCGCATCTAACGGCACTGCTTTCCAGTCTTGGAACTGACACGAAGGCCTCATCACCTCCATTAACAATACCTGTATTAGTTGAAGTTTTCCTTAATTTTGATACCCACCTAAGCCGTTAGGGATTAATCACTCTTTTATTAGTGGTTTCCTGACCCAGGCTTTATTCTCAGTCTGGTATTGACTGGATTAATGCCTTTTCTTTAGGTACTTGAGCATTATGTGCATGACTGTTTCTGTATACTCTGCTACTAACCTTAATCCTCTAGAGCCAATTACTTGTGGAATCGGGTAAAGGAACTCATAATCAGTAGTCAACATAATCAACATCTTCTCCCCTGTGCCTACTGCAGGTTACAAGTTCTTCTGGGTTACCTGGAGACTCTGCAAGTTTTGCAGCTTTCCTTCAAGAGAGAGAGAGAGATCGAGAGCCCAGTTCAGTTCTTCCCATGAATTCTTATAACACAACTACGTGTGGCCACTGAAGAGAGTTAAAATTCTGCTGATGATTTGCAAGAGTAAGGAAAATCCTTCATTTTTGATTAAAATAAGAATTCTGACTGCCTCCTCCATGAGGTCCTATCCAGTCACAATGATGCTATGACCTTTCACATTCAATTCTCCTTTGAACAGGAACTCTGGACTAAACTTCAGCTTAAAGAAAACCCTGAAAACTCTTGGAGTAGAGAAGAGCATCTAAACCTGAGATTCAGAGCAGAGGCTCATCCCAGCCAGACTCGTCCAGGGGGAAGTGGGGGGGGTGTGAGGTGTGTGTGTGATCTTTGAAGTCATGGGGGTGCAGGAGTAACTGGCAGAGAGGTTCCCCAGCTCTAAAAGGCCCTGTTGCTGTAAAGGAGCTGCTAGTGTGTCAACACATAGCAGTAGGTTACAGTGCCAGCTGCACTGTTAGATCCCAGACACCTGCCTTCCACATTGTTCTGAGCCAGAAAAAAGAACACATCAGCGTTTGGAAATGCAGAAGAAACATTTTGTCTAGAAGTTTCTACTCCTTATCCTGAAGTAGGTGTTGAGAGTAAATGCTGGTAGTGCCAGCAAGCCTAGACAGCTTTGGGGGATGAGCTGGCACCAAGGCTGCATCTTCATGGCCATTTACTAACTCTGAATACTTGCAATCTGAAAACAATAGGGTGGCTTCCATTCAGAGCAGCTTCTCAATCTGTTCATGAAGATAATCCATTTTGGAAAATCCCATGAGGTTTAACATGGAATTGTTCCATTGTTTGTAAGTAGTGAAGAGTCTTACTTGGTGCCACAGAGGGCTAGTTTCCACTCTGGAGGATCAGAATAAATAAAACCATTGTAACCCCTCCACATTTTCCAGTTTCGATAGCTGTCTCTACTAAAGGATCCATCTATGGGCTCACTGCTTCGCTGAAACACGTGAACTCCAGTGTCTAGGGTGACTTTGCCAATGTTTCTTTGAACATGTGGGAAGAAACCCCTCAGCTTATTCAAGCTGGCTATGATCTGAAGCAGCATTATGACTTTTTACCCCTAGACACCGACGTGTTTGAAGTGGTGACCATGGAATGACCAGATTTCATCCTAGGTCTTTTCTTGTGTTTATTAGGATTGTGGTAGTCCTGTCTCAAGGTCGTTTGTTAACTCAGCGACAGCAAAGAAATGGCCAGACATAAAAAGCCCAACTCCCAACCCATTCAATGCTGAGAATTTCATTACCTGCTTTAATCTCCTCCTCAGGCTGTAGTTCTCGTTTACCGGTGAAACCATGTTTGTCGTTAAAAGATCTGTGGTTGTCTACTGCATCTGAAGAAATTAAAAGGCAGAGTTAATTGACTTAACGTAGTTGCTTTTCATGGATTTCAAAGACAAGCTCAAGATGGGCACTAGGGGTGTTCAAAATGACAAAGCAGCAGTTAATGCGTCAACAAAAGATCATCCCTTATGGTTTCTAGGGTTTAAACAGCCGGTCCTGCACTACAGACTTGCTGAAGCTGCTACTGAATTCAGAGGAGGGTGTAAAGAAACGGTAAGTTTGTGCATTCACACAGTCATCTGCCAGGTTGGCTCTGGCCACTCTGTTCTTAGAACACGTTGCTGATGAGTTTGCTTAAAACAAAAGCTGCAGGTAGTTTTGGAAGGTTATTCACATAGACTATCTTACATGCCCCTGGTGCCTCTTCTCTCCCCCTTGCATTGGGTATTTCCTTTATCAGTAAAAGCTGATCAATACGACCTGCAACAAAGGATGATTCCTATTACCCAGTCTTCGATAAACGGCACTTTGACAAGCATATCCCCCCCACCAGCATCCTGGCCAGTTTGGGTAGATCTGCTCCAGGGAAAAGACACTTGCAGACATGTGCAGAAACACTTAACACATGTGAGATGCATTCATCTTTCTCTGAGATATCCTCAAAATTACCTAAGAAGAATGAGCCACAGTGTCTGTAGCAGTAGTCAGGTACCACTGAAACTGACAATACAGGCAGGCTGGTAATTGCTGCTGGTGCATTAAGAACAGCCAGTGGTGAAAGCACAGACACACGAGACAGCCCAGCGCTGCATTGCACTTTTGTTAGCACCTGCGCCGCTGATTCTCCATCTTGCAAACCCAATGCATTTCCATATCTGAACACCTTGTGCCTGAAATGATTTCCACTCAGAAATCTCTGCACTTGTGTCTCTGCATGTCACTGTTTTAATCTGTTTTAATTGAACAACAAAACCAAGAGCAGTGTGATCATCCCAAGCAGCAACGCCTGGCATCATTACACCAGAAAAATTTGTCTTCAAAAGAGATTTACAGGTGAAATCTGAAATATATCAGAAAGTGCTGAAACATCACCCCTTGACACCTAAAGATGCCACGAGGCTTGTGGGGAGGGCAAGTATCTTCATACGAAAATGACCGCTCAGATGCACAAAGAAGGGCTAGCTGTGCTTCTGGGTATAAAATCTCACAGCAGAGCTCTGTGGCTCTGGAAAGAGCCTGTCACACACAAATGACATCAAAGCCACCGTTCCCCCAAAGAGGGCAACTTCAACCTTGCAGGTTTAGCCCAAATGACTGTTTATGGGAAACATGAGCAGCACGCTGCAGAACAGCAATAAAACCTGCATCTTGAAATAACGCGATAAAGAGCCTGGTGACTTACGTGGCCCAAGCAGGTACCCAGCACTATTCAAAGTCCAGCCCCTTTTTTCTTTCGCCTTAAAGGAGAAAAAAAACAAAACAAACCCAAAGCTTCTTATTGTAAGAACTCAACACACTGCAAAAACAGAGCAAACAGCCCCACCTGGGTTACTGCTAATGTCTTCTGAAGGCTTGAAATCAAGAAGTACAGTAAAAAACTGAAAGGAAAGAACACTGAAGCAGGTATTGACGCGGGAACTTCGTCAGTTCCCAGCTCAGCAGAGTTTTGGGCAGCTGTAGGGTATGAAGGTCTCACACCCTGCCACCGTTGAGACTGTGAAGTCACATTTTGGAGGCAAACTAGAATGCTTTCACTTCGTACTCCTATCAGCACTCCGTGACCACCTTAACCAGGAGCCACAATTTACCTGGTTTTAATGCAAAGCCGTCTGAGCAGAGCCGGACGAGGACAAACCCCAGAGGATGTCCCCCAGCCAGGCACTTTCTTCCCCTTTACTCTGAGTACTTTCAACCTGATAACTCAAACCCCTAAATTCCTAAGGACAAACTCATGACATCAGAGGGCTGTCATCTCGCCCCTGCCCTGCGGCCGTAGCCGCCTCGAGGCGGCTGTTCAGAGCAGCCAGGTTGCCGGCACTGCCCGATGGGCGGGACCCCCGAAGCGGATCCCTGCGGACAGAACCGGCGCGATCGCTTCTACTCACTGAGAGCACCAGGGCGAAGGTTTCCGACAGGGCGGCACAGAGGAGCAGAGCCAGCAACAGGACCCCAGTGCACCTCTGCATCTGCGAAGAGACCGCCCGGCTGAGCTCGAACCGACATCTCCCCCCAGCACCGGGATCGGGCAGCACCGACGGGGAGGGGGAGGAGGTCGGGAGATCCCAGCACCCGCAGGGATCAGGGCCTGAACCCCCATGGGTACCTTGAGCTAGTTGACGCTGGTTGCTGGGGCTGGTCGCGGTTCGTACCTCACGCAGCGCTACCTCTTCTCTTCTCAGCACATGGCCCCGACGCGCACCCTCCCGCACCCGCCGCTTTATAGGCTGAGCCCAGGGGAAGGGAGGGGGTCGACCGGGAGCCGCCCACCCCCACTCCTCCGCCTCCCCTCCGCCTCCGGGTATGGTTGGTGGCAGCGAGGGGGAGGGACGAAGCGGTTGAGCGAACCCCTCAGTCATTCGCTGAAGGCGAAGGTCAGGTACCCCGGGAGTCACGGTTGTCCTTCTCTTTGAAGTCTTCCCCCCCCATCTTTTCCAGTAGCCATGTGAACCCTGCACAGTATCCTCAGTGAGGAGAGCAGCCCCAGCCTCTTGATTTACCAGCAGTGAGCTTTCACCAGTTCGCTTCCCTCAGCGGTGGTCGCAGCCGATATCAGGACAGGGAAAATTGAGTTTAAAGGCAGAAATGTATTTCCCTTCTAACTCCCTGCTAGTTGTCTGGTTGCTTCCTGCCACGCTTTTCCCTGCAAGTCCCTCAAACTCTTCTTTCGATAAGGTAATCCTCACAGGTGCTGACCAGCATAGTGTTTTCTAGCTCCTCTTGCTCAAGTTAGGAGTCTCTACAGCCTGTGGGAACCCAACAGCCACCAGTTTGCCCATCGGGCACCAGCTGGATTCGGAAGGGCTGTTTTGCTGTCATGCAGCTCAGTGTTCACACTCAAGGCTGGAGGCAGAAGCTGGTTGTGTGGTGTGGTTCTGCTTCCTCCCTCGCTGGTAGGGAACAGGATGGTTGTAACAGCCCAGTTCATTTGGTTTCTGATCCAAAACCCCAAAACTGCCCAAATAAAGCTCATTTTAGACAATTCTTATGTGCTAACAGACACCAACCAACAGCTCAATGTTGCAGCCTTCCTCTGGTGCTTGGCATCACCAGTGGAGCATGTTCTGTCAGCCATCACTCCATCCTCACTGCTCACACTGGGCAGACCTGGGAAACAGCCATCAGAACCACTCATCTGGCTGGAACGTCCAAGCTTATGCCTCCCCAAAATCCATTTTGAAACTTGAAGCCTCTCTGGGACCCAAACTGGTTTTTTTGTGCCACTTAAATAAACCCAGATGTGGTACCAAAAGCAGTGCTAATCCTGTTATCCTGGGCTGCAGCTCATTCCTCAGGTTCCCATAAGAGCATCTGAACCAGTGTGCTTTAGCCTGTAAATTTGTATTCTGATTCCTTGTCACAATACCTGCATCTCCTTGTCAAATTACAGAGCAAAATGAGCCCTTCATCTCCACTAGAGTCAGATGCAAAAGAAAGACTCTTTGTAGACTTGAAAGGCTTTATCCATCACCCGCTTCTCATCCTTTTTGTCTAAATCTATCTTTGGATTAGCATCAGTTAAACAATTCCATCAGTCATTCCTGCAATTGATGTTCTCATTCAATCAATTTCCCCCGTCAAGATGCTAATAGTCTCTTCTTTTTTGTTGTTATTATTATTCTGTAGGAATTTTAAATCTCACTGCTCAGACAGAATCACTAGACTGAGGTTGAAGGTTCGCTTGAGAAATGATCACCTTGGAAGCCTCATCCTTTGTCTTCTTATTGAGATGATCCTTCAACACACCGCTTCCTCCATTGCTGCTGGCCTCACCATAAGGGCTTAATGAACTCTGCAGCAGCTGTGAGGTAGTGCCTGGTCCTCACCATCAGCAACTCTCACAGGGTCGCTCATCTAGGACCTCCTCAGGTCAACAGAACACTGAGCGTGGACAGCAAAGTGGCCTCTACTGCCTAGGACAGAGGAGATCTAGGATGGATCTGCCTCATGCAGCAGCCTGTGCTCTTCATACTTGCATAACTTATTTCTTCTCTAGTGAATGGGAAGCAGGGGACTCTGTGGCTATTCTCCTTCTTGCTGTATTTCTGTATTGTAAAGTATGTAAGATATTACTTGTAAATGCAGTAGTCAGGGTCAGTTTGTTCATCTTTCCAAAGCCTTTGCTATTGTTTCTTCCCAAATTTCCCATCCTCTAATCTGTGTGATTCACTGGGTGAACTCTGCCCATGGTAACTCCTGCAATTTAGTGTCCAACAAAGCTAAATCATAGAATCATAGAATCACTAGGGATTGGAAGGGACCTCAAAAGATCACCCAGTCCAATCCCCCTGCCCCAGCAGGATCACCTAGACAAACGTTAGAGATTCCTTTGAAGAAAGACCCTGTTTCTGCTCTGAACTGTGCTAAGAGCACCTGAGAATTTCCTGTTGTTACATCAGCTGGGTGCCCCTGGGGCTGTTACTCACACAGAACACATCACTGTAAGAAGATGGGGTCAGACTCCTCTTAGTGGTGCCTGTGACGGGACAAAGGGCAACAGGTATCACCTAGAACATACGAAGTTCCACCTTAGCATCAGAAAGGAATTACTGTGATGGAACCAGAGTCCTGGCCCAGGCTGCCCCAAGAGGCTGTGGATCTCCTGCTCTGGATACACCCCAGACCCACCTGGCCTGTTCAGGTGGGATCTGCTCTGGGAGATCCTGCTCTGGCAGAGAGGTTGGACTGGGTGATCCTAGAAGTCCCTTCCAACCCCAACTCATGATTCTCTCTGCATTCTGTGTTTTGCAGTAGCACCTCTGGCATTTCTTTGGTTTTAAACAAGGACAAGGATCACTTATTCTATTTGTCAGGTAGAGCAAATCATCAGTACTGCATTCAACATGGCAGCCACCCTTCAGCCCCTTGGTATCAATGTAAGGACTCCATCACAAGGTCTGGGCAGTTGCGACTTCCAAGAGCTGCAAGCGGCAGGTTGGTTTTCAGCAGAGCTCACCCAGACACAACCCAAGAGGAAAGTACTGAACTCAGTGTGTTCCAAGAAATCCCTCCTGCATCACTCTGTGTGGAGCAGCGCAGAGGACAATGATGCTACCTCAGGCTGCAAGACTACTACTTTGTCTTCACGATAGTTCAAGGCTTTAATGGGTGGCTGCCTCCTTTGCCTTTCTCCTTATTTCTTTTATTTTTTCATTCTCTCTTCCTCTTTTCCTCTATCTTTTCCTCTTTACATTTTCCATTTCTTTGGTTGTTCCGATACCTTTACATTTTTCTTTCTTTATTTCTTAATTTTTAACATTCTGAATAAATTTTTTCACAATTTCTTTGTTTTCCCCTTTGGTCACATCATGAGGTTGAAAAGCTTTTCTAAATTTCAGCACTTCATAGCTTTATAAATTCATATATTTATTCAGTCAAAACTTCATACTGAAATCATTTAGTTCCCCCCTCCCCTCCTCCCTCCCTACTTCCCTCTCTCCCTCCCTCCCTCCATAATTCCCTTCCTCCATTCCTCCCATAATCCCTTCCTGCCTCACTCCCTCCCTCTCTCGCTCCCTTCCTCACAACCTCCCTCCCTCCCTTCCT
>VZRI01012206.1:88319-141096 GCA_013397515.1 Upupa epops | reverse complement strand
TCCTATGATCCTATGATATGTCTCTTAGCTGTTGTACTGATGACACAAAAGTTACTGGAATTTTTCCTTTTTAAATTTATTTTTGTTTGTTTTTAGTTGTAATGTTAATTTGAGGAAAAGGTTGGTACTTAAAAAAAAAAGAAGTTTATATGTCAGTTTTTAGATAGGATTACCCCAGAAAGCATATTTTTAACTGATAACAGTGGAATAAATTTGAAGACAAATGATTGATTGAAAGTTTCCAAATGCATTGATGTTAGAAAAAAATTTAGAAATAAATACCCTAACAGAATACACTTGAATTGTGGAAAGGTGGAAGATGTAGTTAATGGTAAGATATGGAAGTAGGAATAACGTGATAGCCAACTGTATGGTGTAGAAAGAAGATAAAATGCAAACTAAGAGCTAGGGATGCTGGTGAATAGTTCAAAAATTCTACATCACAGCAAAGGGAGTAGACAGGAATGAGGAAGAATGCAAGGCTAAAACTGAACTTTAAATTGGCTTTAGAACATGGATGAGTCCAAAAAGACAATTCTATTTGAGTTTGATGGTGGGATTTTACTCAGGACTGTTAATAGGCACAGACTTTGTAGAGATAATTTAAAATAAGAAGCTGGAGGCGGATAAATTGAAGCATACAAGAATGGTAAAAACTTTGCTCTGTAGAGGCAGAAGATTAATCCAGATATTGAGAACTCAAGGGGTCTTTTGCTTTGTGATGTATACCCTCTAAACCCAGTGGAAAAATGGCTGTTGTCAAAGAGACATACCAGCATACGTGACTACAAGTTGCATTATGCCTCTACTGTATCTGCATATCACAAAAGTGTGTGAATGACTTGCCATGAATAGAAATATGTGTCATATGGAGGATTCATTTCTTTAAACAGAAAAAAAACAGCTAATATTTTCAGGATTTATGGTAAATCTTTGATTCTAATCAAAATTATTATTGTAAATTTTTCTTTTCCTTATATGCATGCATGATAATATAATAATGATTTTTTTATTACTTTTACTGGCATTCTACTAGGCCTCAAGACTTCTAGAGCAGGTTGTTTTGTATAAGTCCTTTGCACCTTCCATTTTTTACTGAAGTTGTGCAGTAATTGAATCAGGGCACTGCAGAAAGTAGAAGCTTGGGAAGGTCTTGAGAGACATCCATGTCTTACAGTATTCAAACTGAAAGAAGTTCTAGATCAGAAATTAAGAAGTTTTTCACTATAAAGGTGACAATATGGAGACACAGGCGGAGTTGTTATGCAGAGAGTAGAAAGTAGTCCTTGTATTTGACTATATACCTGTCACAATTCTGGACCTTTTTGAAATGTCTAAAGTCTTCATGACCAAGGTTAGGTTTTTGCCACAAATCTTTAACTGTAGAAAGCAGACATACTGAACACTTTCTTTGCCTCTGTCTGTAGTTCTGGGAGCTGTCCTGGTGTCAAAGCCCAGACTGCTGAGGCTCCAGAGAAAGTTGAGTCAAAAGAGGAGCCTGCCTTGGTTGATGAGGATGGGTTAGGGATGGGTACTAAATGGACATAAATCCATGGGGCCTGATGGGATGCACCCATGCCTGCTAAGGGAGATGGCGGAAGTAATTGCTAAGCCACCCTCCATCATCTTCTCGAATGGGAATCAGGAGAGGTGCCTGGAGGCTGGAGGTTAGCAAATGTCACTACAATCTTCAAGAAGGGTAATAAGGAAAACCCAGGTAACTATAGAACGGTCACTCTCACCTCCATCCTAGGAAAGGTTGATTGAACAGTTTGCCCTAGATGCTGTCTCTAGACACGTCAGGGACAAGATGGTCATTAGAGACAGTCAGTATGGCTTCACCAAGGGGCAGTCATGCTTGACCAACCTGATAGGCTTTTTTGAGGGCATAACCAGATGGATAGATGATGGCAGAGCAGTGGATGTTGTCTATCTTGACTTCAGTAAGGCATTTGACACAGTCACAGATAGCATCCCTGCAGCCAAACTGAGGCAGTGTGGAGTGGATGATTTGGTAGTGAGGTGGATTGTGAATTGGCTGCAGAATGGAAGCCAGAGACTAGTGGTTAATGGGACACAGTCTAGTTGGAGGCCTGTTATCTAGTGGTGTCCCCCAAGGATCAGTACTGGCACCAGTCATCTTCAATCTATTCATTAATGACTTTGTTGAGGGATTAGGGTGCACTGTCAGCAGGTTTGCTGGTAACCGGAAGCTGGGTGGTGTTGCCAACACCCTTGCAGACTGTAAGGCCATTCAGCGAGACCTGGACAAGCTAGAGAGCTGGGCAGAGAGAAACTTTATGAGGTACGACTAGGGTAAGTATAGAGTAGGAGAAGGGGACCTGGGGTTCCCAGTGGACAGCAAGATGACTATGAGCCAGCAATGTGCTCTTGTGGCCAAGAGAGCCAACAGCATCCTGGGGTTAGCAGAACAAGGGAGGTTCTCCTACTCTACTCTGCACTGGTGAGACTACATCTGAAGTATTGCTAATATCTGAAGTATTGGTCCAGTTCGGGGCCCCTCAGTTCAAGATGGGCACAGAGCTGCTGGAGGGTGTCCAGAGTAGAGCAATAAAGATGATGAAGGAAATGATGAAGGAATAACACCTTCCTTATGGGGAAAGCCTGAAGGAGCTGTGTCTCTTTAGCTTGGAGAAGAGGAGGCTGAGGGGTGACTTCATGAATGTTTAAAAATATGTGAGGGGTGGGTGTCAGGAGGATGGAGCTAGGCTCTTCTCAAGGTTGTCTAGTGATAGGACAAAAGTCAAAGGATGCAAGCTGGAACATAGGAGGTTCCATATAAATACCAGAAGAAACTTCACAGTGAGGGTAATGGACAGGCTGCCCAGGGGAGTTGTGGAATCTCATCTGGAGACATTCAAGGCCCACCTGGATCTGTTCCTGTGTGACTTGGTCTAGGTGGTTTTGCTGTGGCAAGGGGATTGGACTAGATGATATTTCGAGTTCCATTCCAATCCCTAACGATTCTATGATTCTATGAAATAAATGGTTGATAGAATCTGTATGATATGCTGTAGGTCTTTCAGAGATGAAAGAGTTCAGTGTCATTATATAAAAGCACCAAAATAAGCACATTCTTCAAATATAAGGGTTTGGGGGGGAAATACAAACTTCTGAAGCATGGCAGTTGGTCTGGCTGCAATGCTCACTCCACTGACTCATGTACCAAAATAGGATATTCATGTTATAAGCTGATTGCCTAAGAAATCAAAGGCATTTATCATTCTGTGTTTTAGCTTGCTTGTATCTCTGTCAGAATTCCAGAAAGTAAATATTTTATTAAATATAGCAATATACTAATATTACTTATTCTGTATCAAATAATGGCAAGCTGATTTTTATTTAGCTCCTATACTGGCATGTGTATTCCACTGGTTAAACAGAGTCTGGAACAAATCACACCCCTCCCAGAATTTTGTTGACAGTGTGACTGATATGTATGATTTATGGTTGCTTAGTATGAGAGGAACATCCTAGTGGACAAAAAAAAATATTGAAAGTACGTGTTTTAGTATTTCAGGTTCTGGTAATGGATTGGTCTTTTTTGGGTATTTTACCAGCTGGTTCTGATTCCATATTTCCTGACAGAAACAAGACACTAAAGTGCTGTTACAGTGAATGTGAAATACAAAATAAATAAAATAAATCAATAAATTGCAATGTTAGATTGGAGTTGGTCTCTTAATTTGGAAAGTATTTTGTGTAGGTGATTACATCTTGACATAGATCACATTTACATTAACTTCTTGCTTAGCTACAATGTGATATTTTCTGAATAAGCAAAATTGCTGATTTCATAGATTTGTAGAATGTGTCAGGATGGAAGGGTCTTAACGCTAGTTCTAATCCCCCTGTCACGAGCACAGACACACCCCACTAGACCAGGTTGCTCAAGGACCTATTCAGTCTAGCCTTGAACACTTCTAGGGAGGGAGCAGCCACAACGTCTCTGGGCGACCTGTTCCAGTGTCTCACCACCCTCATTGTGAACAATTTCCTCCTGACTTTCCTCCTCTCCTTTCTTTCAGAATTTAAATGATGATTTTTTCCATCTGTCCTCTGTGTGCTGCTTTTCTTCAGATGCATATGGAGAGTTTTGGTTTTTTATATATTAATTTTTAAATCGTAGTACCTATAAGTCAGCTGGACAGAATTTCTTGTGAATGAAGTTAATGAACATTCCCCTGTGATGCATCTAGTGAGTCCAAACGTGGAGTGCTGGCGTAGTGGATTATTAATCATTTTCATTCTGAAAATCTCTTTTAAAGGTTTTTGTAAATCTACATTTGTGGTACTCAAAAATACAAGAAGAAATACAGTTTTCCATAGTTATGCCGAACAATCATTCATAATCTTCCTGTCACTTGTCTTCTTGATAAGAACTCAATAATTCTGAAAGTTAGTAGCCTTGATTTTAATGCCAGTCATGCTAACTAAGACTCTCAGGTATTGTGTTAAATCTGACTGTAGCCTGCTGTCATGCCTTATCATACAATTGGGCTGTAAACATTTTAGGGGGAAGATTAAGATGATAAACATTCTTGGAGGAAGATTATCTTCTCTGTTTTTGTTGGATGTAGTTGAGTCAGATCCTATTTTGGGAGGGTGCTAAATATTCTACAAATAGTGTTGATAAATGGCTGAATGACAATTGCAGAATGTCATCTCTTCAAAATATAGTGCAAGTGTAGTGAAAGAATGAATGATATTAAATGAATGACAGTTTCTGTATAATAATGTGAAAATTATTATTATCTAGTCTGCTATTAAATTCTTAATAATGGTCTAGTAAATTAGGGGACAAGGAGTTGTTTTATTTTGCAAGTGTATGATAATGTAACAGTAGTTGGATCTTCAAATAAGTTTGCTTTAGGAAAGTGCCTTACTTTACAATATAATTTCTTTCTGTGAATTTGATCTTCATCAGTATCATTGATTATTTGTAATACAGTTTTACCAGAGTATGGACATTCCTTTACTTCGTCAATTAGAATGTATTCAGGGCAGTACAAGATTTCATGAACCAACTGTTACAGAATCAACAGTTTTTGTAGGAAGAAACCTTTAAGGTCATCAAGAACAACCACTGAATCAATGCTGATAGGTCACCATTAAGTCATGCACCTTAGTACTACATGTACATGTCTTTTAAGTACCTCCATGGGTGGTAACCCCTCCATTTCTGCAGGCAGGTAATTCCTATCTCTGATAACCCTTTCAGTTAAGAAATTCTTTCTGATATCCAATCTGAATTTTCCTTGGTGGAACTTTAGTCCTGTTCCTCTAGTTGAGTCACTTGCTGCCTAGAAGAAAACATCAACATTCACCTCACTACAACCTCCTTTTAGGTAGTTTCCAAGGTTAATAACCCTGGTTAATAACCCCAGCAGCTACTAACAAGACTTGTGCTCTAAAACTTTCACCATCTTCATTGCCCTTCTCTTGGCAGCACCTCAGTTATCTTTCTTGTAATGAAGAACCTGAAAATACACAATACTTGAGGTATAGTCTCATCAGTGCCGTTACAGAGGGCACAATAACTTCTTTGCTCCTTCTTGTCACACTGTTTGTAATGCAAGCTGGAATGCTGTTGGCCCTCTTAGCAACAAGGACACCATTTCATTTTCAGTCAGCTGTGCAATATATCCCCAGTTCTTTTCCTAAGATGCATCTTTATAACCATAGCCTTTTTTAACCTGTAGTGTTGCATGGGGTTGTGACCCAAGTACATGAGCAGACACTTGGCCTTATTGAACCTCATACCTTTGCCCTTGGCTCAGTGATCCAGCTAAACCATATCCATCTGTAGAAACTCCCTAATTACAAGCAGGTTCACACACTAGCTTGGTATCATTTGCAAACTTACTGAGGGTGCACTCAATCCTCTCATTCAGATAATTGATAAACATTAAAGAGAACACACCTCAGTGATGAACTCTTCCCCAGAACCACTTGTTCCGGGCAGGTTTTTTATCCGTTGAATAGTACACTCATCAAAGTCAGGAGAAGCAAATTCATGTCATGCCTAGATGTTTGCTTCTTTGGGCAACATTGCTCTTAAGTGTGAGATCTAGGTCTCAATTAACTCCAACTGTTTTTTTAATGTGAATCCTGAGGTATAGTGCACTAAAGTGCAAGATTACCTGCGTGTAAGTCTAGAATCTGACTGTCTACACTGGAACATTATATGGCTCACAACAGTGCTGTAAAGCACTGTATACCTCTCAATTTTTTTTATTATATTAGATTATCATAGCACAGGGAAGCTTTAATTTACATGGAATGATTTACAGATATTCAGTAGATATGACTTCTGTAAGGGGCTAAGTCATTTATTAAGTTTTTTGTCTGTGATTCTACAGCTGTAGGACAATCATTGGGCTTTGTGGAAGGAAACTGTGTTAATTCTCCTTTAATTATTGAGTCTTCTTTCCTACTCCTTTAGTTTGTGATTCTTGTGTGTTTCTTTCTATGGTGTCTTACTTTATAATTTTGTTTTGTGACTGTGTTGGTACATAACAATTTTAGAACTACATTTTACCTGCTGTTTGATTTTCTAATTGGACCTTTCCCTGTGCTTGCAATGTTGTTTCTTTTGTGTACTCTCATGGCTGAAAACAATAATCTCATTGTTTTGACATATCTTGGTAGTGTGGGTGGTTGTTTTTTTTTTTCTTTTCCATGATCAGAACTGTGAATATCCTCTTTCACTTGACACTACGCAAATACTAGTTACATTGTGTGAAAACACTTTAAACCACCATAATAATTGGGCAATGACAATTAGAAGACAATAGTAGTTCTGCTGTGTACTTAACGGACTTCATTGTAATGGAACACTTTGAATTAATAAACAGACTTGTGTATTTTTTACAGTAATAGCTGTGGTATATCTTATCACGTAATTAAATGTCACATACAGACTAGCGTGTCCACTGAGCAGTAGAGACAAAATTACAATCACTTATTTATTTGAACTCTTGTAGCCTAAAGAAAATTAAACAATGGAAAAAATCTTTAGAGTCTGATTCCCCTGCATCGCTGGTTGCCCATTTGTTAGTGTTATTTCTTGGTTTCTACCAAGATTACTGTGAGGAGAACGAGACCCTGAGACCATAAGAAGATTGATAATATCATCCAATAAATATGAAACTGCTTACCACTATCAGAGTACCCTGAGTATTTATGAGTAGCTTGAAACACGGAGACAATATGTCTTACAAAGTATTGAAGTAAATACTTAGGGTGATTTTTTATATATAAGGACATTTAGATATTTGTAAGGGCACAAGGCTTCATTTTTCAGGGAATAGTTTCACCACAGGCTATCAGAATTTCCACTGCAATGTAAATTTTTGTATGAGGTAGGATCAGACCTATATATACTGACTTTATAAAAGCATCACGATATGTTTCCTTTCTTTGGTGAAAACTAGCTCTTGACTTCTCAGCTGCTTTTTACGATAGAAAAAAAGCCAGACTCAATAAAATATCATGACGTTTTTATACCTCTTTTTTTTCTCCTGATATTTCATTGTGAAAATGATCTAGAAATTATTTATAAATAAGTGTAATTAAGACTAATAAAGCAACTAATAATAATTAAATAGGTTACAAGATTAGGATAAATAGCTGTCTTTTTTTCTACGTGCTTAAATGCACATAGTTTGTGGAGTTAAAAAAAATAGTATGCTTTTAGTTGCTGAGCAAAAATGGCCAGTGTTGAATTTGAATGTTTAAATGCTATTGAAGCATTTTTATTTTTAATCACAAAAATACTTCATTTTTTTTTCTGCAAGACTTATACTAGATTTTATTTTATGCAAGACTCATTTTGAGCACAAGATGAACTGATGGGTTTGAAATACAGTTTGTATTTATCACGTAGGAAGGTAAAATTTAAGAACTTTTATGACTCCCATTCATCCTTTTTTTTTTTTGTGCAGCACGGTATATGTATCACCCAGACCAAGTAGTTCACAATATATTCTTTATTTCCTGTTTTGTATGTGATGTTAACTACTTGGCAATTTATAAGTCTTGTTTACTATACTCTGGTATCATAAGAGTTAGCTAGAGCAAAGGTACAAATAGTACCTGATTACTGCTTCCTGCTGAACCTGAATCAGAGAATAGCAGGCCTACCTGCACATAAGTCTGTGTATTTTCTTATTTTCAAGACAGGGAAAATATTTTACATAATTAAAGGCATGTCAAATGTGTAAAATCTCTGAATGAAACAGAATATCAACTGATAATGGAGATCATTTTCTAACAAAATGGAACAAAATTTTATTCAAAACAGTGCAGTCTTCAAACATTGCCTAACTGGAATGATATTTTTACTGAAATTTACTTGTATCCGGAATCTAGTTGCATATTTAATCGGTTAAAAATAAAAAACAAAGGGGGAGGGAGGGGATGGGGGAATGTTATAAATACAAATGCCTGTTCATGTTTAATGTGCTAATTTTTGCAAAGCCTTCATTTTGCATAACTGAGAAATCTTTAGAAAGTTCCATAGGTGTTTGTCCAAAAAAACCAGTACTAGTACTGGAGCTGTGCATAATCATAGAAAATGTACCAATGTGTTCCACAAACAGCAGACGTATTCCTGGGTACGAGTGTAGACTGAATTAAATAAGCCCAGCAGAAGACCTGTCATGCACAAAATGTGTGCCATGAACATGCCGTAACAATGTCTATTGAGGAAGAAGAAAGCACACAAAACCATTAAGCCTTGTATTCATCTTTAGCTGTGCTACTATACTAAAAACATTTAAAAAAGAAAAATCGAGTACTCCAATGTGCTTTTCTTTGGTGATATCCATCTCTGTCAGTAAGAATTCTGTATTGATTGTTTTCCCTATTTCCCTTTTGCTTTATGCTTCTTTTTATTGCCTTATATTGTATTAATACAATGACAAGCACAGTTAAGAATAATGAAAACAAGAAGTCCAATCACTGTTTTTTCTGGATAGGCTGACTACTTTAAAAAAGCGTTTTGGAATTAGAAGGGAAAGCATTAAAGTACGACTCCTAAATATTTATCACTAACTCTAATTGAATTTTTTTCCAGTAGTGTGTGCCAGCTTTCACAGTGATATGCATAATTATTGAATCTCCAAAAGCTGCTTTTCTAAAATCGTTCAGTGATGGAACAATGCACGTAGTAATTGATTCTTGTGATTTATGAACAATACAGTAATTCATTCAGTGTGCTTTACTATTATTCTGTATGATGCATTGCATGTTAGGGAACACAAAGAGTAAAATACAAGTTCCCAGACAATCCTTGGAAGAAAGCAAATTTTAGACATTCTAAAGCCAAACATGTTTGATTCTCAATAAACCTGTGTGACTGACCAGCTGCATAAGGATTGTATTTGTAAGGATTGTATTTGTAGCTAGATTTTTTTACTTATACATGCTGAAATTTGTGTTGGATCAGGTTATCCTTCCGCATTTTTTTTGTCAGTAAATTTTCAACAACTTTTTCATGAAATGAGCCATGATTTTAGATTGTTTTCTGTCTTTCCATGGTCCAGTATCTCTAGTGTTTGGATTTTCAAGGCCAGCCACTGTGTGTTCTTTCTGATGACCTGCTCTATTCTTTATGATCTCAGCTTCAGTAATCTAAGCTTATGTGAATTAGTTCCAGTTTTATTATAAGAAATGTGTTTCTGGTCATCTTATTATATCCATAAGGAAAAAAAAAATACAGAAGTTTTGAAACAGTGCAGTTTTTTGCTGCTTTTGTATGATTACTGTGAGCAGATTGTAACTTTGATGATACATTATAGAGATCAATCACTAGACATTTTCTGTATTTCAAATACGCTATTAAGATTCAGATATACAGAATTCTGTCAGTTGTCTTCAGGAAACATTGAGCTGTGTTAAAGTGTGTGTTCAAGAGCTTGCTAAATCTTCATGTGTAAAACAGTTTTCCTAAATTTCTAATTTCTGAACACCCATGTCTTACATATAAACATATCTATAAGTAAAATATATAAATGAATATTTTAAGTGAACATTATAATTAACCTGGCTGCATAAATAAACATTAAGTTCTATTATTTAAATAGTAGTATTATTTTCAAATATTTGAACTTGAATTATTATGCAGGACAACATATTTTGAATAGAAAATAACAGCTTTCAGAACATACCTCTCAGTGTCAAAATGAGCAGTTCTTATTTGGTACACTTGTGTATTTTAAGCTCATTTCCTTAGAGAAATGTGTGTTAATTAAACTGGCATTTTGCAATACTGATATGTGGAGGACTGCAATTTTCAAAGGCTAATAACTTTGCCAAACAGCTACCAGTTTTCACTGACACTCTGAACATCTGAGTGTAATTGTTTGGTTTTCTTTCCTTGGCCTAATGAAAGTGTCATCCTTATTATAAGTAGATAGGATTGTGCATTCAATGGACAAGAATTAATTGCTTCAAATTTGGTAAATACACTGACAGTAACCATTATAATACTCCTCACTCTGTTTTGCGACATATGTAAGTAGCATAATCCTGAAAATAAGGAAATTGAGACATGGAGGTTAAGTAATTTCCCTGAAGCTAAACAACAAGCAATTAGCAGAGGGGATTAGAATTACAGAGTTTTGGCTCTTGCTCTCCTTTCTGTCCAGTGGCCAGCTGTCACTTTCAGTGCTTTTCCCTTCCAATTTTATCTATCGAGACTAAACTTCAGTGAATTTTCTTTTTGAATCTTCTTACTACATATGAACTGAGAAGGGAACCATAACCAGTACATGTTGTTTAACCTAGAAAAGAGGAAACTCGGGGGGTATCTTATCACTCTCTGTAACTACTTGAAGTTGTAGACAGGTGGAGGTCAGGCAACTAGGATGGGAGGACAGGGCCAGAGGCTGTGCCAGGGGAGATTTAGGTTGGATGTTAGGAAGTGCTTCTTCATTGGAAAGGAGATCAGACATTCGAGTGGACTGTACAGAGCGGTGGTGGAGTCCCCATGACTGGAGGTGTTTAATAAAAGACTTGGTGCCATGGTCGAGCTTATATGGTGATGTTAAGTCATAGGCTGGGATTGGTTATCTCTACTTAAGAGATCTTTCCCAGCCTCAATAATTCTGTGAGTCTGTCATTCTGATTTTATTTTGATTTTTTAACAATAGAAAAGAACATATTCACCTGGAGGAGAAAAAAAAGCCTGATCCTTATTGCTAGTTAGGTATTTTTAATTTTATTTTAAAGATGGTATGGACTGTGCTTTCCAATTATGTTGGAGCTTTCAGTGTGAAAATCTTCCTGACAAGGCAAATGTAAGTAAACTCAAGAAAGAAGAATTCATTGAGCCCTAAAAAACTCTTGCAAGCCTATAGTTTGTAATCTTGTAAAACAATGAGTATGTCTTAAATACAATAAATTGGATAAAATCACAGAATGTATTGTGAGTACCTAGAGTCAAATCACTATGCATTGCAGCCCCTCCCCTTTATGTTGGTATTTCAGTGGTAGAGTTATGTTCTTAATTTATGGGAGGTATTGCCCTTCATTGTAAAAATATAATCGCTCCACAGACAGGGCATGACATGAGGCCCAGGAGAATGAATTTGGTGGTTCTGTGTATTGCCTTTACTGACTTCCTTCAGATCACACTTGTCTCGGCAGTTCCAGCTTTGTGTTTAGCTTGTTTTCAGAACATCTGTGCATTATAGAAGAAGGGCATAGGACATGGATGATGCGGAACAGAAGAGAAAGGAAGGAATAAAGAGAATCTGTTTCTGGGCTGGTGTTGATTTCCTAATGCAAACACAAACTAGAATTATGATATTTGATGGGGATTACTTCTAAGGGAGTTGACCAAAATCAAGCGAGGCTATTCAAACTCTCTACACACCACATTAATAAAAATTGCTTTAAAATTTTTCACTTTAAGTAACTTATATGAATGAGATAAAATGATTTCTGGCTTCAATTTAGTAACAGAAGAACATTGTATGCAATGGCAAAACAAGCTGGATAATGCTAATATAAGATTTACTTTTACAGCTTAGTGTCTGACCACATGTAAGATGCTAACCTGTTTTCCATTATGTTTATCTTTAAATATCATTCCCATGACTGAAAGTCAGTTACATGCAGTGTTATGATTTACTGGATTTTCTTTTTTATAAAAGAATAAATATATAGAAATCATGTAATCATTAAGTCTGGAAGAGACCTACAAGATAATCAATCCAACCATCAACCCAGTGCCACCATGCACCCTATACTGTATTCCCTAGTACCATATCTAAGCACTTTTTTGAAAACCTTTGAATGCTGAAAACATTCATGATGTATAGATGAGATAGATATGACCTAAACATAGCACTGTGGGCCAGGATTATGGATTTAGTTGTATTTTTGGTAACTGACTATCACATTAATATGACTTAAGTAGCATGAACAATCATATAAGGTTCTAATAAAGCAAATGCAACACTATAGTGTCATAAGAGGTATCAAACTATTGTACTTATGAGGAATTTTAGGTAGTAGGGTGCAGATTGTTGTATCAAGTGGTGTCACATACAGAATTTAAAGAGAAATGGACTTGTGGCAAGTAGAGGTTTACCATTATATGATCAAGTATTTATTCCAGTTATTTCTACTATTTAACTGAGTTTTTAAAGCAGTTAATTATCCTGCATTTATATGAGGTTTTATTTTTTTTATTTTTGAATGTATTAGGTATAATATACTGCACATTTCTGCTGATGGCATAACAATATTGGAGAGGAGTTACAGCAGTATAACTCCTGTAGGAGTATTTCTTAAAAGGAGATGCAATTTCAACCACAAAACAGGACTTCAGTAGTATTTTTTTGCATATTGGAAGTGCACAGTCCTTACTGACAATAAAATGCGACTTGTGGAAGCTTGTATTCACAGCAGGAGCTATACACATTAGAACACTTGAGTTGTACTGGAAAGACATGGTACCAAAAATACTGTCAGTGTAAATACATTCTAATCAGTGCTTTTATATCTGCATAACCGTAACCTGGAGCAGGCTACTTGTCCCCTGTTAACCATACTGATGTATCTTACATGACTTCTAGGGAAGGAATTGGAATGATTCACCGGGGCCTTTAGTCACTCCATCTTTTTTTACTACCTATAAACAGATTTTTGACCTACTTTATGAATGTCTGCTTATGCATCAATAATGTATCATGTTACAGGCCACACTAACCTGACTTGTCTTTTAGACAGCTGAGGCTGGACTTCATTGTGTAGCTCTCACAGCATTGTTGAGGGAAGGAATTTATGTTTACTATTGCCTACACTCCTAAATTAGGTTTCATATATTTGATGTAATCAAATGGTAAATGTTGTTTTACAACTAATAGAGAGAGAGAGCTTTTATCAATTTTTGAGATTAAGTAGTGCTAACACAACACCAACATGAAGTGTCTCTCACCAGCAAAGAGGGTCTGGTTGAAGCAGTGAAGGTTGAGGGTAGCCTTGGTTGCAGTAACCGTGGGATGGTGGAGTGTGGGATCTTGTGTGGTAGGAACAAAATATCTACCAGAATCACAACCTTGGACCTCAGGAGGGCCAACTTTGGCCGTTTCAAGCAATTGCTAGAGGAAATCCCATGGGACAGGGTTCTGGCAGGTCAGGGGGCCGAAGAGAGCTGGTCGTCATTCAAAGACCACTTCTTTGAGGCACAACACAAGAGCATCCCAACAAGAAAGAAGTCAAGGAAGGGAGCTAGAAGACCTGTGTGTTTAAATGGGGAGCTGCTGGGCAAACTGAAGAGGAAGAAGAAAGTCTATAGGTCATGGAAGTAGGGGATGACCATTTGGGGTAGTTATAAGGCTCTGGTGAGAGAATGTAGGGATGCAACTAGGAAAGCCAAGGCCTCCTTTGAATTAAACTTCCTTGGAATTACAAGAGAGGTCAAAGGCAACAAGAAGTGCTTCTTCAAATACAATGCAGGTAAAACTAAATCTAAAGACAATATAGGCCCCCTGCTGAATGAACTTGGTGTCCTGAAGACAGAGGATACAGGGAACACAGAAATACTGAACACTTTCTTTGCCTCTGTCTGTACTTCTGGGAGCTGTCTTGATATCAAGTCCAGACTCCTGAGGCTCCAGAGGAAGTTGAGGCAAAAGAGGAGCCTGCCTTGGTTGATGAGGACAGAGTTAGGGATGTGTTGAGCAAAATGTATATACATAAATCCATGTGTTCTCATGGAATGCACCTGCTCATGCTAAGGGAGACGATGGAAGTCATTGCTAAGCCACTCTCTGGCTTCTTTTCTAAGTCATGGGTATCAGGAGAGGTGCCTAGAGACTGGAGGATCGCAAATGTCACTCCAACCTTCAGGAAGGGTAAGAAGGAGGACCCAGGTAACTGCAGACCAGTCAGCCCTACCTCCATCCCAGGAAAGGTGATAGAACATTTTTTCCTAGATGCTGTCTCTGGGCACATCAAGGACAAGAGGGACATTAGGGACGACAGCATGGCTTCACCAAGGGGAAGTCATGTTTGTCCAACCTGATAGGCTTTTATGAGGGCATAACCATGTGGACAGATGAAGGCAGAGTGGTGGATGTGATCTATCTTGACTTCAGTAAGGCATTTGACACAGTCTCACATAGTATCGTGGCCAGACTGAGGCAGTGTGGACTGGATGATTGGGAATGAGGTGGATTGTGAACTGTCTGCAGGATAGAAGCCAAAGAGTAGTGATCAACATGACAGAATCTAGTTGGAGGCCTGTATCTAGTGGTTTCTCCCAAGGTACTGGGACCAGTGCTATTCAATCTCTTTATTAATGACTTTGTTGAGGGATTAGGGTTCGCTGTCAGAAGGTTTGCTGATGACACAAAGCTGGGTGGTGTCATATCTGTGAGACCACGTCTGGAATATTGTGCCGAGTTCTGGGCCCCTCAGTTCCAGAAGGACACAGAGCTGCTGGATGGTGGAGAGCAATGAAGATGATGAAGGATCATCTCCCTTCTGAGAAAAGTCTGAGGGAGCTGGGTCTCTTTATCTTGGAGGTGGAGGCTTAAGGGTGACCTCATTAATGTCTATAAATACGTGAGGGATGGGTGTCAGGAGGATGGAGCTAAGCTCTTCTCAAGGTCATCTAGTGATAGGACAAGGGTCAGTGGGTGCAAGCTGGAACACAGAAGGTTCCATATAAATATTGGAAGGAACTTCTTCACACTGAGGGTAATGAAATATTGGATCAGGCTGCCCAGGGTAGTTGTGGAGTCTCATCTGGAGATGTTCGAGACCTGCCTGGATCTGTTGTTGTGCAACTTGGTCTAGCTGATCCTGCTCTGGCAGGGGGATAGAACTAGATTATCTTTCAAGGTTGCTGGCGTTTCCTAATGATTCTATGATTCTAACCTAGAGTGAAAGAAACAAGGATTTGTGATTTAGTTTTTATTTTAGAGTGAACTTATTTATAGTCTTATTACTGATCAATTTAGCACAGTAGATCATCTGATGTCAAGTCATGCCTTACCACTACTGTGCAAGTAAAAAGCCTACTAATGCCCCAAAATATGTGTGTTTATGTGGACTGTAAGATTTTATTAAATGTACAGACTTCACAATTAGAAACAAGGCTGACCATTGGCAGTTCAGTTGTACAACTCACCAGAGATAGACATAAAACTAAGTCATTACAGCACATGACTTTGTTCAGAATGCTTCAGAAGAGAATATATAAACTACCTTGTCACTAAGTTGGTGGTCAGCTATTATATTTGAGACAGTTTTGACAAACCTAAATTTTGCCTTCATGCATGCAATGAAGAAAATGTGTAAGTTTCTCACCTGTTGGGGAAGACTGGGAACTCCTATTTTGCAGAGGGCTTGGTTCCTAAAGTAAGTCTCTTCATCTTACCTGGACAGAGAATTGGAGAAGAAATATTTTTTAGTTTTTGTAACTGCAATAGGAAGAATTAATTAGTTTGAATAGTCTATCAGTCATGTCCTTGTAAATTTTCATAACATGTATTTCAAGTTTTGTGAATCTTTCTTTTTGCTTCACCTGGTTTGAGCTAGGGATGAATTTATATTAGATGGTTAATATTAAGGCATTTCACCCTTATGAGCACTAGGATTTTAGTTTGCTACCATAGTAGAATGCTTTTCCCCTTTGCCTTGTTATCAATATCTCAACTGCCCAGTACATCAGTGTTGTGAGAAAAGAAAGATGATATTTAGGTGAAAGTAAGTCATATGATCTGTGTTCAGGCAGATTTTTATTAATTTCCCTATGCTTGAACAGCACTTACAAGACTTTGCATATATGGGTGCCTTGTCAAGTGTTACGACTGAACCATATTTATATTTTGTATGTAGAGTTCAGTGGCTTCTTTCCATTTGAGTCAATTTTATCATTAGAGAGGTGATTTTGCTTTCAGTTTTGCTTTCATGAGCAGTCTGTCCTGTGTATAAATGTCCAGGTATGTATTTTGTAGTTTTAGATAAACAAAAAAAATGGAAATATCACCCAGCTGTTATTCTTACTAATTTTGATACCTGTATTTTCAGGGTTTTAGTAAGACTGAGAAAACCAATAAAAACCAGCTCCCTAGTTGTGACACAGATACTTTTAGTCACTGATCGAAATTCTTACTGGTAGGATCTTGTTATTTCTTATTTTCTCTTCGTACAAAACTGCTCTGGAAAGTGATAAGCTTTCCTGCCATTTGAAGCAAGCATTGTCTGGCTTCTGCTTTGCACATTGAAAAGGAGTGTCAGCTCCTAGTTACCAAATAATTCATATGCAGTCTGCAGACATTAAAATTTGAAAAAGAAGCAGTAGAGAGCCTTGAAGCGGAATTCCCCTTCATTAAATTAGTGAATTTGACAAGGTTATGTAATGTTCCTGTGGGATGAAGTGGTGCACGTCACTAACCTTTTAGATTCAGGAGGCTTTATCCTTTTCATTTGCTTCTGGAAGAAGGCAGATTCCTCTTTCTAATTCAGACAGATTAAGCCCCACACAGATTTTACATATGCTGTGTATGATAGATACTCCAAACAGGCACAGAATTATGTGTACAGACTGTATTTGTGCATTTGAACAGATATGCTCATGTATAACTTAAAGATGTATATGTAGTTTGGTTAAATTTGCTATGTTAGAATTCCTACAGGCATGGGAAAGAGAAAAAGAGAATTCTTGCACATCTGTTCATTTACCATACAGTGGACTACATATTTCAGCGCTCAGGTAAATTAAATATGAGAAACAAGCATCTTAAAAACAATCTTATTTGATGAACTAGCAAAAACTAGAATTTTGTGCATAAACAACCAGACAGATACTGGAATGAATAAGTGTTGATTTAGAAACAATTGTGTGATACTTCCATGTTCTGTAGCAGTACATAATAGAAGGATAAAGTTTGTAGTAATAGGTCTGTAGGACTGGTAGATAATACTGTGTATGCAGCTTGGGGGTTAAAGGCAAGAACAGACAGGCATTGGAGTAGATGTAGCTTTAGGAGGCTTCTCCTTTTGTTCTGATCATCAAAGCGGCTGATTCTGATGGTCCATCAGCCCTAGTTTCCCACTAGGCATAGTGAGATAGCTCTCTGCAAGGCAGAGTTAATGGTAGATTGCAGTTTTACAATAAATTTGTCACAAACCCAGCAAATTGCTATTAGGTTGTTTATAACAGTTCTAATCAAAAGGGACAGCAGTACATTCTTCAGCTTTGTCTTTCTTAGGGCATGAACATTTTGTCCTATATTATTAATAAAAGGCTTTTTATGAGTTTTTGACATAGGTTTTTCATATTCGTGAAAGCTTTTTTTCTTTCTTCCACTTATTAAAAACTGTAAATGAGTATGCAGTTGGGGTGGCATGATGTTAGTTGGCAAATAAATGTCTACTGCTGTTTGTGTTGGCTTGTATTCATGCTATGCCCCTAGGGCTCAGGTAATGTCTGTCTCTAAAAAAAGCACACATAATCCACAATAAAATCAACTGGTACCAAGGTTTGCACAGCCTAGAGGTACAAATTATGAATGTGCTGTTTTAACGTGAGAGACGTTTTGGAAAACGTAACCTACCTGTTCGACCTGTAAGGCTTTACTTTGAAGTATGTAATTTGATTTTATATTTAAGGAAAAAAATAAATCCTGTGGTCAGCCTAGTAAACAGACACAGTGCTTTGGAG
The DNA here is from genome assembly GCA_013397515.1 of Upupa epops. Lineage (NCBI taxonomy): Eukaryota > Metazoa > Chordata > Aves > Bucerotiformes > Upupidae > Upupa > Upupa epops. The sequence continues at coordinate 122,888 of VZRI01012206.1, read as the reverse complement.
AAGATTTGAAAACAGACTATTATGTATTCAGTATTATCCATGAGAAATCAGGATATTATAATGTCTTTTAGAGCTGCATACTAAATTTGTAGGATTGTTATGCTCTGGTTCATTGAAGGCTGGGGAACTTGAGACAGCTGTTAAATTGGAAAAAAAATTAAAAAAGACAACATCAAACCCCTCAAACAAGATTTTTTTCCTTTTTTTTTTTGAGTGCTTTTGTTTTAGAAGAACAAAAGTATCAGAGAGAAGGTGGAGACAAATGTTTTGATTATAGTGTAAAAGATTTTATTAGTATTGTCAAAGGGGTTGTATTTTTAAAAGGACATTGTGACATCTGTAAAGTGAAATAGCTTAGTTTTGAGGACTGCATTTGTATCTGCAAATAATTTTTGTAAATGCAATGGGTTGAAATTTTAATCAGGATTAGTTGGAATAGCTGGATGAATTTAGTAGTTCAAAGATTAAAATCTGTTAGTTTTCATCGACAGGATAATAAAACTGTTCAGCTGTTCAGTCTATGAAGGAATTTGAAGTTTGTGTTGCTGTTATTCTTTCAGAAGAATATAAGGGTGATGCAGTTTGAGGTGTTTATTGTTAGATAAAGGAGAATTTCACCAGTTTGCCAGTTTGTGACAGACAAGAGCCTTTAGGAACATACTAGCTGGTAGCATTGGGATTTCTTTATGCAAGTTTCATGAATACAAATTGTCACTCATCCTTATAGAAATGAAAATCTAATTAACTTTCTTACCTAGCCAGTTTGCTGGTCCAGTGTAAGCATGGGTTAGAATGAAGGCAGAGCAATTGCTTATAGCAATGATCAGTCTAACTGATGTCACAAATTACAATTAATGAATAAATTAGCAATGAATGCTATGAATTAGTGGCCTTTAGTAAGTCTTTGTCATGATAGATAGATAGATAGATAGATAGATAGATAGATAGATAGATAGATAAAAATGGTCTTTTTAGCATATTACCTCCCAGACCAATCGTGTAAAGAATAACTCATATAATTTGTTACTATAATTTTCAGGCTGAGGCTAGATGCAACATTTGTTCATTTTCTCAGGGCAAGAGCCTTTACCTTTATTGAATGCGATCCAGTTTATGGCCTGTTTGCTTAGAATATTTAACAGTTCATGATATATCAGTGGTATGAAACTAATATTGCAAAGTGTGATGTGCGGTGAACTCTTTGGTTTTTTTTAACTCCATGTAAGAATTCTATGAATGTATTGTTTGTAATCAGAATAATGATTAAGGACTTAGTAACAGAGAATGAGTCTCGCCACTTCCTGTGCTTCATGTCACCAGACAAGCAATACATAGTATTCCAAAAAAAAGTGACAGCGATTCCTGTTATGTTGTATTTACAGAATTCCAAAGTGCATAGCACCTTAAAAAATACATTGTTTACTTTGTGCTCAAGCTTTCTTTTGGAGTGTCAGATGAAGAGGTTCCATGGGACCAGCTATGGTTCTGTCACCTTTCAGCTTTTATTGCTAAGTCTTTTTATTTGCCTAGTGTGTACAGTCAAAAAGGTACTGTAATTTTTCAGAAGACTCCTGAAACATCAGTGTTAGTTTACAAGTAAATGAAGCATTTTAGAGAAGCATCGTAACAAGTTGTTTTCTGATATCTGATGTCTTTTTTACTTTACTCACACTTGTTATTAATGATGAAAAATTATATGATGTTACAAATTAGGAAAATTTTTATTCTGATATCAAAAACTTTTTCATATTTCATGCATATGAAGAAATTTAATGATGAGTTGAATTAAGTTATATTGCAGTCTTACACAAACACACCAAATCGAGGATCTGGAAAGAGTAAAGCAGGCGTCTTCACTGCCTGTGTATGTTCTTCACAGCAGGTCCACATGCTGAGCTTGGGATGCATACCTTCTGTTGGCTTCCACTTTAAAGAAGCCGAAGTCTTATGCTCATATTTAGGGCCATGAAAATGGCCCTAAAAGAACTAGAGCACCTCTCTTATCACAGTATCACAGTAATGATGAGGCTGGAAAAGACCTTAAAGATCATCCAGTCCAACCTAAAACCAACCAAGTAACCCTAAACATCTGACATCTAGATCATGCCACTCAGTACTTCATCCAGCCTAATCTTAAACACCTCCAGAGATGGTGAGCCTCCCATCTCTGTGGCCAGCCCGTTCCAAAACTGGATCACTCTTTCAGTAAAAAATGTCTTCCTAATGTCAAGTCTAAACCTCCCACGATGGAGCTTAAGACTGTGACCCCTTGTCCTGTCTCCAGTGTCCAGGGGAGAAGACTGACCCCTAGCTGACCATAACCAACTTTTAGGTAGTTATAGACAGTGATAATGTCACTCCTGAGCCTCCTCTTTTCCAGGCTAAACAGACCCAGCTCCATCAGCCTCTCCTCGTAGGACTTACCTTCCAGACCCTTTACCATTCTAGTTGCTCTTCTCTGGACTCGTTCCAGCACCTTGACATCCTTCATAAACTGAGGGGCCCAGAGTTGAACATAATACTCCAGGTGCAGTCTAACCAGTGCCGAATACAGGGTGAATATAACCTCCCTCTCCCTGCTGGCCACACCATTCCTGATACAGGCCAAGATGCCATTAGCCCTCTTGGCTGCCTGAGCACATTGCTGACTCATTACTGTCCACCAATACCCCCAAGTCTCTTTCTACCTGAGTACTCTCCAAGATCTCCATTCCCAGCCTATAGTTCTGCCTGGGGTTATTATAATCAAAATGCACAACCCGACACTTAGGCTTGTTGAAACACATCCTACTAGAGTCTGCCCATGTCTCCAGTCTGTCCAAGTCTCTCTGCAGGGCCCTTCTACCCTCCAACAAATTGATGCGAGCTCCAAGCTTGGCAACATCTGCGAATTTGCTCATGATAGATTCCAACCTATCATCAATATCATCAATGAAGATGTTGAATAGGACCGGACCTAACACCGAGCCTTGGGGGAGACCACCATTAACCACCACTCTCTGGGCTCGTCCATCCAACCAGTTCCTGACCCAGCTCAGTGTATTTCTGTCAAAGAGTGAGCGTCTCTGAGAAGACAAATCTCCAAAGTGATCTTATAGCTGCCTTCTAATACTTGAAAGGGGCCTAAAGGAAAGCTGGTGAAGGACTGTTCAAAATGTTCTATAGTGACAGAATGAAGGGACAGGTTCTTTAAGTGAGGGTGGTGAATCACTTCAGTAGGTTGCACCAAGAGTTGGTAGAAGCTCCTTCCCTGGAAGCTTTCTAGGTCAAGCTTGATGGGGTTCTAAGCAAGCTGATCTGGTAAAAACTGTCCCTGCCCACTGCAGGCAGTTGAACCAAATGACCTTTAAAGGTCCCTTCCAGCCCAGGACATTCTGTGATTCTGTATTCATCTCTTAGGGGATTTCTGTCCATTAAAGTATCTCTACACAAAAATTGACCTCGAAAGAAGGGGACTGAACTATTAATTTCAAAAGCAATTTGTTAAACACTTTATTGAAGTACAGAGGAAACATATTCCATATCTTCAAAGCACAGCACAAATCATAGAACAGCAAAATTAAAACAGAAAATTCTGTAACATTATGAAATGTGAGTTAGTTAATTCCATTCACTACTTCAGGATTTTACTTAGAAAATGTAATGTGGGTGTTTAAAAGGGGCAAAAATATTTCAGTAGATAGATAAACAAGCTGAAACAAATGAAACTTGTTTTCTTTGCATTTAATAGGCAATACTGCTGCAATTTTGGTGATGTCCATGAGAGTTCAAGTCCAGAAATCAGAGTTGCTGATTTTAAACAAACTGTACTTTTATTAGTTTGATTTCAGGGGTATTGAAATGTAACCAAGTAGAGTTTCAGAAGTGCTAAAAGGCTGTAATACAGTTGAGAAGCTACAACATCTGATGGTTGGGCAGAATTAGTTTCACTGGAAGGTTCCTATATAAATTATTACTGTGATCAATGAACTATGATGCTGATAGTTTTTGTTGGACTCTGCACTGATTTTGTTAAGGGAGATTGACAATAGTTGTCAGTTTTCAATCAAAATTGCCTTCATGTTAATAAGCAGAACTGTGTGTGCAATGTAATTGTGTTTGCTATCAGATTGCCTAGCAGCTTACGTCAGAATCAATGTCAGGAAACTGACAACACTAATTGTGGAGACAATTTGTGTCAAACTTTAATGAACAAGCTTTATAAGGATAAAGGGAACAAATACTACTTTTCACTTTTGGTTCTTTTTGGTGATGATTTCACATGCCCTTATATTGATAATGGTCACTTTATGTGTAACAAGATGAATACCTTAACTAAATAATGAAAAGATTGCATAATACCTATCTTTTAACATGGCTGGCTGGGTATTGTCAGTATTGTCAGTATAACCAGAGCATCTATTGGCCATAATGAGTTTATCCTCACAAGTCATCTTAAACTTGCAGACATTGTTATCCTTCTGGTGCAGCTACTGAGTCTGAAATTGAAAATTTAACTGGTTTACCAAACTAAATTTAATTTAGTGAATTTAAAGATGAAAAGCTGAAAATGGCCATTATATGCATTCAAATGTCTGAAGCTTACAGGACCCATGTAAGTTTCCTGTTTCAGAAATAATTTTCTATGTTCTAGTAATAGTTTACTTTTTCTGGTATGTTTTCATATAGTAAAGGTAACTGTCTTACTTTCAAAATTAGGCATTGGAGAATTACAGCAATGGTGGGTTTTTCAGGGATTACTTAGATTGAGCAAAAGGACTCTGATCAACCATTTACTGTTCAGCTTGCTTGTGGTCTAAGTGAAACACACCTCATGGCTTCCTTCCTTCCACTTGACTTTACACTCAAGTGTAAAGCTTTTTTATTGATTGATTATGTAGAACACATCAGTCTTTATGTGCACTAATTTGGGGTCTTTTCACAACCTTAAAGCCTTGCTTTTACTGAAAAAATCTCTACATAATTATGTAACAGCTGCACATAACTGACATGTATTATAACAAAGAGGTTTGCTAATTGTCAATGCAGCAAAAATTTATATAGGGCTGGAAAAATATGTTCTCTTTAAGATAATCATGTTCATCCCCTTTTCTCCAAATGTACTATCTGGGTACAAACTCTGCAGAAACCAACAAGAAATTTTCATAGGCAGATGCAGCAGTTACAGTCCTTTAACAGCTTTGGCCTAGTTGCAGAAGAAGAAATTGTCAGAAAACTTGTTTTACCTCTACAAGTTGAATTTGGTGGGAAAAAAATAATATCATATGTATTGCTATCTGCACTGTCTGATAAATGACCTTACCATGTACAGGAAGCTGGAGATACGGGAATTTTGTTTGTTTCTCTTGTGTTCAGTGGCAATGGGGGAAGTAAATTATCTTATGATGTAAATTAGTGCAAGCTCTCTTTTGTTTACCTGAGCTGTGGTAGTGGAGAATTTATGCCTGAGTTGGATGAAGAGGGAAGGAAATTCACTTTAGATACATATTTTTTAATACAGAGAGACGCTATGGCAGTGACGTAAACCCTAGTAGTAACAGTTCTAATAGGATGATGGACTTCTTGGTGGGGTTTTTTTGCAGAGCAAATTTAACATAGCTCAACATAGTCTTTACTTATCATTTTTAATTTCTTTTATTTGGTTTTTAAAACTATACAGTCCTCATGGTCTTGAGATAGTAGAGGGAAATGTTGCAGGAATTAATGTAGAGCAGTGCTCTTAAATTGAGTTGCTGTCCCTCCTTAAGCTTCATAGTGCATGGCAAAATTGACAAATTTTCCAAAACAGACCATGTATAAGAAAGTTACTTTATAAATGTTGAAATTGTCATTTGGGCAGTCATTGAATGTGTGAGTGAGGCATAAATTTAGAATTTGAAAGCTACTATTTGAAAGCTACAGTTACCCTGCACTTTCTTTTTTTTTTGGATTTCAGGTTTAATACTGAATTCCAAAAAGAACAGAATAGCAGAGCATCATTTTTCACCTGATGGTATACTGTCACATTTTGTGTCACAGAACATTAGCATTATCAGATTCAATTGTGTCTCTTTATTTATCACAGTGCTGAGTTAATACATGCATATAGAGGTGCTCTTCAAACATAAAGCCTTTGTCTTGGGAATAGAGTTCTAGTTTCCTTCCTCTAAGTGTGTTTTGCTTGCTACCATTTCAGCAATTTTGGTTTTTTTACATCAGAGAAGCTCTTTTATTGTTCCCCATGGTATCAATGGCACACTAATTTGCTGTGCTCATAACCTTTTTCAGGTATGTGTTCACCAGGCAAAATTAGTGCAGCAGATAGTTCAATAGGAGTCTTGCCTGGAATCTATATCAAAGAAAAAAGCATGCAGATTTTCTGGAACATCATATTTTTATTGCATTTTTTGAAAACAATGTCACTGGTATTTCACATGGTAGAAACAGCCCTGCACTAGGGGAAGTAGGGTCTGCTCTGAGGAGGAGACACTGTTCCCGTAGCAAACAACTGGATAATTGTTGGCCTTGATGATTTTGGAGGTCTCTTCCAACCTAGTAAAAAAAACTTGTTTCATTTTGTAAACATAAGAGAACCTGCATATTGTCACATAAAAAACAATGTATTTGGCTTGTTTTTTACCTATCGCCACATCATATTTTGTTGGCGTATGCAATTATCTGAGAATTTCTTCCAGTGTTGCGTATGTGCATACCTGTAGCCTGCTGGGCTTCTGATATTTAAATAAACATGCTGACAACAAGTATTGTCTGTGAAAACAGTAGTTCAGCAGAATTAAGTTTTTAAACAGCAGAAGTGAAGAGCAGCAACTTAGAAATGAAAACTAGTACACTACAAGTACATCAAAACTAAAAGAGGTAAGTGGAGAAGAGCAAGGAGGTCAAGAGCAGGAACTGAATTCCGAAAGCTGAGAATAAGAGCAAAAAAGAATTGTAACAGCTTTTATAAAGGACCTAGATGTAACAAAAACTGTAGCAACAACCTGCAGTTTTTGTTTGTTGTTGACTTCCTACCATTCAGATAAGCATCTTAAGGTGTGATGGATCTCTAAACACTTTTTAACTAAGGAAGAGAATAATGTAAATGTTTACAGGAACTCTTCAACTGTTCTGTACTGTGGTTACACATAACCATTTAGTGTTTTATATTACATTTCTAGAAGCTGTCTTGCATTGCTTTAAAAATTTGGTTTCACCAAAAGGATGAGAAATTAATGCTGGCTTTAATTATGTTAATTATGTTGTGACAATTTTTTTTTTCAATAGTTGGATCTTTTTTCACTTCTTTCTTACCATGTATCATAATTTGGGAGTGGACATAAGCTATACATGAAACTGTGCCCAAGCATAGGTTTATTTCCTTTTGTAGTCCTTTCTGTGAGGACTCAGTACATAGTCTTTTACCTTCATCACTGCAAACTTAGAAATGGTTTCTCCTAAATGTCACTGATTTTTATGGCTCAAAGGTGAGAATCTTGCTTTTGTGACAGCCTGTGACAATAACTTTGGAGTCATGAATCATTACGTTATTCCAGCTGATTGATGAGCTCATTTTGCAACACAAAACAAATCAGATTTTTTATTTATAATGGTGATAAAATAAAAGTATGATCTCTATACTCTGATGCAATCATGTTTCCATATTAATGTTAATTTCATTAGTCAAATTTGTATATTCCTGACTTTTTAATTAAGTTTTCGATGATTTGTCGTGAAGGTAAACATTGTCACTGAAGAAAGAATAGAGTTCCTTTTTGTCTGGCTTGTTTTTTTTTACAAAAAACCATTATTTAGTGCTTAGATAATCTTTATTTTTTTCTTTGTTTCAGCACCACCGAAGTTTACAAGAACTCCCGTTGACCAGACGGGGGTTTCTGGAGGAGTTGCCTCATTCATCTGTCAAGCCACAGGAGATCCAAGACCGAAAATTGTCTGGAACAAAAAGGGAAAGAAAGTCAGCAATCAGAGATTTGAGGTATTAGGTCCATTGTTCTGTTCCTCTGAAAACCATTAATTTCAACCTCACTTGCAATCACAATATTTGTACTTTATTATCATGAATAAGCAAAATAGCTAAGACTATTTGGGATAATTTAGTGTGAACAGTCTCATTATGCTTTTAATGTTGCAAGCTGTTTATACATGGCACATTGAAGGAGAAAGCTTCTAGTGCTGTTTTCTAAACTTGACTGATCTAACTGGGGAGCCTTGACCTGCTTCTATTCAGCCTGATATAGTTTTCATGAATGAGATAGAGGGAATTACTTGATCAGTGGTTGCTGCCTGCAGAGAGCAACCCATCTTGTTTTGTGACAGTGTGTGCTTAACAGACCTAGGCTGCTACTGCTTGTATTTCCACAGTGGCTAACCGCTTTTGCAGAGATACTATAGTCCCTGCAGCTGAAGACAAAATGTAAAACTTTTTGCTTTTGATTCTTTCTTCAAAATAACTAGGAATTGACCTTAGAGAAAGATATTACCACTATCTGCACAACATTCAGCTAAAGGAAAAACTTAAAATATCCTCATCAAAGGATATTCTGAATTTGGGGAGAATATGATAACAAATACTATTCTCTGTAGATGCAGGAACAATTAATATCAAATACAGACTGATGTTTAGCATAAAGAAAAATTGTCAGAAAATGGGAGAAGGCTTGTAGAACATGTGTCAAAACTGGTACTAGTGGAGTACAATTCCCACTATATGTCATCCCTGTTTTCACTGTTAGAAAAGATACTTCTACATAATGAAAATAGCTGCTTGGAGATGACTAATGTGCATATAAAACGATTGTGACATGCATTTTAGCAGTAAATGAACTAAAATATATGTAGTAACAATGGAGTGAATATTGAATTTTACTGTGATAGTTTTTAGTAGTCTTTGGAAAACTTGCTTGCCCTGGTTTCAGGTTGGATTTACGTCAGCATTAAAAAAAAACATTTCTTGTCCTATTTTTGTTCAAAAAGTAGTTAAAGGCATTAGAATTTACTCATTAACCTATATAATTCTTTGCTTGTATTTTTACTGCAGTGTGAGAAATCAAAGCATTAATTTAAATGTGACCTCTCAGTGCCAAGAACTGTTTACATTTTGTAGAATATACAGAGCTGTAATTAGCCAAAGCAATTAACAATGAAATTTTATCAAAAATTCCACAAGGTCTGTCCCCTTCTGATCACAAAATTTTCATTCAGGCTGACTTGAACAGTGAAAGAGTGCCCATGATCATGTTTATTATGTTGGTTCTGTTTTATTTTGGAATATTTTGTGCTTTATTTGCCTATGTACATGGCTTTAGAGAGAAGAAGCAAAAAGTAAAGCAGTTTTATTTCCATTAAAAATATCTGAATGGAACTATAAAAAATTAATTTGCTTAAAAAATGCCTTTAGTGGACTGTATAGCCAGGTAAATATAAAAACACTTACCAAGTATTCTGTAATTTTTATTGTAACCATTGGGCAGAGTACTAATAAATTATGCAGAGCACATCAATTAGCCAAGGAGTTTTTTCTCCTGTTTAAAGTAGGGCCATTGATTCCTGCCATAGTATCTTTAAATAAGAACAGGAGCAGAAATTACATTCAGAAAAGACACATGGACCATTTGGGAAACCAGAAACATGATTTTTTCCACCATACCAATAAGAGTTTAATTATTGGAGTTTATTTTTCATATTTCACATTAGTATCATGTATATTTCTCTGACTTTGATTGCTTATCATGGAATCAGCACTCTTAAGATCATCAAATGTAGCCATCAACCTAAAAACACCATATCCACTTAATGATGTTCCATAATGCCACGTCTACATGTTTTTAAAACACCTTCAGGGATGATGACTCCACGACTTCCCAGGGCAGCCTGTTCTAGTACTTGATCACTCTTTCACTAAAAAATACTTTCCTAATACCCGATCTAAACCTTCCCTCAGGGAGTAATAAAAGACAGGAAAATATTTCATATGGCCACTTGTCTTCATAGAATCCTAGTAAATATTGCTAAGAAGAACTTCAGTAGACCATGTAATCCACGTGCTTTCTAAGTGATGCTAGGGGTTACGTTTTCCCCCTACCCCTAGTATACTTGGACAGCAAACTAGAGTGTTTAAGAAGCCTTGCTATGATTATTTCTCTCGTGTGGAAACTGAATTTGTTTTACTGGAACTTGTGTACATGACCACTTTCTTACAGGAGAACAAATAGTTTATCCCCGCTTTCCTGACACTGGTCTGTTTATATACCTGAAGATTGTTGTGGTTGAATGTGGAATGTTCTTGCACAGTGGTTGATTTTCGTGACTGTATGATAGCGGTGGAGAAAGCTATACATTGTGTCTGAATTTAAAGACTGGGATATAATAACTTGTGGGACTTTGCTGTTAATCTTTCATCTTCTTTTTACACTGCAAGTATATACTATGAATTAACTTCATGCAGGAGATTCCTGTTTTCTCACCTGCCTTAAAACGATTTTAAGTAATATGAATTAGAAACATCTGTTTTAAGATGAAGAATTCTACTGTTTCAGAAGTAGAATCAATGAACTTCATGAGGCTGATGTTGTTTAAAAATACATTTAAAAGAAAAGGTTCGTTCAGTAAATGGATGAGTGGGAGGAATTTCTATCTGCAATATGCTGGAAAAAGGAGAACACATCACAGAAAAAATAAATCCATTTTAGGATACATATTTTAGACTTTTTTCAGACTTGAAAATTAATATCCTCAACATTTGCCCAGCCCAGTCTGCTGCAGTTGTTTTTAGTGGCTATCCAATTCTTAAGTATTACAATTGTGACTGAGTCCTGTGCTTCTGTTTTTTGTCAACAAATAATTAATCTGTCTGATTTATGATCATTAAATTTTCAGATGGAGTATTTATGTTGGGTAGGTTCATTTAGGAAAATTACTGAAAAAAACAAGGAAAAGTAGTACAGCCTATGTGGCTATCAAAACAATTTATTTTCAGAAAAATCCAAACCAGATCTTAATCTTATTTACACTTAGACCTCTTCTATTGCTAAGTAAAACTTAAGCAATGGGAAGATAAAGGATACATAACCACATCTCCAATGTCCTACTTTAATTTCTTTATTACTCTCAACAAGTATTGAGATCTAGTGGATGACGTTGTTTAAACAAGGCATGCATATACAAACATGTACAAACAGGTGAAAGTGTAAATTGTTTTATGAATGTATATGTACATTATGGCCATATATAGAATTATTTTGTAAAAAAGTAAAAAAGTTTTTGTGATACATGCCATTTACCTAACTATAACTAGGTAAACTTACTGTAGTACCAACATGCATTATTGGCAATTTTTTTTTTTTTAAAACATAGATTAAACAGACTAATGTTGTCAGTGATTAGGAAAGACTTCCCAATGCCTGGCATGCTGCGGTACTACAAATACCTCATTTGATTCTGACTGCAGAATGAGATGAATAAGTTACTAATTTCATATTTCTTTATTCAATGAATTGTTCTTTTTATATGAACATTAATAATTTTTCTGTAAATACTGCAATTTAAAAGAAAACCTTAAAGCTTAGCCTTTTTATTCAGTCTCTTAACTGGTCACATAATTTCTAAAATATTTTTGGATAAGTTTTAATTATGTCCTGTGGGTTAAATGCATAACTAAACTGTGTAGTTTTATCTTGTACAGAAATTGCTGACCCTTTTTCACTTTAGAGTAAATGAATGAGTGAACTGTACTCTGTGAACAGAGTGCATATATAGCCTGCGGCAATTGAAGTGAATGTAACAGGCATTTGAAGGTAGAGTACTCAAACTAAGAAAATAGAGACAGTGGTAGTGAACTTCAGTGTAAGAGAGCATTAATCTTTTTTCTTTACAGACCTTGTTAGCTGGGTTTTTATTTTTTAGTTTATTTTTCTCTTCTCTTTCTTGAAACTGTGAAACTGTCTTACACCAGTCGTCAAATACTCAACTAACAGCAATGTTCAAGGCTTTACCACTTAAATTCCAGTGTGTGGAATTTGTCCTGGTATGTGTATTTGAAAAACAAACCTGGCTTTGATGATGTGAATACCGATAGGTCACTGTTCATAAACAGTTTAACTGAGGGATAGGCATTTGTAACAACATCTGTGACAGCTTTTGTTTCCTTCTATAGGTAATAGAATTTGACGATGGATCTGGATCAGTTCTCAGAATACAACCACTGCGCACACCACGAGATGAAGCTATTTATGAATGTGTGGCTTCTAATAGTGTTGGTGAAATAAGTGTGTCCACAAGACTCACTGTCTTACGTGGTAAGTTCTTTCTAAACATGCCTAATTTACTCCACAGAATTGAAAGTTCTGTGCTATTGTAAAAGAGAATTCTGTCCTGGACATTCAGAATGGTTATTTTCAAATGTTTTGATACTGTTAAATACCAACTCTTTTGCACAACACTTGAATATTTTGTTCCTTATTTTTGACTATGAAAGGGTAATGTATGTGGGGGTATAATAAATTAGAGTGAAGAAATAAGTGAAACAGGGCTTTCATATGCAACAGGGTTTTCTATATATCAATGGCTGAAAACCAATGCCTTATGATTTAAATCTTTGTGCTGCTTCAGGTGACTTAATGGGATCAGCATTTACACAGAAAGTTCCCCTTTTAACAATAACCTTGAAAAGCTGCATAAAGGATTTTTAGATGTGGTTAATCTGCTGCAAGTTTTCCCCTAAAGATGTAAGACATAAAAAAAAGGGGAAAGCTTCTTCCATATCAAATATACATCCTGAACTTGTATTTTTTATTTTGGCAAGTAGTTTCTGAAGAAAATAAAGGAAACAAAATTGTTTTTTGAACTGTCTTTCAGGAGTAAGGATATTAAGGTACTGCCAAGTCTACTGTCTAGATAATGCTCACAGGAGTAAATACCAGTAATTGAATTACCAGAATGTTTCATTCTGTCACCTGAAGTTGAATGGAAACTGGATCTGGAGACATTGAATGAAATAACACACTCCACAGCTTTCAGGGATGTTTTTATAACTAAGATCAGGGTTTTTTTTGTTTTGTGATATTACATAACCTTACTTGATTTGCAGAATTAATTGCTAGGAGGTCTTTTTATAGGAGTTGATTAGCCAGCTTTGAAGTATGTAACAAAAAATTCCTTAAGAGTATTATTTAAATAGTTTTATTTTTGATAGTTCTATCCCCAGAAAATACAGGGTGACAAGGAGGTGTATTTTATCTTATCTCTGAAGTAGCATTTTTTTTAAACAAAAAACAAAACCAGAGTAAGAAAAGATTTCTTTCCATGATTTTATTAGCTGTTTTAATCAGTATGGACAGTACTGGCATTGTTATCTGAATCAAGTTACAACACTATCTACATCCATAACAAATAATAACATTTAGTGCATTTATATTTTATTCTTAGAGTTAGTCTGGAGTCAGAAAACCTTTTTAATATTTAAAGTGCTTATTTCTAATAGCATGATTTTTCCTTCTGTTACCTTTTAAATAGTTATCCATTGAAAACAGGAAGTCTATTAGTGAGGCTCATGATGTAATAGCACCATGGACTTGTTCTTAACTCCCTGAGATAAGGCCTTCCTTTTAATAGCAGATAGAAGCACTTTTAGTGCACAGCTTCTGTGTTGTTGAAAATGAACATAAAATCACATTTTTATAGTGCTTTAGAAGTTTTGTAAATTAAAGGGAGGTAGGAAAAGTGAGGGGGGAGAAGCAAAAAATGATGTGAAAACTCATATAGAAGTAGTATGCTTTGTCTTCAGAATTCCTTGACATGTATTTCCAAGACTACCTGATCTTGAACACTTGTTTTTAAGGATACTGTTCTAAATCAGCCCAAATTTTCATTTTGGTGTTTGTAGAGTAAAAACAATAGCCCTCGTTTGTCTGCTGGGGGCCATGGTGGTTGAAAATGGTAGAAAAGTTGCCTGAGTATTGACTGACTGTAAATTGTGATCTCCTTCTTTGCTTGTCCTATTGATTATTTACTCAGGTGTTTTTTTTTAAGCTATATGTATCTTTATTGGCCATTTCTTACTAAAATAAAGCAGTGCAACTTTTAAAACTCTAACTGCAGATCCTGTTCTAAAAACCAGCATAATGGTGTGTGTATCCAAGTGCCTGATAAAAAAGTACATTGTTAGGTATTGAATTAAAATGTAAGTGCATTTCAATTTTAAATGTTAATTACAAAAATGAAAAAAAAACCATAAAGAATATTTATTTTGTTTATAGCTGTAATGCATATGCGTTTTGCAAGTGCTACAATATAGTTTGGCCCAAGATTTATGGATTTAATTTGAAACTGGGACCATAGGAGAGCTTCTGAACATACTAGGATCATAGAATTAGAAAAAAATTATCACATGGGATGATGGTGAAATCAAAATGTTACCTATGTTCTTGTTTGCTTGTTTGTTTGACCAAATCAAGGACAAACAGTTTCTGACAATGTATCGATAAATTTTGAGCCAAACATCGTTTTTTCTATCTGTAGTAATTTAGAGTAACAGTAGTTCTATGTGCTAGAGTTTTAATCCGATTTCACTAGGTCCTTATACTATGACCAATAGGCATTACTTGAGTCTCTAAGAACCATGATTGTAACTGAAGTTTTTAGCCTCTGGATGTTGAAACTTTGTGATGTGAGGAGGAAAAATGGCAGAAAAGGCCTTAGCACAAAGTATTTGGCCTTTTTTTGTTACTAGAATAAATGAGGAAACTAAAGTTTTACTTGCTAGGCTGAAGGGAAACAGGCCTGTAAGTATGGAATTCAGTAAGTCTGTAATTCTCTTTCCAAACAAGAGGAGTTGGTACTATTCAATTTGTAGGTTTCAGTTTTGGAAATTTGTGCTGAGAGCTATATAAGTGGAACACTGCTTTGATGCTTTAATTCAAGATTATCAGTGTTCAGTAAACCATGAAATACAAAGTGTGGACTCTTCCGATACTCTGCAGAAGTTTCCTTTATTGTTCATTTGTTTGTGGTTCAACAAATGTAACTCTGTTTATTTGGTCTTTATATTTATGATGGTTAACAAACAATTTTTCTGGCTGCAGAACAAGGATTCTGGCACCATATGCAAGCATGTAATTTGTTAGGGAGGAGATGAGGTGTCTCCTTCCACTAGAGGAACCAGCAAAAATTGCATGCCATTAATTTTAAGGAATCTTGATTTTCATTTCCTAAAGTCTTTTCTAAAACTATTTTTTCTTGATGAAGCTATGCTAAAAACTGTAAGGACCTCAAGAACTGTAAGGACCTCAAGAAGCATATCTTCCTACCTCCTGAGAAGGTGGTGATTGCAGCACGTAAGAGTGAAGGTTTTAAACAAGTAGCGCAAAATACCTACATTCTATTACCAGTGCTTGTTTCCTTTTGTTAATTTGCTCTCTGGGAAGGTGAAATTACACAGGACACTTAAGGAGAAGGCAGTTTGTTTTCTCAGCCCACAATTTTCTGTTTGTGTTGATCATACCATGCATTATGAAAGTACTGATATGTAGCATCTTTGTAGTACAGGCATTATATAAAGATGGAAAAAACGCAGTGAGTATTCAGTGTGAAGTGCTTAGAACAGTTATTCCTTTTTATGCTTTCTAAAAACTGATTGATTTAATATCAAACAGTCGTTACTGCATAAAAAGTGAAATATTTACTGAACACTGCCTCTTTGTCCATTGATATGCATAGAGATTGAGGTTGCAAGAACTGCAAGAGATTATTTTTTTTATTATACTCTTAGAAGTGCAGAACATTTCCACACTGTTTTAAAATACTGAAAAAAAAATGCAAAAAACCCAGAGATGATGAATCCAAGTTGCTACATTTTTGTTTTCTGCTGATAGCAATACATTCAATGATAATAGAAACTCATTTCTGTATTTTCACTGTACCCAGTAGTACTGAAATGAGAAGGAACTATTTTGAAAGAATCTGTCATCTGGGAGAGCTATCTTTAAGGGCACAGAAATGAGACAAATGGAGTGGCACGGCTATAATGTTGGAAAATGTGCTGTGGGATGTCTGTCATTTCTAGACCAATGGGAGAAAGGACTGCACATATTTTGGGTATTAGCTGCATGGTATGAGAGGTTTGTTGTTCCAGTTGGCATTGTATAAACAACGTATACCAATGTTTATCTGACATAACTGTTTGCTGTACCGGCACACTGATTATTGTCTGAAGGCTGCTAATAAGACAGTGGAATAAAAAGAAATGAGGAAAGCAAGAAAACACCTGTTTGAGAATAGGTGAAAAGACACTTATCTCTATCACATACTGCATGAGAAGACATTTGAGGAGCTACAGCAGTATCTCTCCCCAGAATTTACTGAACTTGAAGTGAACATGCCATATGTAGTACCTTGTGACCAGAATTAGAATGTTCATTAAAGTCCTATTTTTATTACATCTCTTTTGAAGAGAAAGATTGTTGTTCCTGCTGTGAAAGTGGTAGTTTGCAGTTTATGTTTTAAAGTCTCTCATGGGGAGCTGTACAAAGAAGATTAAGGAACAAAACACAGCTGCTTGACAGTCACAAAAATGATTTTGTGAAATAGGAGAGGTAGGCAATACAACTTAAGTTTAAATAAAACCTGCAAGTGTTATGTTATAGAATGACATGCATATTTCTTGAAACTGATTATGAAGTAGTACAACATTATAGATATATTTTGCTGTCATGTTAGAAATTATTTTGAAATATTTTCTTTAGGGATGTGAATCTATGTCAGGCAAATAAAACATACGTCTTCTGTGCAATGTAATATGAAATACTTGAAGAATTATTGATCATTATAAAGATGGGGTGGTGGAATTCACTTAACAGACCAGAATGCAAAAGAATAATTGTGTGAAATACATGGTTCATTTTTCCTGGCTGACTTCCTAGCTACTCTTTAAGTTCCTTAATAACACAGGGATATGTGTGGTAGCTAGTGTTAATATCTTACTATACTATAAGGTATATATCATATATATGTATACGATATACTATATCTTACAGTGCATATCTGTACAATTATTAAACATAAAAGAGTCTGTGACTTGAAAGGTATGATGCAGAGTATTGAGTTCAACTTCTAGGTATAAAGAATTTTCTTAAAAAACAATTGTTTCTTTTAAAAATATTGATAGTCATTTAAAATATATGAAAATTATTAAATAACTGCTGTAAGTAGTTCATGGATGGGTATCAGGTTGGTTAAGCAAGACCTACCTTTCCTGAGCCCATGCTGGCTGGCCCTGGTCTGTTGTCTGTCCTGCACTAGCTGTGTGCTCAGAATGAACCACTCCATAATCTTCCCTGGTACCAGGGTCAGGCTGACAGGCCTGTAGTTGTCTGGATCATCCTTCCTCCTCTTTCTGTGGATGGACATCACATTAGCAGACTCCAGTCACATGATGCCTCCCCCGTTAGGCAGTAGTATTGATACATGAGAGAGTGGCTTGACTATCTTCTCTACCAGCTCCCTTAGCACTCTCAGATGGATCATTGATGGTGACTTAGAAAGTCAGTAACTGCTTCCTCATGGATTATGGGATGTGCATTTTGCTCTCCATCATTGTCTTCCAGCTCACAAATCACAAATAGCCTGAAGATGACTGGAATGGTCATTAAACACTGAAACAAAGAAGGCTTTAAGTAGCTCAACCTTGTCCTCATCCTTGGTAATCATATTCCCCTCCATATCCAGTAAGAGGTGGCAGTTCTCCCCAGTTCTCTTTTTTCTTTTGAAATGTTTGTAAAACCTTTTCTTACTGCAATGGTCTCAATGAGTTCTAACGGAGCTTTTGCCTTTCTGCTTTCTCCTCTGCATGCCCTAGTTAGATCCCTTTCCTCTTCTTGAGTTGCCTGCCCTTTCTTCCAAATGCAATAAACTTTCCTTTATCCCTAAGGCCCCACAAAAACTCCCTGTTCAGCCAGACCAGTCTCCATCCCTGCCAGTTCATCCTGTGCCATGTGGGGACAGCCTGCTTTTGTGATTTTAAGAGTATATTATTGAAGTCTGCCCAGCAATCCTGTGCCTCTTTGTCCTTCACGAGTGTCTCCCAAGGGACTTCCTTAACCAGTGTCCTCAGTAGGCCAAAAGCTGCCCCGTGGAAGTCTACTGTGGCAGTTCTGTTGAACCTCCTCCTTACTTCACCAGGGATTGAGTCCTGAATCATTTCTTAATTGGTAAGCCCCAGATGATGTCCAACCACCACATCACCCACCTTCCTTTCTCTGTCTGTGAACAACAGAGCTAGCCAGGCACGACCACTAACAAGCTTCCTTACAGACTGTGTCAGGAAATGATCTTCTACACTTCTAGACTATTGCTGCTCTGTATTTCCCACAGACCTTAGGTAAGCTGGAGTCCCTCATAGGAACAACTGCTAATGGCCATGAGACTTGTGCCACCTGCCCGTTGAATGCCTCATCCACCTTTTCGTCTTGGTTGGGTGGACCATAACAGGCTCTGAACTGGTTATCTGCCTTGTTGTCCTTTTTCTTCATCTTTCCCTTTAAGCACTTAATACTATTTCACTCACTGAGTTCAATGCAATCAAATATTTAAGAGAGTCACTCACCACCTCTCCTTTGTACCCCATCCTCTCTGAGGAGCTTGACATCCATTGCAGTGCACCAGTGATGAGAGTAATCACACCACATTTAAATGATGGTGACTAGGTCATATTTGTCCTGTTACAGCTCCTTCTGCGTGTTTCCCATGCTGCATGCATTAATGTAGATGCACTGGAGCTGAGCTGTTGATTTAAGACCCAATGATTGAATGCCAATGAATGAATGTGTGACTGTCATATATGGAGTATATATCCATATATTTAATGCATGTGCAACTGTAATTACAAAATCAAAGCTATAAGTGAGAAAGTTTCTTCCAAAAGAAGATTCACTTTGAAACCACTATCTCAAATTTCTTGATTGTCAATGTAAAGTCCTACAGTCAAGACTTTCAGCTATTGGCTACTTTGTAAAATCAAGAGCACACTAAAACTCATATGAAATTTTAATATGTGTTTAGAAGGTGTCTGTAAGTATCTGAATTTTATGAGAAGTCTAACCTAACTTTATTCTCTACAGTTTTATTACTCATGATTTTTTGTCATCTCTCTGTTGTCCTACATACTCTTTTCACATGATTTATTGTTAATAACTCTGTGGTCTTCCTGCATCAAATTCTCTTCCAGCATAGAAGGAGTTACATTGCCCCATCACTGCCACTGAAAAAGAGGAAAAGAACCTTAGACACCCCAAGTCTGCAGCAGTTGAGGAGTGCTTGTCCTCATAGCCCAACTGTTGGCCAGGCATGCTACTGCTGCTGCTGCCAGCAAGCATGGGGGGAAAATGAGCCTTCAGCTATCATGGACCAGCACCAGGTGCAGGACTCCAAGAGCAGGCAGAGTGAGAGAGAGAGAGAAGAGTTTAAAAAGGAGAGCAGGGAAATTTCTAGACCCCTGGACTCTTCCCAACTTCAAGTCACAGCCACCTCAGTTCTCCCACCACCCTTCCACCTCCTCTTTTTAATTTTGGCTTACTTTGTTCTCTGCTTCTCATTGAAGTTTTAGTAATTCAGTTCCAGTCTCTGCAACTGTGTTTAATTTTTCCTTCCTCCTCCAGGGAGGAGGGTGAAAGGCTAAATTCTGCCGGTTTGGACAAAGTTCTCTTTGGCCATTCTTGCCTCAAACCATCACAATTGTTCACTTCTATTGCTGGATAAACACACACGAAGAAAGTTTTTCTTCTGCCATCTAACAATACCATCAACAATTATGTTTTTGTAAAGGTTTATTTTCCTTTGTTCTGTTCCTCCCTACATTTTCTATTTCATTGAATTTCATGAAACTTTTATATACAAGGCTATAAAATTATACAAATGAGTTCCATGGTTTTGTCCGTGTGCATAGGATCAATTTTACTTTTGAAGTACTAACAACAGTAGAAAATTATTTATATCTATTATTTGTAGGTCAACTCTGCATATCCTAAGAGATAAATACTGGCTTGAAATCTGTAAGCTGGCTAGTATATATCACTCTTGTTGTAATGATATATGTCTGCAAAAGAAAATAAATTTACAGGTCTTAATCCATAGATCATGTCCAACAGTTGTGATCTAAGAGGAACTGAAATTATACCAGACAGAAGCAGAGCACTTCTGTTTAGCTTAAAGGAAGTCTTCACCAGAAGACAGTTTTGGCTAAGAATGTACACCTATTAAATACTCAGACAATAGCTCAGTGACTAATTCTAGCAAGACCTCCATTTGGATATTCTCATACCAGAATGTATTGACTTGTAGAGAAATGGACATTGATCTCTTCTCCAAATTGACGTGTGATAGTACAAGATAAAAATATCCTCAAGTCGCACCAGAGAAAGTTTAGGTTAGACATTAGGAAGATATTATTGAAAAGTTAGTCAGGCATGGAAACAGGCTGTCAAGAAAGGTGGTTGATTTGCCATTCCTGGACATGCTTAAAACCATGTAGCTTAGGGACATGGTTTAGCGCTGGGCTTGGTATGGTTAGGGTAATGTTGAACTTGGTGATATTGAAGGTCTTTTCTAGCCTACATGATTCTATTATTATGTGACCACATATAGTATTGTAGGCATTTTTAATACCAAGAGTCTGTATATACTGGCCACTTGGAAAATGCAAACCTAAGATATCCTAAGCAAATCTATTTTAAAACCTTTTTGGTTTATACTTTTTTCCTGGCCACTGATATGTATGACGGTCATTGTATTTCCCTGACTGTCATGATCTAATCACCACAGTTCAGTCAAAAACATACGACAATGAAAAAGGAATTAGAAGCAGAAGGAGTATTTCTTCTGTCAGTCTGTCCTTACAGAACCAATATTATATGATGCAAACACACAATTAAAATTGCATTTTCTAACTGAAGATCCATGATTATCTGCATCATAGAATTATAGAATCATTAGGGATTGGAAGGGACCTCAAAAGATCATCTAGTCCAATCCCCCTGCCACAGCAGAATCACCTAGACCAAGTTGCACAGGAATGGATCCAGGTGGGTCTTGAACATCTCCAGAGAAAGAGACTCCACAGCCCCGACTAGGCAGCCTGTTCCAATGCTCCGTTACCCTCACTGGGAAGAAGTTTCTTCTGATATTTGTGTGGAACCTACTGTGTTCCAGCTTGCACCCATTAACCCTTGTCCTGTCACTAGATGACCTTGAGAAGAGCCTGGCTCTATCCTCCTGACACCCACTCCTCTCATAGTTATAGACATTAATGAGGTCACCCCTCAGCCTCCTCCAAGCTAAAGAGACCCAGCTCCCTCAGCCTTACCTCATAAGGGTGGTGTTCTACTTCCTTATCATTTTTGTTGCCCTATACTGGCCACCCTCCACCAGCTCTGTGTCCTTCTGGAACTGAGGGGCCCAGAATTGGACACAATACTCCAGATGCAGTCTCACTAGTGCAGAGTAGAGGAAAGTGGAGGAGAACCTCTCTCGATCTGCTAACACCTCTCCTTCTGATGCACCCCCAGATGTTGTTGGCCCTCTTGGCCACAAGAGCACATCTCTGGCCCATAGTCATCCTGCTGCGCGCTAGGACCCCCAGGTCCCTTTCTCCTACGCTGCTCTCCAGCACGGTAGTCCCCAACCTATACTGGTGCATGGGTTTGTTCTTGCCCAGGTGCAAGACTCTACACTGACCCTTGTACCTCATTGAATTTCTCTCTGTCCACCTCTCTAGCCTGTCCAGGTCTTGCTGAAGGTTATAATTTTGATCTGATTTCTCAAAGACTGACACAAATTTAAGCAGCACATAGATACAATATTACAAATTATCTTCATAAGACAGGGTGCAGAACATTAACTATGTATTCAACTGGTAGCTGTTCTGATTAAGGGTAAATTTTTATGGACTCTGATGCTATAATTTTAGTATCTTCAGTGCTATATGTCTAGGTACATAAGTTAAAACCTAATTTTTTCCAGTTTGTATCTGAACGTAAAATAATTCAAATTAAGTAAAGCTGACTTTCAGGTTTACATTGTGGAGTTTATTTATCTATTTGGAAATTAATCATTGATTTTTGTAATTTAATCATATAAAAATGAAGTAAAAATAGTTTTTCTTGCACCGCAACTTTTTTAATGCAAAGGCTTTTCTTCCATTTAGTTAGGCCTGCATTGAAGGCCTTTGGCCTTGTACTGTTTGTTCAATATTGGAGTTTAAGATGATACAGTGTTTTATTGTTCAGCAACCTAATCCCACTGTCTCAATTGAAGCCAGTGTCTTAAGGAAAGCCAGTGAAAATCAAATCCTGTTGTTATGCTCTGTCGCCTCAGTTCTGCATGCAGTGTATCTATCTGTATGATCAATCACTTAAAAATGTATTAATTGGCAATATAATTGTCCTTACTGCAAAATATTATTGTTAAATTGACATCAGAACTGTAAGGATATTTTTTCATGTCAGTATTTCTTATTGATTACACGAATCATGACATAATTCTATAGATCATCTGTTTCACGAAGAGATATGATGATAGTTGCTCAACCCCTGACAGTGGCACTGTACGTGTAGTGGTATTAGAAGTTTGATAGTTTCAATGTAATTGTTATCACAACAAATATTCTTATGAGATAGGTAGCATAGAAAAAACCAAAGGCAATTACAAAGAAAAGTTGTACACGTTGCAGGTCTGTCTTCAGCTTTCGAAGCTAGTAGATTCTATGAATGCTCATGTGTTATCATGGGCACCATGAGGATACAGAAGTGTTACCGGATATGTAGGACGTATTTGACACTACTGTATTGAAGTTACAATGAAATCAAATCTGTTTTCATGTTATAAGTGCTAATCTTCAGATACAGAAGAAAGCCTAGTAAGAATGCTTTCTCACACATATCTGAAAATGCGATTTAAATATTAAAGAAATATTATGTAATATTTTCCCTTGCATAGCCTGGCAGTAGGTCATAAAGTAGTATTTATTACTGTGATTTTTCAGTTTTCAGAGATCTGACATTAAAACCAAAACTAAATAGAAAAAAACATGCAAAAGTATTTAAAATATTTTGAAGAGCATATAAACATTAAAAGGAAGCTGAAATTCAGTGGATCTTGTCAAAGCAAAAATATTTTGATTACACGTAATAAAAGAGTTCTGAAACAATGAATTCTAATTGATATGACACAGCAAAGGAGGTTACATTGCATTAATGTGGTAGGAGGCTGAAAGAACTGTGATTTAAGTGGCTTTATGGGGAAAGAGAAACTTTTATGAATACTTTATGGCTCAGGCAGGATATAAAATCCTGTTATGTATAGCACTTCAGGTATTTCAATGTTTGCTGTAAACTGACATGAAGTTTTGAAACTGACTTACTACTGATACATTTATCTTTGCAGCAAAGAATGATTAATAAAGGTACCACTAACTATGTCAGAGAAAATTTAAGTTTTTTGTCTTCCTTTACAAATGGATGAATCGTGTGCAAAAGTATGATTGACATCCACCAAGATTGAAATTATTACATTTAAATTGTTTACTGTAAAATTATCATAAAGGATTTGTACTGATGTAAACTGCTAAGTAGTTATGATAGCATTTTAGAACTTTTGAAAGTATCTTCTGATCTACAGTGTCAGTGCATGCTTAAAATGACAAGAACAAAGCAGAATAATGTGGTAATATTTCCAGTCACAGCATTCAATAAGCTTTTCAGTCAAATAGTCTAAAAGCAGTGATCAGAGCCAGGTATTCCATTAGGACTATCAGTACAACTGAATCTGAGTTTATGACACTGTGGGTTTTCACAGCTTTGACATATTTCAAATATGAGATATTGCTTTAGCAGGTATATATCTGAATTCCTATTATTACCTCAGTTATAGCTATCATTACAGCAGGACCCATCTCAATCATCTACCAAAGGTCATGGGAGTCTGGTGAGATCCCTGCTGACTGAAAGCTAACCAATGTTATCCCAATTTACGATAGAATTGTGAGGAAAAACCCAGGGAGCTACAGGCCTTTGAGTCTAATACCACTTCCTTGAGGCATTATGGAGAAGATCATACTGGGTACTATTGAAAGGCATTTAAAGAACAACAGTCAGCACTGGATCATGAAGACAAAATCCCATTTAATACTCTGATATCCTTTTGTGATAAGGTCAATCACATAGTAGATGAATAAAAGGCATTGGATGTATTTTTTTCTGGATTTTAGTAAATCTTTCAATACTGTCCCTTACAGCCTCCTCCTGTAGAAGGTGTCCAGCTGTTCACAGTGAACTGGGTAAAGAGCTGTGTGAAGGGCAGGATTCAAAGGGATGTAGTACCTTGGCTATATTAGGCTGTTGCCTGGTCACCATTAGTGTTCTTCAGGGTTTAGTTCTAGGGCTAGTTCAATGCATTTATCAGTGATCTGGATGCAAGAGCTGAAGGCATTAGGAATTTTAGTGATGATGTTGAGCAGCAAGGTGCAGTTGACTTACTTGAGGGAACTGTCAGAAGGATCCAGATAGATAGGAGCATTGGGAAATGATTAATGCCATGACATTTAACAAGAGTAATTTCTGGATTCTGCATCTGGGTTGGAGTAACACCAAGCTTGAGTCTAAATCAGGAGTGGAATGGGTGGAGATCAACCCTCAGAAAGGCATCTCAGGGTGCTGGTGGACAGAAAACTCAGTATTGGTCAGCAGCAAGCCAAAAGGACAAACCACATCTTGAGGTGTATCAAGCACAACATAAAAAGGTGATTATTCCACTGCATTCAGCCTCAACTTAAGTACTGTGATATACAAAATTTATGTTGGATGTGAAGAATGTGTCCAGAGGTCACATCAAAGCAAGTGACAGGGCTATCTAAGGAGGTATGACTGAGGACTTCATGAATGTCTAAAGAAAAGGAAGCTGAGGAGTAATCTCTGAGGGAAGTGGAGAGGGAAGTGCTGAGCTTTTCTCTCTAGTGTCATGTGACAGAACATATGGCAATAGTTAAAAACTGTGCCAGAGGAAATGTAGACTGGACTTTAAGAATCTTTTCCTTGGTGAGGGGACTGTCAAATGGCAAAATAAGCTTCCCAGAGAGGAGTTCTGCTTTGCTATATTCTAGCGTAGTTTAAGTCTGTCTAAGCTTATCTCTAATTAACAGTGATTTAAGAAGATCCCTTAAAGGAGATTGCTACAGAAGTTAGCTTCAAATACTTTTAATTTTCAATCAGTTTATGTTTTTTATCAGAACATGAAATTGTGTTGATCTTTCCATGCTAATTCGTATTCCATGCCTGTCAAAATGAAATTTGTCCTGTAACAGTACATCCGTATTTTTGTGTGTTATCTAAGTGGCTAAGAACAGTTCTTGATTACTGTGAATATCCTTCTAAAGCAATACGTATTTTTATGATCACTGCTGTGGATGGCAGTTATAAAGTACATTTGATATTTAATAATTTAAAATTCAGTACTTTTAGCTTAGTGTAATGCTCAAAATCTTGTCTTAACTCCCACATATTCCATTGTTTCAGCTGTTGTGCTGCCACATATTCACTAGGACTGTAATTTATTTTCATAAAATATATCATCTTGTCTTAAATGGCATTATCAGTGCAGCTCCTAAGATAAACAAATCTGAATAGAGAACCTCTATCTTAATGTTCACACAGAGATTTATTTGGATTTTGTCTGTATAGATAAAGAAGAAGACTATCTGGGTAATCCTCTTCATTATACCTGCAGCAAAATGACTTTCAAGGAAAGCCAATTCAGAGGCTGAGAACTTGCTAGGGTTTTCTTTTTTTTTTTTTAAAAAAAAAAAAGCTACTGTCACTTGGAACTTGATTTATGGTAAGAAGATGAAGCCAAGTTGAGAAAAGCCATTATGAAGCCCAAAAGCAATCATCTATTGTTGTGAAATATTTCACATAGACAGAGGTCAGAATTGAGAATATGTTGAAGTCAGAGAGAAAAGTCTTTCTAGCTGGACTTCAGAGGAGTGAAATCAAGTCTTGCCATTACTCCGTAATTTCAAATACATAAAAAAGAAGCAAAATGGTCTCGGGCTGTACCATTTGGATTAAGCAAATTGAGAGGAATCCTCAATTTGCGCTTACTGATAGTTAAACAGATAACTCTGATGGTTACTGAGCACCTTATGTTTCTAAGGATACTTAAATGCAACAAAATTTGGGATTGTTTTGCTTAAAGAGATGAGGATAGTATACCTTAATGTTAAATGCTCAGGGCAGTGGTAAGGATAAGATGGAGTGGGAACTCATACTGTTGTTTAATGAGTTGTCTAAAAAACAGTAGCTGTGTAATAGATATTCCTAGTGGTGGCCTAATTTTCATGTGGTCTGAATGTAGCATTAGGTTGCAACAAGATCCTCAAGAAACTCAACCTTTTGGAATGCAGGAATCTGTATGGATTAGACTTACTGCAAGCTGATAAATCATGAGATAGAATTTTATAAAATAAATACTGAAAATAGATTTTGTGTATGTTTGAAATCTTTTTCATCCTTAAAGGACAGGAAACTGTACTTGTGTTTATCATAGAGAATTTTTATCTAATGAATGAGTGAAATAAACAAGACATGTTTCAGATATTTATTACTGGTGTAATTTCTTCATTTGCAGACATGAAGAATTTCTTTATTGTATACAAAAAGAGAGTGGTGCAGTAGGACATGAGTTGATACAGATTGTTTCATAATTAGATTTTTAGATTAAAAATACAAAGAAGATAGAGACAAGGAAAGGTAGAGGCTGAGCGTAACTGAAGACAGTTTAGCTTTAATCTTCAGCTGTTGACATAGGCCCTTTTAGGGTCAGGTGTCTGAATTAATCTAATTCTGCTTTGCGAAAGAATCACAGAATCATAGATTGCATTTGGTTGAAAGTGCCATCAATTACATTCTGACAGTGCAGTTCTAAACAAGGCTCTTCATCCCCCAAAAAATTGTGTAGTGTAAGGATATTTTTCCTAGGTTAAATACAAAAAATAGTTTAAAATTTGGATAGCATCAACATTTCTAGGTTTTTTTTAAAAACTATAAAGGAAAAATGAGGTTGCTGAAATGGCAAGCTATATACTTGCCATTTCAGAGGCAGATAATTCTTTCTAACTTTTCTTAGTTCTAAACTCTTAGATTTCTTTTTCCAAGACACTTTGAGTTTTCTCTAGAAGAGGATAGTTCTCTTTTCTTTAACTAGGTAAGCACTCCTTGCAGACAGACTATTAAGAAAACACCATCCTGTAGTATCCAGAGAATGACTGAGTCACGGAATTTGTCTGTTCTTTCATCCTTCTCTCCAGTGGTGAGAATTTCCTTTCATTCCTCTCCAAAACCCATGTCTATTAAAGCAAATGGAGAATGTCACATATCTTATTTATCAAGCTGCTTTGTTTTGTTGTTTGTTCTTCTGTTTTTTTTTCTGATAGAATGGCAAGTATAGTAAGATTAATTAAATTTAAAGGCTGCTGAGGAAATTGCAGTGTTTCACCTGGAGAAGAGAATGCTTCAGAGGGACCTTGTATCACCCTTCTAGTGCCTGAAAGAGGGCTACAGGAAAGTAGGAGAGAGACTTCTGAGGTCAGCTAGTGATAGAACAAGGGGTAATGGTTTCAAGCTAAAATAAAGGTAGAGTTCGATTATATCTCAGGAAGAAATTCCTTCCTGTGAGGGTGGTGAAACACTACAACAGGTTGGCCAGAGTGATCATGGATGTCCTCTCCCTGGAAGTGTTCAAGGCCAGGCTGTACTGAGCTTTTGGCAACCTGGTTTAGTGAGAGGTGTCTCTGCCTGTGACAGGAGAGTTGGAATTGGGTGATCTCTAAGTTCAATGTAGACCATTCTATGACTGATTTTCTAGCAAGTGGAAAACCACTGCCTCCTTACTGACTTTGACTGCTTCTGTAAAGTCTGCAAACTCTTGAGGTCTTCCCTTAAAATGGAATCAGATGCACAGCAGAAACAAAGTTATCAGATTCAAGCCTTGTGATAATTTAATTAACACCTTACATTTGTTAGTGAATTCCTCTACATACTCTACTTAATCTGTCTTGCCCTTACTGTGTAGTGATCAGTTAAGATTTATCACAGCTATAATCCCAGTTGCATGATGACAACTGTAGGTTGCCCAGAGAGCTTGAGGATACCCACTCCCTCACCACTTCAAGACCTAGTGAGATGGGACTCTAGGTCAACTTGGTCTAGTAAGAGAAGTTCCTGCCCACAGGAGAAGGATTGGGACTAGGTGATCTCTGAGGTCACTTCAGATCTGATGGTTCTGTTATTCTGTAGGGTGACCACCATATATCTATGAAGATGATGAAAGAAGTAGAACACCTCTCTTAGGAGAAAGGGCTGAGGAAGCTGGGTCCCTTTAGCTTGGAGCTAATGATTCTATGGTTCTATGACTCTCTGTGTTGAGTAAGCTCTATTATAGAGAAATTTCCAAATATCTGATGCTCTCTTAAAAAAATAACTGACATTAATAAATACTGTAGCCTCCTCTTCCCCGTAACTCAGGATTTTGGCAGACAAAAATGTCTTTTATGCAGTTCATAAAGTTTGGAATACGAAGTTTACATTCCAGTTATTTTGCTACCTCCTTAGTGACACAAGATCATCAAACTGATTCTGACCACAAAATAAAAATACAAAAATACTCACAGTGGAGCTTTATGTCTGTTTATTATGACCATGAGGCTTATTTTCTTGTAAATTTTTTCACATTTTGGGAAAATGTTCTTTAACCATTGAGCCTGGTTGTCAAGCTTAACATTTCCTTGATGACTGTGCAGATACATATGGACACAATTTGGATTGAAGACTTGATGTTCAAGGCTAAAGAATAAAACGTTATTGTGGTGTTTAGGCTTCAGAGGAACCATACAACACCGTAGTTTCTAGGAGACACTTAGAATTTGTTATAAGTAAGATTGACAATGAAAAACATAAGTAAAATTGTCTCTAAATAAAGCAACAGCAGTCCTTGACTTTTTGTGTCTATTAGGAGGATCATTTGACTAGAGTACTAATTCAGAGCACCTACTCTCTATTCTACATATTCTGTAGAATTTCGTTTTAAAATTTGCATTACATTCTTCAACATAGGTGCCAAAAGCAAACTTACTCATGATACTGCTGTCTTAAGGTTATCCTGAAATTCTGATGGCATGCCATCTTTTTATCAGAATTATTTTATTGTATCAGATTAGTGCCATCTGGAGATCACAACTGCATGTGCATATGACTATTTATTCCTTGTATGTTGTTCTTCTGTATTAAGACATAAAATCAGTAAGAATCCATGCTATAAAAATTGCCTTGAGTAATGATGGGACAGATTCTGCTTGGTTTTATATACTGTACTCTTCAAAACTTGCATAGGGGTTAGCTCTATCTGCAACTCCTGTCTTCTGAAATGAAGGTACATTTTTGGTGAAGAGCAGGCACAGATAGGGCAAACCATTAATTTCTGTCTTCTAGATTTCTTAAGAAACCTCAGTATAATTACCTGGATTTTCATGGAATATGTTAGGCCTTTGCTACTTACAGGATTTTATTGATTCATTGATATTGCTGCCAAATTTTATTCTTCATGAGAAACATTTATACAGACATTGACATTTAAATTTGAAATAGGTTAAAAGGCTTCTAACAGGCAGTGTAGTGGGCAGTGCCATTTGATTTACCAATAAACATAGACTTTCCATCTCAAGTACTGCCAGATTACTACTGCTTTAGCTTGAGTGAGGGTGTCTCTGACTTGGTGAATTGCTACATAGAAATAACAGGTTTTTTCTCATAAACTCAACCACAAAATGATAACATAGCCTGAGGTTATTGTTATTGCCGTTTTAAAATGACAGACTCGAGGTTTACTTGGTATTTGTATTTTGCTGTTCTAGAAAGGATGTTTATTTGATGTCTTTAACATGACTCTGCTGCTGATTTCCGTAAAATTTGGCAATATAAGCACGCATTTTTAAAGCAAAATGGGAACTGGAAAATCATCTACTGGAAATATTTTGATTTGTTTTGTAGCCACTTATTTAGGCATTTTAATTTTTTTTTTTTTTTTAAATTCAAATCAGTCTTATTCGGTATACATTTATTTCTCTCTAGGCAAGAATGTCTTCAAATGTGGGTCAGTACACAGTTCTTTTTTCAAAAGATTTTAACACCTACTATAGGTTAGTAAATGTGAGATTAGGTAGAAGTCATGTGTGTAAAACACCTGTGTGGGCTGACGGAATTTCATTTGCAAAGTGCCTTCCAGGTCATTAGTACCAGAGCTTCCTCTTACTTTTAGCGATTTGAGATATTTATTGGATTTGCAGATGTAGAATTATAAAGCTGTAAGAGAAAACACAGAAAATAACAGAGTATGGAATAACTGCACCTTTCTGTTCTACAAGTACATCAGAGTGTATTTTTTAAGAGTACACAAATAAAACAGATGCCTGATCTTCAAATCACTAGATACTGAGATAATACTTCAAAGGGCATTCATAATACTTTTGTCCTACTGCACTCTTGTTTTCATACCTGACTCTGGGTATTGACAGATGTGCACTAAGATAAGTTTTTTTCTTTTGTTCACATACAGTGACCGTTTTATGTTCTTAATATATATCTGTGAAAAGATAGTTTCATAAACCCTATGTGATGATAATATTGCTTTGCTATCACCATTCGATATTTTTCCTCTCATTGTAACAAAAATGTTTAAATAAATCACCCAGGGAAAAAAAATACAGTATTCCATTAAAATTAAGGCTACTAATTTAGTCCAGTTATTTATGGCATTTATTGCCTAAAGAAATAATAACTTGTCAGGTAAGAAAACATGCTAAGTGGAACTATTTTAATGTCTCACTGCCACTGTGTTTATTTCTGTTGAAGGAACATTATTTCTAATAAAGTGATTTCTTGAAGAAATGATTGACAGAATAGATTTTTTTGATGGTGCCTGGAAAGAAAAGAATTTGACAATGTAATAAGTTGTTTCCAAATGTATTGCCAAAAGAAAACACAGCCTCTTAACAGTGTTAATGATTTTATGTTGAAAGCTACAGCCAACTTGCTGAATACTAATTTTATATTAGAACAGTGTCCCTAAGTAAACAAAAATTATAATAAATTATATGTTTAGGGAATGGGATATTTGTACTAATATTACATTAGCTAAGTCCTCAGACACATTCAGTAAATATGGCTGTTTAAGGAAATCAGCTTAAGTCTCAGGTAACCAAATGACTAGGATTTTTGAGAAGAAAGGCAGTAATATCTTAGGCTGCTCCTTGGAATTTTTTAGTACTCATTGGACCACCTCTGGTTACGGATTACAGTTTTGGTCACACCAGCAGAATAAAATCATATGTGAAAATGCAGGAATTGCAGGAAGCCTGCTGAGTTTGTAGAGCTGGAGTCCTTCCCCTGCAAGGAGATCCTGTGGGAACAGGCTAGAAGAGGTGGCATTATTGCTGCTGAGTGTCTTCAGAGTTAGAGAGTTTTGCATTACTGCAATTATCAATAAAGATAAAATGAAAATTTAAAAACCCAGTTTTGCCCTATTATACTTAATAAAGAGTAAGAAGTTTGATGTTTTTTGTCAATATATTACTTAAGATGATTTACAAACAAATGCTACTGCTTTAAAATCTATTTAACTTTTATATGATTATATATATGATTATGATAAAGAATTAAAATATTTATTAAAGAAAGCTGTTATTAAAAATGTTTCATATTTTTACATGGCATACTAGTTGTACACAGGACTTAATTTTTGTATTAATCTGAAACAGTTATCACTTTGAAGGAAATTCTTAGCTGTCACATACCTGATAACTTTGTTTCAAAGTATGATTTTTGAAGATTATCCTATACAACTATACTCATTAAAAGACAATGAAAAGTCAAAGCTGAAAAAACTATAGAAAATAAGTATTTTGTGAAAAATATTTAGATAGTTGTTCTCATATTTTCTTATCTGTCGTAACATCTCAATGAATCTGGCTTTCATGTGTAATTCATTGAATATTGATGTACAAACCAGACAGCAGAACTCAGCAGATAAATCTACTTTCAACACATTACTTGCTATGCACAGCTAGAGTTGATGTGTTCAACATAAGCACACGTGATTGTTATAGTAGATGAGTCCAACATGATGTGTATTCTTCATTGTTTGCAGTACATTCAGCATACTGCGTGGAAGCTTAAGTTCAAATTGTGTTTTGACTAAAATATTCTTTATATCTTGTAAAACTATATCACACTATTCTTAGAGACAAAGGCTTAGAGACAAAGCTACAGAGAAGAGAATGTACCAGTGCTTTCTTCTTCCATGTGATGATAGTCCCCTATTGAAGTCCAAATTATAGTCATATATTTCTGTAATTGTTGCCATCAAGTGAAGCTTTGTGAAGCACTTCAGTAGAGAAAGTTACCTAGACAAGAGGTAGAGTGTCAGAGAGTATTTCTGTTTTGTACACCTTTTACCCTGTATGTTTGTTTTGTGAAATTTGGCTTCAAGACAACTTAAAAGCTACAGCTGCCAGAAGAATTCTTCCCTTTACAGAATAATAAAATAAACCACTGAAACTGGCTGCCAGGGAAAATTATAAATTGTATTGAAAAGTTGTATATATGTAGAGCTGAAGGACATGGTTTAGCAGTGGGCTTGGCATTGCTGACTTAACATTTGGCTTCTATCCTCCAAAAGACATTTTCCAAACAAACGGATGATGTGATTCTTACGCTGCAAAAGATATTTTCGTAGATCCTAGAAATCAAATTTGCTTGAACTTTTATTTGGTAAATACTTTACAGACCTGTGCTGCTCTTGGAAGAGATTCTTATTTTTACAATGTGTCTGAATTAGCTTGATAATTTTTAAATAGGTGATTTTTCTCTAAATTTCACACTTTTTTATATGTTTAAATGCACTGGGAGGAAAAGAAGGAAGAAATCATAAAGTTGTCTAGGTAGGAAGGCAGCTCGGCGATTATCTAGTTCCAACCCCCTTGCCTTGGGGAGGGACACCTGTCACTAAACCAGGTTGCCAAAAACCTATTCCAAGCTGGCCAAGAAATTTCAAGGGAGGGTGCATTTACAACCACTCTGAACAACCTGTCCCAGTGTCACACCATCCTCACAGTGAAGAATTTCTTCCTAAAATCCAATCTTGTCTATCTCTTTTTAGCTTGAAACCATTCCCCCATGTCTTATCATTGGAGTCCCTCTTATGAAGTCCCTCTCCAGCTTTCCTGTAGGCTCCCTTCTAGGTACTGGAAGGCTGCTGTAAGATCCTTTTGGAGACTTCTCCACGCTGAACACCTGAAATTCCCTCAGCCTTTCTTTCTAGAAGTGCTCCAGCTCTCTGATCATCCTTGTAGCCCTCCTCTGGACTTGCTCCAGGAGTTCCATGTCCTGCTTGTATTGGGGACTCCAGAATTGGATGCAGTACTCCAGGTGAGATCTCACAAGAACAGAGTAGAAAGGGAATTGCTTCTTTTGGTATGGCTGGGGACACAGTTACCTTCCTGGGCGGCACTCATATTGCTGGCTCATGTTAGGCTTCTCATCTGTCAGCGCCCCAAAGGCCTTCTCCTCAGGATTGTTCACCATCCAGCATGTGTTTGTACTTGGGAATACATCATCCCAGATATAGGACTGCGTGCTTGGATTTGTTGAACCGTAAACGATTTGTAGGGGCCCAGTTCTCAAGATGATCAAGGAAGGAAGGAAAATAGGAATGAAAATTCTAATTCCAGGTCCCAAAAACAAAAAAAAAAAAGAAGAATCACTAAACAGGGTTTGCCTGTGTGATCACTTTTGTTTCATTTCAAAGCAT
The DNA here is from genome assembly GCA_013397515.1 of Upupa epops. Taxonomy (NCBI): domain Eukaryota; kingdom Metazoa; phylum Chordata; class Aves; order Bucerotiformes; family Upupidae; genus Upupa; species Upupa epops. The sequence continues at coordinate 88,994 of VZRI01012206.1, read as the reverse complement.
TATTTGACACCTAAATATAACAGTGAACTTTCCTGTTCTTATGTGAGCATTTCTCATTTCTAACCAGTGCTTTATATGAAAGTATGTATGTCAGTACAAATGTACAATAGAAACAAACCATTAACACATTTGTTACTTCTTAATGTTATGGTAAGCTGTATGTATCACTACTTAGTTATAAGACAGTTCTGCATTTTATAAAAGCTATTCTGAAAGTATGGACCAATTTGTAAGGAGACAGTAACACATGAAGCACAACAGAAGTCCTACAGACTGATGTTCAGTGTTTTCTGACATTGTAAAATAATGATTTCCAAATCCACTATGTACAGTACAGTTGGATGGATTTACCTATCTTGTTAAAAATGCAGAAAAATGAAATATTTTTTTAAATAATTTTTTCAGCTATATTTTTATAATTGTAAATATTATCCTCATTTATTCACTGTTATATGTAAAGCAAAGTAACTAACTGCTACCCACAGACATATAGTAAACAAGTGCAGTGCAAGTCATCTTCTAATTGATAATTTTTAATTAAAATGTGCATCATGCTGTCCCATTCTTTTGCAGTACGGCATGAAGGAGAACTCTGCTTTGGTTTCAATACTATGTAAAATAATTTTATTTTATTTAAAAGCAAATCTAGATGATAGAAGTATATTGACATGCAGT
>VZRI01012206.1:47212-88277 GCA_013397515.1 Upupa epops | reverse complement strand
GCAGTTAGAAGCTGACTGTTTATTCTCCAGTGTACTCTAGAAAATAAATTAGTAGAATATTGATGTACCACGCACAGAGCACACAAATCCTGCATTTTCTGTTTCTCACACATCAGCATTAAAATGCTTTGCTTCCAAGAAGTATTCATGTAATTCCATATGAAAAAACGCATAGGTACAGTTCTTGGATAGGCATATAGAAATCCTATGGACCAGCCCATCTACTGATATATTAATAAACATGACATTCTGTGATGGATAGCGTCCATTTATTATTTAACACTATTACTATGAGTCTCTGCCAGTCTTTATGTCTTTCTTTGTATCCTTGCCCAGTCTATCGTTTTGTGTTCTGAGTATTATTTAAAATAATCACAAATAACTGCCCAAATTTCTGCCAACTTTGACTTTGTTCCATCTGTCCAGTTAGATTTTTACCACCACTTTTAAACCTGCATTGTGGGTTTTGGGCTTTTGTTACTATACCTGAGCTGTGTGCATAACTATTCTCGGATAAAATACACCCTTGAACCAATGTTCTTCATTCCAAAAAACATCCTTCCTCTCTATGTCTGTTTTATGATCTTGGTGATCGCGCATCACAATTGAAATTACTCATCTTGTCCAAGAACTGGGAGATGACAGCATGCCATAACTTCAACAACTTGACTGACCATGACCAAGTCCTTAGATGCCAAGGTCTTCAAGGCAGCTCTTCAGTATCATCCAAGTTTGATTTTTTTTCTTGAGGTTTATGTTTCCTTATTGTAACTGGTTGGTGTTCTGATTACAAGCTTCTTGTGACAGTGAGTCACCTTTTCTAAAGAACTCTTTTCCAAAGAATATCCTTTTCTAGTACTTGAAGGGGGGGCCTACAAGAGGGCTGGAGAGGGACATTTTATGAGGGACATGGGAGCATGGTTTCAGACTAAAAGGGGGTAGATTAGATTGGATCATAGGAAGAAATTCCTCACTGTGAGGGTGGTGAGACCCTGAAACAGGTTGCCAAGAGTCGTCATGGATGTCCCCTCCCTGAAAATTTTCAAGGCCAGCTTGGAACAGGCTTTTGGCAACCTGGTTTAATGACAGGTGTCCCTCTCCAGGGTAAGGGGGCTGTAACTAGATGATACCTGATTTTCCTTCCAATGTAGACCATTCTATGATTCTGTTATTTTCTAGATAGTAGAAATCCTTTGCTTCATTACTGGACCTTGTCCAACTTCTGCTGTGCTGACTGATATCTCAACTTTGATTTCAGAAACAAACACATTAGGTAAATGCAGAAAAATTGTGAGCTATCTATGTTTTTTGCAAGTCTACAAGGCTAGTGAATCTCTTCTGCATTGAGCTTGGAAGACAAATGATATTTGAACTGCTATAGACAGAAAGCACAGCTTTGTGACATTTTAAAGCAGTAATACCAAGCTGATTTTGATGACCTAACTCCTGTCTTTTCATTTATTGTGGCTCCACTAAACTGTTGTATTAAGTAAAAATGAGAAAATTGAGCTAAATCTGCAGTTAAAATAATGACCAGGTAGTCAAAAATTAAACTACATTCCACCCATTGTGTCAAGAAGATGTAGAAGAACAAGTTTAATTTTAGTGGTTTCAGTAAAGCTGACCTCTAGAATTACATTTAATATCACCACTAAGCAGCATGAGGTTCTGGCAGTGGGTTAGTAGAATAAAATAAATTAAGATGTTAGTCCTAAAATTATGATAATATTTTGGTATATATCCACCAGTGTTTATATTTCTAACTCAACCTAGTTGACCATTTAAAGATAACATATAATAAATGTTAGTTCTACTGTCTGTATATTTTAGCACACCAGTTCTATGTAATTATTTTGAAATGCATTATACAGTGTGGACCACAGCAAATTCTGATATAACTCTATTAGCATCTTGTTAAGGACAAATAACTTGCTCTGAAGCATATGGAGAAAGAAAATAAGAGTAAGGTAGCTATGAGAGTTATCACTGAATTGAACAAAGTTTTGCATATTTCATATTAGAAGCTAAGTGATGGTAGGTTATGACTCCTTTCTTAATCAGAAACCTAAGCAATGCAGACATCTGTTAAGATTTGGTAATTATTGCATCAGTTGAATTGCTGATGATCCATTCTTTTTCTAAATATGCATTATTTCCATCATTCACAGAAAAAAACCCAACAAGTGTAACGATCAACAGTTAAATCATTACTACATTGTTTTCTGAATTGTAGAGCTCTATTGCCAGGTCAAATAAACCTGTTCTTGCTATTTCAAATTCATAAGTACTATGTGTAAGTGTTACCACCTGTATGTATTATGGCCAGAGAGATGTCAGTACCCTGTATGCAAGTGAAGCACCTCTACAGGATTATTTATTTGAAAACCACTAGCTAACAAAAAAAAAAAACAAACAAACCCAAACTGCAAACCCGAAGAAATGTTGATTATATTATTTAACTCTTGATATTACAAATACAGTTAATTGTTATGATTGGTTGTAATTTGTGCAGCTTCTTTGTCCTTTCAAGGCATGTTTTCTCAGTAACAACTGTTTCACCTCAGCAGTTGCAAAAGCTACCAACAATTAACAAATTAAGTGTTTCACAACTGCTTCACAAACTACCCCTTTCATGTTGTTTGTGAATATTCCCAATATGAAGCTTTGACGTTTAAGTGCCAGAATAAAAGACAAGAAAATCAACTACTGCTGGTTTTATGGTGCTTTTTAAGATAGGATGCTATGAGTGCCTCCATGTTACACACAGAAATATAACATGAAATTTCTAGAAGCCTGGAAAAGTGTCAGTAAATGTTTCAGATACCAAACATTATAGTAATGTCTGCTTCTTCCTCATTATAAGGTAAACAGCTATTAGTGCGGGGCAACAGAATCAGTGTGGAGTGTTCCTTTTTGAATGACTAGAGCTTGACTAGTCAGTTGAGGAAGGTGCCATTGACAAAGCATGGAATTTCATTTCAGCTTGTGCCCTGATAAATTTTTGACTTGTCTGTTGAGAAAGCAACTCTGCCCAACCTTCATTTTAATTCTGAACTTAATGAGTTGTCTGGGGATTGTGTGAAAAAGCCGGAGGGACCTATATGAGAAGTAGGATCAATTGTGAGTCTTTTCTCTTAAGTAAATTTGAATCTATTAACTCATTATTTTTGTATTATTTTGTCTTAGTGTTTTGCATGTCTTAAAACTATATAACTAATTTGTTCAGAGCATAAACCTTACTTACACATTATCAGCTCCCAAATGGAGTATTGTTTTCTAAAACTTGTGTGTGACTATAACTAGTTTAAAGGAAAAAAGTATTAAGTGTCACCGCGGTGGTAGTCATTGAATTATTTTAAGTACAATAATTGCATTTTAAAGTCACATTGATAGTGAAGTTTTCCATTTAAATGCGAAGCATGTCAGGAAAATAATCCAGAATTACCTTTGTTCTTCTCCTGATGTTAGTGTGTTTCCTAAGGTAAAGGTTTCTCGGATTGGCAGGTAGGCTTACAGAGCTGAGATCATAAATGGCATAGGTATAATACTGTTTACTTTTATAATTGACTTTAAGTAATGAAGGTTGAAGCACAAATGCTAAGTAGCTTTAATGCGAGTTCTTCAGGCTTATCAGAATTGCTATGGACAAAGAGATCTGTAGAGACATTAAGTATTGATGAAGTTATTATTAAGCTTTATCTGTTTATTTTTGTGCTTTGAAGTATGCTTGTGTACATATCACAGAATCACAGAATAACCATGATTGGAAGAAACCTACCAGCTCACCGAATCTTACCATACGCACACCCACAAATACCTAAATACCTGATCAATGGAAAAACACAAAATAATCCCCTCCATGCCTGCCACCATAGCCTGTCATGAAGCACTATGGCTACATGTTTCTAAAATACCTCCCGGGATGTTGACTCTAACCACCAACCTGTGAAGGCTGTTCCAATGCCTCACCACTCTTTCTGTAAAGAAATTCTAAACCTCTCCTGCCTCAACTTCAGACCATTTCTCCTGGTTCCGCCATCAGTCACCAAGGAGAAGAGGCCCACACCCACCTCTTTACAACTTCCCTTCAGGTAATCATAGAGGGCAGTGAGGTCCCCCCTTAGCCTCCTCTTCTCCAAACTAAACACGCCTAGAATCCTCCATCTCCCCTCATATGACCTGGTCTCTGAACCCCTCACCAACTTGATAGCTTTTCTGTGGATATGCTCTAGCATCTCAGTGACTTTCCTGTATTGAGGGACCCAGAACTGAACACAGTACTAAAGATGAGACCTCAGAAGGGCTGAGTACAAGGGCACAATAACTTTCCTTCTCCTGCTGACCACGCTGTTCCTGATACAGGCCAGGATGCTGTTGGCCACCTGAGCACACTGCTAGCTCATATTAAGCCAGGTGTCTCCCAGCACCCCCAAGTCCTTTCCTGCTGGGCAGCTTTGGAGCCACTCATCCCCAAGAATGTAGCATTGCCTGGTGTTACCTTGTTGCACCATGCTGTTGCCATTATAAGCAACTGCTTGTAGCTATGTACAAGAAAGCTTCATTAAATATGTTACTTTTGCCAGTTAAGTTGTGACGGTAATTACTGTAACATGCCAAACTAAATACAACTGCTGAAGAACAGTCTTATAAGACCTTGCTTCATTTTTCAAATCTGATTTACAATTTACTAGTTGCAATTTAGGAAAATCCTAGTTGCTAGAATTCAGTAAGCTCTATCATTCTTCTTCTGTATAATCCAAGCTTGTTTTCCCCTACTTAATGTTCCAGAATACTTTTTCATTAAAAATGTATTATACAATAAAGAATGAGGTCCTGCAGCTTTGTAAAAGTATTTATAAAAGAAGCATAAGAGATTATCACAATTGTTAATAAATGTGTTGGATGCTGTCCTTTTGAACATTTCCTGACAGCTAGTTATATCCAAACTAGAAAGTGATCAGGAGCCACTGAAGTCAGTGGTGTAGTCACCAACAAACAGACAGGCAAGCTGTCACTCAGTGCTTGGTGTAATTTATTTCTTCTATAGTTTAATACTAATCTTCACAAGAGCATGCAGTAGAGCAGAAATAAAAGTTTGGAGAGTTTGTGCTTAAAAATGTCTCATTTAGTATATTTGAAGAAATATTTGACATGTACTGGTAGCCTAAGGCCTATGTATTACTACATTTAGATTTAAAAACCTTTTATGGAAGAGCTAGAGAGAATATAATTATCTATTTCCAATCATAAGCAGACAGTAGAATTTTACTATGAATACCTTCGTTTTACAGCACAACTTTTCATTCTTCTAAAAAGGACAAAAAATGTGCAAACAAAACACACAACATATTTTTAAAAGCTTTCGATTTGATCTTACCCACAGCTCCTGTCTCAACACAGCACAGAGTTGAAAATGTTTACCTCTGTTGTACTTAATAGTGAATCAGAAGTTTTGTTGATAGCAGTACAACCTTTGTTGTCTAGCACTGTTTCACATGTGTCTAATAATTGTTTAATGATATGTGTAACTCTGTACATTGTCATGTACATGCCAGATAACATTGTCATACCCACATGCATTTCTTTAAGTACTTTTGCAGTCTGGTTCTTTTATTTTACACAGTTCTTGAGTTAAAAAATAAAAGGATTTAAGAATCACAGAGAACTACCAGCATTCATCTAAGTCTATCTAGAAACTTTGAGGAAAAGAGATGAAAGGCCATTTCTATCACTTACTCTATTTACTTATCTGTGAAAAAGTACTACTGTAGTTGAATAGCTTGTAAACCTGAAGTGAAGGAGACGAGAGATAGATCTATGTAGGAACTTCATACTTGCTGAGATATGTGTGGCCATATGGATAATGGTATGAAAAGGGAATAAAGTCTAAATTTATAAGTCACTTCAGGAATTCTTGGGATGGACAGCATCACATTAAATAGTGGTTTCTTGCCTAAGTGCATTTTCATATTATACCATTCATGCACGTAGAGAACTGCTTATTGCAAACATGTAAAAATAACTTCCCGCTGTCACCTCTGTCCTGTCATGGAAATCTCCTTCCTGTGTAGTATCCTAGGAGCAGCTTATCTGGTGAGAGGTGAGGTGATTTAGCATGCTTCTAATAGTTTTCCTGTCAGAGAAGAAAGATACTCAAGTATGGTAGTAAAAGGAATACTTGAGGATGAAGACAACCTGTATTCTTTCACAGTCTTTATTATGTGTCGGTTACATCACAAGTACCATGTTGTATCTGGGCTGAGGCAGTGGTGGTCCATATTTAGAAACTAAATTTCCTGCCTGTAAGAAAGTGTGGTTTTATAGATTACAGAAGCAGCTGTAACATGTGAGGAGTTCAGTTCTGTGTTGCTATTGATTTACTGTGTTATGGTGTAAATGTCTATTTTTTTTCCTTTGTTTTTTTTTTTTTTTAATTTATTTTTGGTTTCTTACTTGAGTGACAAATTACAGGGGATTTTTTTCCTTTTATCCTTTTTGTTTCTGAACTGTACTTTGGACCTTTTTCTCACCAAGCAAAGGGATGCAAATAACTTCTGTTAAGATTCAAGTTTTGTCTAGGTAGTACATTGTAATGAGATTTGTTCAGAGGCAGCATTAAAGGAGCGTGGTATTTATAGATGTTACAATGTTTACTTACACGTAAAAAATAACGAAGGAACATGAAAGTCATATAAAATGCATTACTGCATCTCTCACATTTTTCGTTATCAACAGTGTTTCTGCATTTTCAAAGAAAAAGGAGTTCTAAAGTTGAAAAAACCTCAAACAACAAAAAACAACAAAAATAAACCCCCGATGTTTATGAACATAAGTCTTACCATGACCTTTGGTTCTGAGGCAATTTAGAAGCAAATTTTCAGACCATTAAGTGTGTTGTTCTGGTGAACTTACTTTTTTTTCACCCAATGGTTTACGCAGGTTTAAACACTGCTACTTTGTGTTCAGAAATATTCTACTAATTCTTTCCTAGGTCACCATTCTCTACTATATCAGCAGTCTGTTTGCTTTAAAACAAATGGTGCAGGATCTTAAACATGAAAAGAATATGTCAAGACAATAAATTTACTGTTAATATAATTCAAATAATGACAGAATAATCAAACAAATATTATTAGTACAAAAATCAGCCATTAGAGAGCAGAATGCAAAAAACATTGAGTACATGAATACTGATATAAAAATGAAGTTTAAAAATTATTAGTACAGTTGAATTTGTTACATAGTTTCACAGTATTTCTTCTTTTTCTGGTGCTTGAAACCAGCCTCTGACAGGTGTCATGGTTCAGTCCCAACCAGCAATTAGGGACCACACAGCTATTCACTCACTCTGAATGTGTTCCCTTTCTTTCATCTTCCTCCTTTCTTTCAGATATACATGCTGAGCATCATGTCATGTGATGTGGGATATTCCTTTTTTTCAGTTGGAATCAGCTGTCCCAGCTGTGTCTCCTCCCCATTTCTTGTTTAGCCCCAGGCTACTTGTTGGTGGAGTGATGTGAGGAAAAAAAACCCTTGACAGCCATGTAGCACTGCTCAGGACTGGTTAACATTTCACTGTATTATCAACGCAGTTTCCATCATGAAGCCAAAGCTTAACCTCATACCAGCTACTATGAATCAAAATAACCCAGACTGGACTAGCACTTCAGTACAGGCAACTGATGGCCATTTGGCCAGGATAGGGTAGTGCCCTGACACTGTTGCTTCATATAGAGCTGTATAGCATACATGCGTAGAGTGCATGCAGACAGAAGAAACTAGAGACCAGATGTGCCTACTGCTTAGTTCACTAGGCTTGTGTGGAGCTATCTATGTTTTGTGCTAGTTAGCTATCTCCTAATAGATGCTCAGTGCTTACATGTTGATACGTTCAATTTTCTACAGGTTTTTTTGCCACACTTAGTGCTATAATTCTTACATGTAGATCCATTTTATTCAAAATGACTCACATGGTTGACCAGTTGCTCATTCTGCTGAGCATGGACATACGTGTCTCAACTGAACCATGATGGGATTATTCATATTTTAAAGGAAAACCCACATGTACATATTTTGCAAATTCAGATGTTAAGCTTAAAATGTTCAATTCTTATTACCTCATGTCATTCACACAAGATTTTAAAGCAAGTGCTTTTGATGTGTGTTTTATCTCCAGGAACTTTAAAAAAATGAGCTTTTATTCTGGTCTTGGGATTTTATAGTTTTTCTTTTAACATTACTCTTAATCAAATTGATGAGGCATAACTGAATATTACATACTGCATTGCTAGCCTACTTGCTCATTTTTTAAATGGTGGTAATCCAGACAGTGTTTTTCATTAAAAATATTACTAGTTCTCTAAATCTTTTGAAATATACCATATAATGGCTTTATTTTTGTTGCCTTTGCTAATGTGCATCAATAAAAACAAAATCCCATTTTATGCTTGCAGTGTTTCTTTTTCAGGATGTTTTTCTTCTTTGTTTGCCGAATTATGCAGCCCTTAGATTAAATTGAAAGAGTATTAAATTACACATCATTTGTGTTTCTTACAATTGCTTTTGAAATATTAAACGAGATATTATTTATTAATGGAACAAAGGGAAAATGGAAACTTAGTGCATGCACAACAAATATTTTACAAAAATACAGATTTGTTATGTAGTGTGTAGATGTGATGGCTTGCATACCAGAATGTTTCTTCCACACAGTTCAGATTACAAAGCTGCAAAATATAGATGCTTTTTAAATGGCATGAAAATTTGTGGCATCAGGGTGTGACTGGCAGCCATGTTCTTCTGAATACATGTTATTTGAAAGATAGCACAAATACCAAGGTTTCTCATGAAATCCTGCAACAAACAAAACTGTGTCACATAAAAGCTGATAAAATAAGAAGTCATTTCACCTTTTTCACTTTAGAACCAAAATTTGTTACATTCCAGATTTTGAGTCATGCTGATCTTGTTAAATTGGAAGTTAAAATACAATATAAATGTAGAAAGCTTTGCGGTAGCTGGTAAGGTTTTGGCAGTGGGGCAGCTGCAGGCCAGAGTTCTTTAAGTGGAAACCATTACTCCGCTCAGCTAGTTCAAGATCATTCCAGCCAGCTTTGCAAAGAAACCTGCTGCAAGACACATCTAAGCCCACCAGAGAAGCTGATGATGCTTCGTGTGAAAATATATTTAAGAAAGGACAAAAATGCTACAGGGCCAGAGGAGGAGGTAACAGAAGCACTATGGGAAACAGCAGGGAGGACAGCAAGGCCAAGGCTGAGGGAGAAGAAGGGTTAGGGATGTTCCATGACAGAGCAAGCATCTATGGAAAAGGTGATATTTTAACTTTTGTGTTTGTTACTTACTATACAAATAAATTTTAATTGACTTTAATTCACTTTAGTATTAGAGAAGAATGAAAATTTGAGTAGGCATAGTCTCATTTGACATTTTATTGATAGGATTGCAATTATTTAATGTTTAGGGTTTTCATGATGCTTTGATTTTATTTTGGTTTTGTTTATTTTTCCCGTGGTAAGACCATTATTAACTCCTTATTGCCATTTATTGTAGCCAAACCAGAGGAAGACTGTTGTGACAAGTCAGGTCAGATGCAATAGCAAGAACAAATCGACAGAAATAAATCACTGAGGAAGAGGTAAAAGCTGATAACTAGTCAGGAAGTTCACCTTATTCTGACACTGCAGTGCAAAGAATAAAGATGGTTGTGTTGGAGCAGGGGGTTAATAATGTTTATTATCCCTGTCACTTATTATGAAGAGTTAACCTCTATCAGGGTGGCTGACACTGGCAGCTCCTCAGTAACTATGCACTTACTGTGTTTACTGGACAAACACAGTGATTTCCTTCAATTTGTTACACAGCCACTACAAAGACCTCCTGTAACATCTCTTGAAGAAATATTGTGAAAGTGATATTTCTACTTTTGTGCTATTATTTCCCTATTTCTCTATACTGTTTATGTGGAGACAGTATAATCTTGGGTATTTAGAAATTAGAGTGTAGGAGTTTTGAAACTAGAAATCAATCTACATATAAGTGGATTTGCCTGCATGAAAGAGTTTGATCTATTAAAAGTCAATTATAATAACTTTTCAATGAACAAGACATAGGTCATCAGTGAACTGCAGTTCCAGGGAAAATACATCTTCTCCCTAGCATAAGTGAAAAGTGTCTAAGGTAAACATACACTACTGGAATGTCATAGTATTTAAATCAAATTCAGAGATCTTTCTGTGTTGTTTCCCACCTAAGGCAAAAGTACATAAGATGGTTCATGAATAATAGAAAAAAAACTTATAAATATTGTTAGCACATTTGACCTCTTCCTGTTTCTTTAATCAATGGTCAGTTCAGACAAGAGACTTAAGTCATGACTGGACAGATTGATAAATAGTGTAAAAATATATCTCTCTGAATAAGACATTTTACTACTTGCATCTAAAACACTGTGAACATAACATTTCTACTTCCACCTTGATTCCCTCATTTGCATGCAGTACACCAGATAACAGCTAAAGTTAAATTGGTGTAGGAAGATCTGTGGAATTAATTTGATGTAACAGCTCTTGGAGTGGCGGGAGCACACAATAAATCAAATCTTGGAATGAAAAAAGATAACTGTTTTTGGTAATAGAGAAATGGGAAGAGAGAAGAACCTAATGAAAATGTTGCCATGAACATTTACAGTAATAATGTAATTACAAAGTTTCTTCATAAGGACAATACATTTTCTTATGTTATTACCTACTTTTTGGTTTATTTTTACAATATAATGCTCATTATCTAAAAAATTCAAAATGGGTGTCAAAAATTATACCGGTCTTGTTTAGAGTTTTCTGTTCTAAAATTGACTTGCTTTGGGTGCATTTAAATTCTGTCATCCTAAATAGTTGTTTTTGGAAAGTATTTTGAACACACATCATGAGTTGACTGCAAAAAGCATAATACTGAAGACTATAGTCAAAGATCTGCCGACCTGTGTGCCTTTCTTGCTGTTATGTTTTAGGTCCATGCAGCTGCCATTAAAACACCGTGCAACTGCTCACTCACTCCTGCAGCTCCTCATGGGTTGGGGAGTAGGAAAATACAACAAAAGTTTAAAGATTGAAGACAGGGGGGCCTTACTTGCCCTCTCTGGTAATGGACAAAATTAAGACTTAAATAGGGGGAACAACATTAATCTCACTAAAAAAAAAAAAACCCATCAATTTATTAATGAAGTCAGTATAAAATAACAAAAAAATACAACCACTGTGTTAGATAGTCATAAATTCTTGAGAAGGGATCGACCAGGAAGGACAGGTGCTGAAGTGGCCCTTTTATGTTACGGAGTGTTTTGAATATTTTAACTAAATGTTGTAGGTAAATATTCTATAATCAACCGAGGGAAGTCTCACAATCACTAACATCTGTTCTGACCAAGGACTTCGTACAAGATGTCATCTGGAGATACAGTACATCAGGGACAAACGAGTGTGGGACGTTCCTGGAATGTGTGGAAGCCACCTAGAGAGGGTCCCTGTTAGACTCGGTGTTTTTCAACAAAGGACTTAAAGAATGGGTGATGTGAAGTTTGGAAGCTATCTTAGGTATAGTGATAATGCAACTTTCAAAATTGAGGAAGGAATGAGGAGGTCAATACAGCTGCCAACTTGGACCTTTGGAGGGCACACTTTGGCCTGTTCAGGAGACTAGTTGACAGAGCTATGGGGGAAGCAATTTCGTGGGCAAAGTTGTCCAGAAACATTTTCTTTAAGAGGAAAGTTTGTAAGGCACTAGAAGTTATTTTAGTGTGGTGCAAGACAAGCAAGAAGGATAGATGATCTAAATACCTTCTTTGACTCAGTTTTTAGTAGTAAGAACTACTGAAAAACAAGCCGTTTGAGCTGGAATGTAAGGGTAAAGATGCAAATGAAGACCCCATAAAGAGTAAGTAACTTATGGTACTGCTTAGACACACACAAGTCTATGGAACTGGAAGGTATTCACCCAAGGGTTCCAATGGATCTGGTGGAAGCAGTCACCAAGTCAATTTCCACGACTTAAGAGCAGGATAACCAAGGAGATTTCAGCTGACTGGAGGTTATCAAACATGATGCTCACCTGCAAGAACAGCCAGAAGGTAGATCCAGGGAACTACAGGCCTGTCAATTTGACTTGTTATGTAATGAAGATCACGGCAGAATACTATACCATTGTGAAGAACACCCCAACAATGTTACTACGCTATTTATGAGGAAAATGTGATCTTTAGAGGTTAAAGAATTACAGTGAATATTATTATTTTGAGTAATATAAATACCAGTCAACTAATACAGTATGTCTTTTTTTTCTCATTGGGATTTAATTACAGTAATAAATAACTTTACATGCTTGGTGTAAGTAAAATGTAGTGACATAAACAAGGCACAGCTGATTATAGTGTAGACGCTAATCTGAATCCAATCAGTTTACATTATTTACAGACTTACTGGAAATTCTTTTTGTAAAAAGTAGTTACATTAATTACTAAGATGCTCCAAGATATCAGTGTTATATATCAGAACCATCAGTGCATCAGTCTGTTTTGACCTTCAAGCTTCTTTCTCACTGTTAAGAAACTGAGAAATATACCAGAATTCCAAGACTAAAGTTTAGGTAGATCATTAGCATGTTTCTTTTCACTCTGCAGTTTGCCTTGGGAAGTAGCCAAAGGACAAACCAAAACCTGGGTTGAAAAATGGCATGTAAATTAAATTGAACTTAAAGCACAGTAATCTGGGAAACCTAACCTGGCATTTTAGCATTACTAAAACATCTCTGCTTAAATACATATTGACATTTGGATATCCAGCAGCCCAACAGGTACATAAATCTATTATTTGCACATTTGAGGCAGGTCGTCAGATACAAGAGTCACAAAAGCTTCGTGAAGCATTTGTGAAGTCAGGTGAATGTTTTGGAATAGTTTTCTCCTAAAATGGCTGGATGAAGTGAAGCAGTAGTGATGATTTGTCACATATGTGTCACAGTATGATGACTTCAGACTTACATCTACCTGTTTGGTTTTGCTTGTGTTTTTTTTTTTGCTTTAAGTCAAAATTTTGACACTTTGAAGTACTTTGAATTTGTTTGTGCTTGCTGCTTATTTCAGACTGTAGGTTGTGGATTTTTTGGCTTTTTGTTGTCATTGCTGATAGAGGAGACTACCATACCTTGGTTTACCGTAGTTAGTTTGGGTTTTATTTCCCTTGTTTGTTTCAGCAGTACAGTAGGTGAGTTTTTTTTAAAAGTTAGTAGCAAGGTGTACATTTACATAAGTGATTTTAAAACCTCCTATCCTTATATTTTCACCAGAAGATAAGTTGCTTTCTCTGTGGTACCCACAGCAACAGGATTATTAATACAGACTATGGGAAAATAGTGCTTTTATTTATTTCAACTTCTCTCCAAATTTATCTGCTATGTAACCTGGTGCTGAAATTTTACCTTGTTCAATGTCCAGGAAATGATTAAGAGAGAAAAAGGATTAAGTTGTCAGTAGATATTTTCTGTGCAATCGATGCTCAGTTGCTCTTGATTTTGTTTTCTTCTAACCTTGGATGGTAGTGGCATGACCACTAGAACATATTCAATACAACCCCAGAATAGTATTTCTAATATGTAACATGGCCACTGTATTTCTTCCATAAATAAATTATATTTTACAGCACCTCTATCCTGCATCTTTACTTAACAGTTTCCCACAGTCTTCATTCAAGTGTATTGAATATTGTGTTTGCACTTTGCTCTTCTCATACTGGAACAATTTTCTTAACCTAGGGGAAGACTGCATTAGAAAGAATCAGTCTCACAACACTTGAACACTATTTTTTGCCATTCCTTCCAACATTCCTACAGTCTTCTTGCAATGAAATTCAGTTTTACTTGATATTTGTGGGAAATGAATATATATATGTTATAATTTCTTAATAGTTAGACCATGTTTTGTAGTAGGTGATAAGCAGTATGTTTACATAATCATTCCATTCCTTAAGTTTTAAGGTTTCATGTTTTTGCATGCATGGTTCTTTTCTTTTTTTAAAGCTTTTGTTGTTCACTTATTATCTTGACAAGAAACACATGAAAGAATGAGCATGGAAGTTAAGTTCACTAACGGCAAATAAACATAGCTAGTACAACTTCAGTCATAAACACCAAATGGGTTTATGGCTTAAGGTAAAGATTGATAAATGGAGTATGCTAAATAAAATCCCGGATAGGAACACTTGCCTGATAGGCAAGCCTACGTGCCTGTAGGCTATCTGTGAAACAGAAAAGTTAGCTTGTGGAAACAATTTCACTTACGAAATGCTTCAAGAGCATTTGAGTATAATGGACTTTGTACTGCCTGCTTTGGCTATACCCTGTAGAGAGCACTCAGCCCATTCAGCTTGAACTCCATTTTGTTTAGCTCTTATCCATTAATTTTCTCTTGACCTTAGGCATTAAATATATGTACTTTTTATGCTCTGTGCTTTTTGTGGTGAAAATGGAATAGCATTACCCATTGATCACCATTATGAATGGTACATCTTAAAACAAACACAGATCAGAGACAGATATATTAAGAGCAGATGTGTATTGATTCCATCACAATACTGAGTTAAAAGGAGGAGCGTGTGGAATCAGAGCCTAAATGATGAAAAGAGATTTGAAAAATAACAATAGCTATAAAGTAAACTCAAGAGTTTTGCTTTAGGGTTATTATCATTGTAAAAAAAGAGTGAAATTTGTTGCTATTAATAGTAGGTTTTCTACAGCCCGTTAGTATACAGACCTTAGGCTCTGTCACATACTACAGCAATCAGTTCTGAATGTTTTCCTGCTGCTTTGTTTTCTATATGAAAGCCTTTTTATTAGGAGAGTCTTACACTTACTAGATACTTTTAATTTATGTGCAGCTCTAATGCAGAAATATTTAAATTATACTCTTGCCATAGGCACTTTCTGTTTGTTTGAAACTCCTATGCACTTGCAGAATACTTCCTATCAATAGGATCAAATTGTATGTCTTGTGAGGATACATTACTCTGGAACTAAAGTTTAATTGAACACAGTAAACAACAGTATGTACCTGTCTAACAAACATATCCTCTTTTCCATTTTTATCCTTTTTTTTATTGCCCCTTTGATTTTTCTTAGTAATTTTTTTTGTGGAATGATGGGTCATTCTCCATAGTGCTATTTGTAGACTTTCCATTGACAGGATACTGACATAAATAATAGTTGGTAGCATTCTGTATACTTTAAAACAATTATTTTATACATTGAGAGAAAATTCTCAGGCGGAGACAAGAAAACTTAGAAACTTAGTATCCTAAGTGGAGAGATATTCTGAAACAGGGTGGGGTTTTTTTCAGAGCAAATGCTAAAATCATAATTTGCTTTAATGAGAGTGTTTGAAAAATCAGTGATAATACTTATATGGTCTGTTTTCTTACCAAAGTAAGAACCTGAAACGAATAATCCAGAAGAGATGTTTTGTCACATCCTTCCTTTGATAGAGGTTTAAGTAGTGTCTGTTAAGTTTTCTAAAAGTTTTCCCATGTAAAACTCAGAGTTTAGAATTAACTGGTCCTTTGGCATTGCCATCCTCAATTCATAATATTTGCCCCACAATTTTTATGGTGGGTTTTTGGGGGTTTGTTGTATTAGGCGCATGCGGGCATGCAGGATGTGACGCGATAGGCCCTCCCCTACCCTGCTACGTCAGTAAGAAAGGAGCGTACACAAAGGGCATGGGGTGTACTGTGCAATAAAATGCCATTTGCCGCTCATCATATTGGTGTACACCTCCGTGATTGGCCAAGCTATGGTCTCTCAGAGGAAACGAATGGGCCATGTAACAGGGTTTTTTTTTCCAGTTTCTGTCTTGACACTATCTATTCCTGATTATGAAGGCACACAAACAGAAAGGATCTGTGAAAAACAGCTTTTGTGAAAGGTAAGGAATCTGAAAGAGCTTCTTTCTCATCAGCTGTGAATCAGCTGGTGACAGGGAATACTAGTTTTGAAAAGTTCCTGGTGCTGGATGCTGTCTTTCCTGTACTTCCACTGTCTACAGGGTTTACACATATGAAACACATCAATCACACATATGTGGTGGTGAAACTCTTACCTCGTAAAAGCTAACATAGATATGACTTTTAAAACTAATTTGTGTATTAGCTGAAGACCTGTTCCATAGAATTTTCTTGCTGTCATATTTCTTTAAAGAAAAGATGCTAATTGGTAAAATGGTAGAAAAAGTTAAGATTAGATTTAATTAATTATTCTGTAATTACTGAGACATTATTGCCAATAGAAAAAAATGCATATATTTATTTATATCCTCAGTTTCTTTACAAGTATTCACATATATGACTTCATTCATTATGGCCTATAAAGTACCTTAAACTTATGTCAGAACCTAAAGTAATACTCATAACATTCTACTAGTTCTGTGACTGGGTCAGTTATTATTGACTTTGTTCTATTTTCTTAGGGCTCTATCACATTCAAAGCAGTTTTTGCAAAGTGCCACATTCCAGGGTTACTGGAATAACTCTGGAAGAACCATTATGGTTAACAGCCTTTTATTACAGAAAGTCAATGAGATTCACTTTTAATAAAATTGGAATTTTTATGTAAATGTTCTGGTACTACTTACATTATCTCCAGGAAATTCGGAGATAAATCTGGCAGGTGGTCTTCATCTCATTTATTTTCTCTTTAAGTTCTTCCACACTGCTGTACTTGGTTACTTTCACTAAGCAGCTCTGAATGCGAGCGAAATCTTACCATACATGACTTACGTTTCTTAAGTCTCTTTAGGTAATTCTCTTCTGTTACTAAGGAGTCACAATCTTCCTCATGTATAGGGCAATATACAGTCATTGGTTACTTAGTCTTTACTGCATCTTAGGAAAATAGAGTCAGGAAGCACTACACATTTTCACAATGAGAAAGAAATAAGAAAAAAGACAATAAACAGTTGTACACTGAATTCTACAGCGAACCTCTTGCAGAATAATAGACTGAATCGTCCTAAGTTCATAGGTTTTAAATCCATAAAGAACTGATATGAATGTTTAGTCTGGCCTCCGATATAATATATGTCATAGGATTTCCCTGAATTAGTTTACACTTCGTTATCTAAGGCTGTTGAGAAAAAATATAAACGGGATTTAGAATTTCCTGGCTTAAAGCACCTGGTGCTGTTCCATGAGACTACTCTGACTTCTTATCTAAGATTTTATCATGTAACAACAAAATTGTTTTACTTGCAAGAAACATTTAAGAACATCAAGTCCAAACATTAACCATGCCCTTTGCTAAACCATGGTGCTAAGCTCCATGGCACATGGCTTTTAAATATGTCCAGGGATGGTGATTCAATCCCCTCTCTGAGAAGACTGTTCCAATACCTGGTGACTATTTCAACTAGTACATTTTTCCTAATGTGTAACCTAAACTTCCCCTGGCAGAAGGTGAGATCATTACCTCATGTGCTGTTTCTTGTTACTTGTGAGAAAAGACCAGTGCTGCTACCACTAGAAACACCTTTCAGGTAGTACTTGTAAGGACAATCAATGAAGTCATCAACCTCCATTTCTTCAGACTAAATAGCCCCAGATGCCATATACACCTCATAAGGCTTGTTCTTGAGTGTTTTCACCAACCTCATGGCCTTTCTTTGGACCATCTTAACCTGCTCTTTCTGGTCACATGATTTCTGATACAAGCCACAATGCCACAGTTCTTGGCCAACATACCCTGAATGCACTGTTGACTCATATTCAGTTCGCCAACATCCCCTGGTTCTTTTCCACTGGGCAGCTTTCCAGGCACTGTCCCACATATCTTTAGTACTGCATTAAACTGTTGTAACCCTAGTGCAGGAAATGACACTGGGTCTTGCTGAATCCTATGCCACTGGTCTCAGCGTGTCTACATCCCTCTGTATTGCCTTCTAATGTTCCTTGTAGATCATAACACACTTCTAACTTGGTGGTGTTTGCAAACTTACTGAGGGTGTGTATGATCACATTATCCTGATCAATGAAAAAGATGTTAAAGAATATAGGCCCTAATCCTGAGCACTTGAGTACACCATTTGGACTAGTCACCAACTAGATTTAACTCCATTCACAATCACCCTTTGGGCATAGCCCTCCAGCACTTTTTTTTGTCCAGCCTATCCAAATCCAATGCCAAAAACCAAGATAGTCCCATTCAATCCATGAGATGCCCAGAAATGTTGTCAAAGGCTTTAGTAAAATGGAAGAAGTCAATTGCTGCAGCTCTTCCCTTGTCTGCCAAGCTGCTCATCATATCATAGATCAGGTTAGAGAAGTAGGACCTATCTTCCATAAACCTAACCTGAATTATCCTGATCACTTCCTTGTCCTGTCCATGCTGCATGATGCCACTCAAGATTGTGTGTCTCATACCTTTCCCCAGTACCAAGGTCAAACTCACAGGCCTGTAGTTCCCTGGTTCCTCCTTCTGTTGTTCTTGTAGGTGAGCATGATTTTGCTAACCTCCAGTCAGGTGGGACCTCCTTGGTTATCCTGCTCCTACATGATAGAAAGTGGCTTGGTAAGCATTTCTATCACCTCCATCAGAACCCTTGGGTGGACCCTCTCTTGCCTCTTAGAACTGTGCTTGTCTAAATGGTGCAGTAGGTCACTGACCATTTCTTCCACATTCCTGCCTTCCAACTCAAGGGTCTGGACATTCAGAGGACAACAGTTCTTGCTATTAAAAAATGAAGCAGTGAAAGCATACAGTACCTCAGCCTTCTCTTTATCGATCCCCTTGTCCTGTGGAGGATTGAGACTCTCCTTACCCTCCTTTTGCTGTTACCATATTTAAAGAAGCATTTCTTACTGCTTCATGGCAGTAGCCAAAATTCTAGTTGGCCTTTGGCATTAATTTTCTCCATATATAGCCTCATGAAATCATTGTTCTCTTCCTGAGTTGTCCTACCCCTTGTTTTGTAGGCTGTAGACTTTCCTTTCTTCTGAGTTCTAGTGAAAGCTATTGGTTCAGATAGGCTGGTTTTCTACCTTTCTGGTTCATCTTTTGGCACACTGGAACAACATATTCTTGCACCTTAAGGATTTTCTTCTTACAGAATGTCCTGTCTCTCTGGTTTCCTTTTACTTTTCAGGGCTGCCTCCCAAGCCACCAGTCTCCTGAATAGGACAGTATCTGCACTCCAGAAATCCAAAGAAGTCCTTCAAATATTTTATTTTTGTACAACTGTGCAGACTACAGTAGAAATAGGGATTCCACAGGGAGTCCACCTCCCTGATGGATACTTAGACAAATTTTGAACACAGTATTGCATCATAGAAGTATGGCTGAAGTCTTTCTGGAAGTGGTTAGCTGACAGAAAAGTGCACTTCCCTAGATTGCTCAGTAACTGTTTCAGCAATTTTGTGTGTTCACTCAGCTTTTCCATAGCACTATTTATCCGCTATATCACCATCGCCTTTTATGTGCCACATCTGTCATCACTCTGTTGTAACTCTTCACAGTTTCATGCACTCTTTTCCATGTGTGGTTTAATCTTTCTATTCTACTTGGTACCCTCAGGAAGAAAGGGATCATGAGACTATGCTTCTGAATTAGGATAGGCAATGGATGTAAAGATTTATGTAAAAGAGAATTCATAGAACCTTATGTTATATAAAAGAAAGTTTAAAAGAAATGTTTTTATCCTCCAGTTTGGAAAGAGCACCAATTCCTCTTGCATTCACCCACTTTTAAAATTGCTTCCACAGCCTAAAAAGATTTTAATTGTACAGGGCACTCTAATCAGCTGTTTTATAACCTTGTATTGTAAAGAACTTGGAATTCTGCCTGTCACATTTTTATCTGTTTATGGTCATGAAAGGGAAAAAAGAGAAAAGAAAAAAAAAGGAATAAAGTGTTTGAAGTTGGAAACTTGTCTTGTAAATATACAATTTAAATGAATGGTTTTGTTACATTTCTGTGCAGTGCACAAAGTATTGCATCTGCTTTGTAGAAACTTGAAGTTTATTAAATCCTTAGGGTGTAGTATTCAATATGTTATTTCCCACGTGTTACTGAAGGAATGTTTTTTCTATCTTTGCTAAATATAGCAGTATTTGCTATATTTAGCAAAGATAGAAAAGTGCAGTTGCATCTTTATTTTTAGAAAAGTGAGACACTAAAC
This sequence comes from Upupa epops, assembly GCA_013397515.1. Lineage (NCBI taxonomy): Eukaryota > Metazoa > Chordata > Aves > Bucerotiformes > Upupidae > Upupa > Upupa epops. Next base: position 68,050 of record VZRI01012206.1, on the reverse strand, counting down.
ATGGATCTGTAGGGAAGAAATGACTGCAGGAATTAGTATAGATGGAAAATTGTTGTATGTGTATACATACATGTAACTGTACACATGCACCTCTTGTATGCACCTCTCTTAAGTTCTGTTTTGGGTACTTCCACTGGCGGGCAAATACGTGTTTGCATCTAGTTAACATCTACTTTGGTTGCCTAGTAGACAACTGAATGATAGAACTCATGTATTCTCTGACATTCAAAAAAAACCCTTTGGCCTGCAAACGGGAAGACTACTTGCTCAGTAGTTAGCATGACTGCAGTCTGTCTGAGAGATTAATACAGGGGTTAACGTAATGTATACTCTCGCTTTTGTCAAGCAATAATAATTTTAATCTCATTATGTAATGTATTTATGAAATATATCCATGGCCAAATTTTCCTGCTTTTTGGGAATCTCATGTTATTTAAGTAAATTTTATCTATTTATAAAAAAATGCAGTAAGGAAAGTCTGTCAGGAAATGCCACTTGCATATGCTACCCTACTGCTGTATATTTAATGCATATAATTCTTCCTTCTTTTTATGTACTAAAATCTGTTAAGATGTCTTCTGTCACACCCAGATTTTGTGGCCTGAGGAAAAGAATAAATAATGGTAGGAAATAGGCAGGCTCAGACGTACCTTTGAGCATGTTGCCTTTTGTATTGTTTAATTTCTATTGCTGCCTTGCAAAGGAGTGCACTCTTAATGCTCAAAATCCCTACAAAATAAAATCGTCATCCTGAATGAACTTCTCCTGATACACCCATCATCTGTCACTGATTGCTGGTATTTTTAAAGTTAAATAGGAGGCCAGGTAATGCATTCATAAGGTGCTACGCTGAAGTACTAATGCAGCCTTATAAACAACAAAGTAGTAACCCCATTGACCTCAAATTGAACAGATTTCCACATATGATGTAGAAAACCCCAGTAATAAAATTATAATGGGGAAGAGTTCAATTTCAAAATCCATTTCCTTGTTCTAATTACTCTGTTTGTTGGTAGGCAATAACTATTGAACTGAATGGCCAGCAATTTGTGTGTACATGAGTTTTGCAATTGCATTCCAATTTTTAACAGATGAGTGTCCACTTAACATAAGCTACAATCATGATGGCACTATGTCACATTCAGTCTTGTTAGCTGTGTCTCTGAAAAGACCCGTGATTGTTAATTAATTGTAGGATCTAATCTGCCGTCTCATCTATTGATACCTCCAGACTATCACTGAAGACTCAGGAACAGGGCAATGTAACAAAGATCAGTATACAGAGTGCTGCTATGTAGAATAAGAAATTGCGTTAATGGCATTACTTTGGTACTGCAGGTGTCTTTGATGACCTAGACTTAGACCTTTCCAGTAACTTACAGACCCAATATTGAGGTGAAGAATATTGTCTCTTATGGTCTGAAAAGGTGGTGAGAGTGTTCTTGTTTTCCTGAACAAGTCATTATCAGTGCTGCAAATAGAAGCAAGATTTTAAAAACAGCCAGTTCTTACCATTCTGTTATACGATATTAATGTGTCACAAATGAGATTGCTCATCTCCACTATCATTTTTAAACTAAAAATCATAGAGATTGTTTTTTATTTCTTTGTTGAATCTGCCCAGTAATTCCTGAGTGCATTTTTAGTCTTTTGTTTTCTCACCTGCTCCCAGAAAAATGACATTCTCAAAAGATGTGACACTATGAGGTTACTTTTCTGTGCCATACAAAACTGAATCAAATCCTGACTATGAAAATGGAATACAATTATAGTTTCTTAGGAGTGATTACATACACTTGCAGCAAACAAGACAGATAATTCAAGTAAGTGTAGACCATGGTAGTCACAAATAGTTAATTAAAGGGAAAAGCTGTAATAACTGGCAGAAAGGGTACTCGTGTTGAGGCATCACCAGTAAAGAGAAAAAACACACTGTGTTACAGACTTATAACTGAAAGACTAGAAAGAATGGCTGCTGTGTAGCCAAAGACACTTAACACTATGCATAAAATCAAGAAAAATATTTCATAATGCATTTTATAGAAGTTTCTGGAGCCTCAGATCCTCTAAATAGAATAATGTGATTTTGCTTCTCTTTGGCTAAGGAAGTTTTGAGGGCTGTGGTTGTGTTCTTCTGTGTTAATCAACACTGTGGGGCTGTAGCAAACACAGGCTGCTGTGAGTTGACTATCATCCACAGATTTGTAATTTCCTATGGCATCCACATCTCATTGTGCTTCTGTTAAACAGGCTTTTGCATTCGTGGTCCGGCTTAGAAGGAAGGATTGAGCAATGCAGTAAGATGCAGAACACAGACAAGCATTTTTATTTCATATATAAAGCAAATTATATACAGTCCTGGCCAATATTTTTTAATTGGTAGGTCTGATATGAGTCCTTTGCAGTCTTTCATATGTTCTGGTTTCAGTCCTGATTATTTTTTATCTAATATGCTTTGATTTTTTTTTAAATGAGTGACAGACATGGTAAGGTCAACAAACTGTATACTGTTGAGTAACAAGGGGAATAGTAATTATTTACTAGAAAGCATGTAGGATCATGAGTACATGAACAGAAAGAGGTTTCCAGGCATGGAAACACAGCTCTTGCAAAGATAGGGCTTTGGCATTTTATTGTCAGTTGGGTCACTAACTCACCATGCAGTTACTGACAAATTGTAAAGCTTCTTTGTATCAACATTTAATTTTCTGCAAAATAGAGAAAGCATATAAAGATTTACGAAATGTATTTTGCATAGTTACTGAATTTATGCTAGCCACTAGTAAATTAAAACATAGCCAGTAAATTTAAAATCTTATGAAGATCTATGGGCTACTAGGCTACTCATAATTTACTTGAATACAGGGAAAAAGGCCACTTTACTTGGATAATGAAAAGTGCAGAGAAGCGAGAATGTTGCTGTGTCCCTGTTAACTGCTTACCAGATAAGTCCCTTGATGCTGATGTGAAACAACAGAAAATAACTATAGTATGCAGTTCCTTCATAGAAGGTTGTACAGACCATTCTCCAAGTTAATGTTAATCTCTCTTTGCAATGAATTTTTGTGTAAAGATTTGCACTTGAAACATGATGAGAAAAAACCTCCTAACTTTGCAAAGACTACTATCAGAGAATTTTCTAGGTAAAGGTTTTAGTGTTAGGATGTGATATTTTCTCTGATAAATCTAGCAACCTTTTGAAATGCAGTAGCCATGGTTTTGAAATTTGTCCTCACTTCCTTTGTTGGCTCAGGTGTTAGCACTTTTCGTTCAGTCATAAGTTCAAGCTGTGTAACAGCTCTGAGTGATATTCAGTGTTTGTGTTGCAGTCCATTTCAAGAAGAAGAAAACTGTACTGTATGTTTTGGCTTCAAGATGAAAAAAGGGAATTAATATCTTTTTTGCTATCAGAAAAGGAGACATTTATTTACATTTTAAAACTTCATTATCACCAGCTAGGCCTGTGCCTTTTAGCAAAGAAACATTTCCACTAATAAAAAACAATGTTATGGTAGAGATTTTTTTTAATGTTTTACAACTAGTATTTTCTCCTTTAATTAATTTTGAAAAATTCAGTTTTTACTTATTTATTAGTCTTCAGATCTACTGTGTTGACATTTCTTCAGCTATACTGTACCAACTGTAAAGGAAGTTTTTACACTAAGTTTTTATGTAATGCTTCCATGATGCTTTCTGGAGACAATCACAGAAGTAGGCAGGAAAGCAGGGAGTAAAGAATAGGAGGAATGGAAGAGAGGATTGGGCAGAGTGAGAGGAGACAGGTGGGAAAAGGTTTGTTTAGTCTTTCTGGTAGCAAAGGCAAGCCCATAGATCACACTCACTGTATATATAAAAAGATTTCTGACTAAGCACTGGAAATACAAAGTTTTCCCTCATTTACTACCAGCCTTTAGCACGCTACTGAATTCCATACCAAACACATAAAGGCTAATTCATGGAGAGAAAACAGTTTTTTATCTAGTTATATAGGGTAAGCAGAGCTATGAAATTCCTATGCTATTTTAGTTTTTAAGGATGGTGGGGTGAAATTTGAATAAAAATGTACTATTGAGGAATTAAACAAGCTGATATTAATGGACAAATTTATTCATATTATGTCAGTTGTGTCAATAATCTGACTTCAAAATACAAAACAATTTTTTGCTTTAACTCTTTTTTTTCAAAATTCCATCCTTGGTTAACTGCTCTCTCTATAATGTGTTATTAAAAATATGTATAAGTATTTAGTTATTCTAAAAAAGATGAACTAGAAGGAGAAAAGTCAATACATTGCTTAATAGAGTTCTTAGACTAAGAAAATGTAGCAGCATATCTTCTTGAACAATTTGTCTTATAATTTTATTGTTGTAAGGCCTGTGAAGTCGCAACAAAGCATTTCAGCAAAAGTAGATTAGAGTTTGTTTGTAGTTTAAAAGGTCTATATTATTAATGAGTGCCTATATTATTAATTTAAAACATCTGATAACAATCATAATAGAAAATATTTGAAGTACGTACCATTAAGCTTCAGAACAAGGAGGAAAGGGGAGTACAGAATATATGTGCATCTACGCATCAGAAACAGCACTTTGTTTTTCTAAGACAAGACATGATGTCCCAATTGAAGACAAATGACGACTTTCCTTTTCCAGTTTTGAAAGCTATTGCCAATAAATTAAGGTGGCTTATTTAATTATTTATCATTGCAAGTAAGTGAAAAAAATAATCACAGATACCATTTTTGTGTCATGCCCTGATGTTTGATCGATGACATCCTTATTTTCCCACTTGCTTTTTTTCTTGTATTTCTCTAATCTAACTTTCATAGACTAATGTAGTACTCTTATTTTTCTGTCTACATTTGGAAAGTTCCCAATACCTTGCAAATCTAGTGCTCTGATTGACAGCCCAGAAATAGCCTTATAAATTGTGTCAGATTCTCATCTCTCTGTTTGAAAGCTAAACACTTTTCCCAGCAGTCTGCATGAAATCATGAATCTAACGAATCAGATGTTTTGGCCATTTTACCAGGCTTTTGTCTATGCAAAAAGTACATAATTTTATCTTTGCACAGTAATAGCTTACTGAAAACTGTTGCAGCTGTCTATTTACTTCAGGGCATGTGATAGCTCAAAGTAATTTATTTACCAAAATAGAGCTAGTCTCACTAGCCATATTCTTATCATACATTAAGTCATTATTTTGCATTTGCTGCATTGTGGAATGAATGAAAATGTTCTATTTTCACTAACTGCACTCAGGTTTTAGAAAATGAAAAGAATAGTGGATTCAAAATCCCTGTAGAGAACAATATGATATCATCAGCTATCATAAATTTATCAAATATTTCAATCAACATATATTGTGTGTATATTACAATAGCTTCCTATGTATCCAATCAAAACTGAAGCACCATTGTGCTGGACAAACTACAAACCTATATGGTGATGCTATTTAGCCACAAAACCTTTACAATGGAATACATATAAACTGCTAGAAAAAGTGCAGCTATTAATCTATCTCACTGCATATAAACATCCAGTTTCATGACCCAGAACAAAATAAATTTACCGCTATCATTGAGCAGCTTGTATTGTAATACGGCATCGCAAGTACCAATACAGAATGAAAAAATATATCTACATGGAAGTCAATCCCCAGAATATGAAAATTAAGTTCATAATAGACTTTCAGAGTATGATTTGAAAGATTTTCTCTAAGGAGTGGCCGATACTGGGATATGTGCATATTCTGACTCAAAATACCAGTATATTGAGAGCATTCTTGAACAGAATGACTTGGTAGATGGAAACCTCAACATAAGCCAACAGAGTGTAAGTAATGCCCAGAACAAGAACCATTTCCTGGGCTGCATCAAAAGAATCATCACCAGCAGTTCAGTGGAAGGGATTCTCCCTTTCTGCTCCTGTGAGACCTCATCTGGAGTACAAGTGTCCAGTTCTGGATTCCTCAATAAAAGGACAAAACTGCTAAAGCAAGTCCAGAGGAGAGCCACAAGGATGGTCATAGGGCTAGAGCACCTCTCTTAAAAAAACAGGTTGAAGGAATTGGTGCTGTTCAGCCTGGTGAACTTATGACTGCAAGAGGATGTTACAGCAGCCTTCCAGTACCTGAAAAAGGGGTCTACAGGAAAGCTGGAGAGGGGGACTCTCTAGTTACAGGACAAGGGGGAATGGCTTCAAACTAAAAGAGGGTAGGTTTAGATTAGGTCTTAGAAAGAAATTCCTCGCTATGAGGGTGTTGAGGCACTGGAACAGGTTGTGTATACTCTTTGTATGGAAGTGTTCAAGGACAAGTTGGATGGGGCCCTGGGCAACTAGGAGGTGTCCTTGCCTCCCTGCAGGGAGGTTGGAATTAAATGATCTCTTCCAACTTAAGCGATTCTGTGATTCCACAAATATCTCAAAACATCAAAATGGAAAATTTAGAGCCTGCTCATGCATATTGATATATGTTCACCACCTTCAAGTCTAGACAATAAACAAATGTGTGGATTTACCCAGGTTTCTGAGTATCTGCAAAGTATTTATTGTCTATATTTCAATCTTTCTGATGTATAGTACCACTGTGTGAATATACAGGGTTTGTTCAGACAACTCTTTTTAAAACATAGGCTATTGCCATAGTTGGCAACAAGTCAGTGATTACTTTCTGAAACTACGTTATGATGCTGCTTATGACAAATTGGAAGACTTTCTCATGCCATACCTTTCCTTTTGTACTTACCCTCTGCTTCCTGAACTATTTATTTTAATTATTTGGTAATAGAACCCTAATAGGGTCCTCTAAGCTTGCACAGTAGACTTCATTACTTCATAAGTTTTGTCACTATTTCCAGAACTCTGTTTACTTTGTCAGTATGTTTAAGTAAAAATGATTTGTGATTTGGTATTCCCCAAGCAGTACAGAAAACAAATACATTGTGTGACTCAATGTATTTCTGTTTAGCTCAAATATCCATTAAATCTTTTATTTTGTTAAGAAGGTTTATTGTTATCTGACTTTCTAATCACTAGCATAATTTAGTGTTTGTGGATGATAATTGGTATGAAGATTTTCATGTTTTATTTCTAATGCAGCTTCGTCTAGGAAGGGTGAAAAAGCAAATCAGTCCTGACAGATTTTTTTCATCCCATAGTTATGGAAGAGACCTGCTGTATTCCTTCCACATATTTTCACAACAGATGCCATTATATTATCTCCTTTTCAGAAGCTACAGAAAAAGTCTTTTTCACGTGCTGAATAATAATGCAGGGAAGTAATTAATTTTCTTGCAAGTGAAACTCAGTTTATAAAAGCCTTTATGCAAATACTTTAAAACAATATGGTCAACTCCTGGAGAACAGAAGTGCCTTTAATTGTTTGGGCTGTGATTAACAAAAGTATTTTTTCAGCAGTCTGTCATTTGTAGCATCCATCTTCCTATATGTTGCCTATCAGTGTAGCCAGTGATCCTGAGAATGTGAATCTGTCTCATGATCTCTATAAAGGACTGATTGTAAAACATGGTATGCAGCTAGATTTCATACCATTTTTAAGCTTAAAAATCAGGATCAGCTATTGTCAGTGGTGATATCTGCTTGAACCATAGTAAAAGTGAAATCAGAATATACTTTAATTTAATCATACAGCAGAATGCATTTATTCTGATTAAATTCACAAAGACTGCTAAAGAACCTGTAGAGAAAGAATAATACTGATAATGAAAGATGAAAAGGAGTTCCCAGCAAAGATGTGATCAAGGAGGTTAAATGTGCTGATCTAGTCACTGCGCAGAGTATAATGAATTCTACATCACTGAAATATTGTGATACTATGAAACTAGAAGCATAGTTCCTATTCAGGTTTACTGTGTATGGTATGACATAATACATAAAGGTAAGAAAAAAATTCAACAGTAGCCTGTATTTTTATTCTGTTGAATATGCTGTTTTCTTACTTTCTTACACTTGAGATTGCCGGATAATGCATTGTTTTGCAAGTTCATAAAAATGATGCATTATTAAGAGTTCTGGCTTTTATTTTCAGATGGAGGAGAAACGTCATACTGTGTTCTGTAGAAATATTTGGTTGGAAGACAGGTTATTATGGTCATTTAAGTAGAAAAAAAAATTATACATTGCCATCACGTGAGGAATTTTAGTATAAAACCTGACCTTTAGAAACCTTAGAGCCTGGTTCAATTTTTTTTTTATTAAGTAACATCCAAAGCAAGAACTAGATAATGCTGGAGAATATAGCTCTGTATTATATTTAACAGAAACAATAGAGCTTCATAAGGAATTAGCAGTCAGTCACAAACATTCTTACCTCCTTCCCCACTAGAATTGTCTTTTCTCCATATAGCAGGAAACAAAACACTGGTTACTATAGACAGATCACAATGCAGATGCACTCCTTTTGATCCCCAAGCTATTATGATGAAACAAGTGAAATTCTGTCATCTCTGATAATCTATGCCACTAAGTTTGTAGTAAATTTGGAATATAAGTTACTGGAACATGTTTTCTAAGGTCTGTCAGAGCAGGTAAGTTATTTCCAGTTTTTTAGTGAGATGTCACATTTAGTTAACTGTCAAGAAGAATAGAAGGCTTTAAAGTAGGTGAACTTTTTGAAGCCTTGTACCATGAAAGATGCACCATGAATTCAAGGGTTCTTAATTTTCATTTGCAATGCCTTTATAAATCAGTTCATATATTCTAGGACATAGAGAACATTTATTTTATGTATGTGACTAATAATTAAATGGAGAACACAAACCATATTTTTGTCATAGAGCAGCTGGCTGTGAAAATAGAAGGAACAACTGTTTTCTAGATTCTGAGACCACGTTGTAATGCATAAACTGTCTTTTATTTTGTTTTACAGGGTTTGTATGTTCTGCTTTAAAACTTCTGTCAGGATTTGATTAATTATTGGTGATTTGCTTACTAAACTAGTAATTGCTCATACACGACAGGCTTTAAAACAGCCCTATAGTCTACAGAATTCCATATGAGTACTATTTAGTATGAATAGAAAATACAGAATCAGATGTCCTTGTCTCAAAACTTACACGTTGTTAGAAGCTCATATGATTATATATAATCTGAATGTTGTTTCCCCAAAAAAACATAATCCAGTGATGAAGCTGATCTGCTTACAAGTTTGAGTGTACTGACTATGTGTCTTTTAAGGAAACCTGTTATTTCTAATATGTAGGTTTCCTACAAACTGTATAATCATCATCAGTCTTTCTGTGATGCTTCATTAAAATGTAGAAGTAACATACTGACTTTCTGAAATCAGCCTGAAATGTTCTAGGATAAGCTTTTTACATTCTGAGTTTGTCCTTTGGGGTTTTAAGCGTTTTTTTTATAAATTACCCAGATGTTTTTAGAAGAACATTTTGTTCTGTGGAAATGATAGGAAAAAAAAGTAAAATTAATTAGCCATTAAGTTATATGAATGGATAACATTCTGATTAAAAGTTGCTACTAAGGCTAGTCCTCTGTAGGAGTTAATAGGTTTATGTATCTGTTACTTTATTCTTTTAATTTGTGAGCTTCAGATTCACAGAAGCAATCTGTGCCTTCAGATTACAACCACTTCATTTCTGTATATTCTCTCATATTTTGCATTCCCCCCCAAGATGTGATGCTAAATTAGAATAAACATAAAGTAAATTAATAAATAATTCTAGAAATGATGAACTAGGATTTAAGGAATTTTTAAGGATTTTTTTCCCCTGTGACTGTCTGATCATTTGCTTTAAGTTAGAAAAATTATGTAATGGAATGGTTTTAAATCCATTTGCAGCCAATCAAGACATTATTTTCTGCAAGTGTGTATTTGGAATAGACTGCTTAGGTTTAAGAAATGTGGAGCGACACTGTTTTGTCACAATTTTTATAGTTATGCAAAGTTACAAAAAAGATGCAAAAATGAGCACTAGTGAGGCCTCACCTCATGTATTGCATTCAGTTTCAAGCACCTCAATAAAACAACTTTGAGATTCTGGAGCATGTCAAAGAAAAGCAACAAAGCTAGCAAAGAGTCTGAAAGATAGAGCAAGGAGCAGATGAGGGAACTGGGATTTTTTTCAGTCTAGAGAAAAGGAGGTCCTTTACAACTACCTGAAAGGAAGTTATAGACAGGTGGGAGTTGGTCTCTTCTCCCAAGTCAGTAGTGACAGAACAAGAGGAAATGGCTTCAGCTTGTGTCAGGGGAGGTTTGGTCTGACTGAAGAAATGGTCAGGTATTGGAGCACGTTGTCACCCAAAAACATGCATGAAAGCATAAATTTAATTTTACAGTGTATGTCACTGATTCTTATTTCATTACATTTTTCTAGAGATAGCTCTGAATTTCGTAATTAGTTAAATAATTACGTTGTGAACTTTGTGCTCAGCATGTAAAACATTATTGAATAAACTACCTTTATTTTTTGCCAAGCAAAGATCCTATTTTTAATTAGTGACAATATAAATTGTCGTCCAATTAGTCAAGGAAATTACAGAAAAAGTTGTAGGAGAGGTGAGTAAATCTGATTTTGTTCTGTGTTCAGCATTTTACGAATGAATTTCCATGCCATTTCTCATTTACAGTTCCATGGTAATTTTTATCTGCAGAAATGTGAAAGTGTCATGTTTCAAGTGCATCTCTCTCATTCACTTTTCCAGAAAGCTTGCTTAAGTTTGTTTAGGTCAGTTCACCATTCTTAACACTAGCTCTTTCATTCTGTGCAGCGTCATGCATGCAATGCCATGCAGTTACAACTGTGAAAGGAAGACCACAAGTACTAGCTCTCACCAGATTAGAATGAGCATTGCTTTGCATCATGAGACCCTCTTTGTCTGCCTTAAAGGCAGGCATCATCCATGCTAGAAAGTATTATATTGACTATACTTGTCCACACAGTAACTCACAGTACAGATGATGTCCATCATATGAAAGCAGTTCTTCCTATCACAACATGAACATGTTAAATCTCAGGTTTGTCTCATTTACTTAGAATCACAGAATCATAAAATCAGCAAGGTCAGAAGAGACCTAAAACATCATCCAGTGCAACCATCAACCAAAACCCCACCATGACCAGTAATGTAGACCTAGGTCTACATCTATGTGTTTTTTGAATATGTCTAGGGTTGGAGACTCCACCACTTCCCTGGGCAGTCTATTCCAATACTATACCACCCTTACAGTGAAGAATTTATTCCTAATGTCTAATCTGAACCTCCTCTCTTAATGACTTGAGGTTATACTTTAGTTTAGGACAGCAGCAAAATTTCAGGTAGAAGTCAAGGTCTTAGACCATAGTCAGTTCTAATATATGATTTGGGGACAAAATAATCCATAACAAAACTATGTTTATTGCATCATGAATTGCATATGAACCTTTCTGAGATTAAAACCTTGAAGTGTACTCTACCTTAGGCTTTAAAAATAGTAGTATTTCTGTGTTACTAAGTACATGTCTTCACCCACATATATGAAGTACTGTTGTGTAACTCCATAGTTATTAAAGCATATTTATCAGTAGTTACTGAACATGGATATAGAACTTTGAGAAAGCTTAGGTTTAAGCCATATGTGTCTTCTGCTACAGATAAAGCACTTCTAAATGCTTACAAAACAGAGAAAATACATTGTACTTTTCTTGTCTATACTTCCTAAAATCTATTTTAAGTGCTGAAATTCATCTCTTCTTTTTTTAACTGCTATGGCTGTCCTTCCCTGCTAGCAGATCCCTAGGCACTTTCTTAATATCTAAGAGATAGAAGAAATCTTGCCGTAGGTGGGTATAATGGATAAGAGGAATACCTCTGTCACATACAGGACAATGAAGAATGAGGTCTAGAATACACCTATTCTGTTCACAGCCAGGCCACCAGGGAAGGCAGTCACCATACTCTCAAAAAGGAAGTACTTCCTTTTGCTGAAGATTTATGCACATTCCAGGATTCCATTGCTTAACATTTTCTGGCACATAGGATTTTGTCTTTTGCTCAGAAATACGAGGAATGCATGTTAGAAGGCATTGCTTTTTTAATTCCATTTTGTCCCTTTTGCCATTTTCTTAATCAATAGACATCGTTCAAAATGGTGGAAAGATCCTAAAAACCACAAAACAAAACACAAAAATGGGAATTACTGTGTCTATTACTTTTTTACAGTCACCTATTTGTGGTTGTATAAGTGTTATGAACATTTTAAACTTGCTTTTCAGACCAATGAAGATGAATGCTGCATTAGATGTACAAAATATGCATAGCCTTTCTGTCATTGATGTTAGTGTAATGCTCAATTATACTGAACTTCAAGGGATATTCTCTTCAGCTGCGTTTTTCCAGAGTTCATTGTCCATTTCTGGCAAAACACTTTTTTCTCATTCTCTTCAGCAATAATAGCACTTCTGTTGTTTCTAATTCATCATGTTTGCTATTTTTTGAGATACTGCAACAACATCCAAATTGTTACATCTGTATGGGTTCATTTTTATGCCAGGAACCATAAAAGCAGTTGGAATGCATAGCCTCTACCTTGAATAACCTACCGCTTAATTCACAGCACCGAATATCTTTTAATGTCCTGACCCACACAACTTTTGTAAAACTTGACAGATACAATGTTGTCATCTTTATTCTGTGTCTCCTTCTCTTAAAGGACCAAACAGGCCATCCATGGCACCTTTCTACACACTTTCCAAAGACAAAATCCACCCCTTTCTCTTTCTAAAATGTGCAGGTTTGATAGCAAGCCTGAAGTGCAAAGAAACCCCACATATTATTCTTCTTTGAAAACAAGGCTTTAAAAGAAAGTTTGTGGGTTTGCCAGCTTGTCAGACCTTAAATTTTTCAGCTGTGACGTTAGTGCAGTTAGGGTAGTTTACAGTTGTCAATTTGTACTGCAGAGTGTGTAGTAAGATGATAGCATTGAGGAAACAAGTGTTTGAAAGATGTGTAACCACTGCCATAGAAATGGAAGTTTCATCTGACCACCTTAGGCAGCACTGCCACTCCTTTGGGGTTAGACAAAGTTTAGATGTGCAAATGCAAAGCAAAGAGGGACAAATGGGCTGTATGGTGTGGCAGTAATTTTGCTAAACTGGTCACTTTTTTTTCCCCTCTCTTGTCCTCTTTGGTGAAGCAAAAGCAAGCTATCTCTTCCCCTCTCTCACTTCAAATAAACGTTACAACTTTTTTGTGATGCACACTGGTTTATACTTAGAATTTATACAAGGCGCTTACATATAAATATTTTCGTAAATACTTACTAATATAACTATTTTAAGAGACTATTAATGAGTAGAAAGAAGGGGAAGAAAAATGCCTTTATGTCTTCTGTATGTCCAGACCACTAACAAGTAAGCCCCGGTGTAGATATGAACCTGCTGCTGATCTCATAATTTACTCCACTATAAAACTGCATGATGTGAAAAAACAGCACTTAAAGGAAAGACTGCCATCACTGCACCACTGTAATTCTTTCATCTTTATTTTTCAAATAAAACTAAGGAGATGTAAAAGCACAAATGCTTTATTAAAAATGTGGACTAGTTGGAGCAATCATGCATTTTCCTAATCCTTATTCTTGGCAAGCCTCAGTTTAACCCCGATTTAGTGTAATCTAAATCCTAACCCTGTCTGGAAACTAAGCCTCAAATTAGAAATGGTAATCACGGAAATTCGTATCTCTGCCCTTTGGCATCCTTTGTCTTTTATTCATCAGTGCAAAATGCATAGTTTTGTTCCTGTGAACATTTGCATATGGAGATATTTGAATGATGTATCCTCCCTGCTTCAGAAGTTTAGTCTTCTTTCTCCTAAATATATGATACCCTGTACTTTACACGTATGTTCTCTGCCTTTGTTTCATTACCATAACTCCATCTGATTCCTATTCTTATGTTAACAAAGGGACATTCTTGGATTCCCTACTTTTATGAAGCTTTTTTTTTAGTACACAGACTTTTCTATTTTCATGTCCATTAAGCAGAATAGTCATCCAATAGTTCAGCCATAACCACATTTGGATGTACGATGTTCAGATGATATACCGTGCTATAAGCTATGATAATGCCTGAGTGCAAATGTGAGAAAAAAACGTTCTGAATTTCATTGTTAAAGGAGAGTGAGAGCTATTTCGTTGTTCGTGTGAGTGAGATAGGTCACTTTGGAAGAGCTTGCTGTATGCATTCTTTAATATAGCAGATTTTGAGAATTGCCAAAAGGTGCAAATTCCTTTTTGCATCTTCATGTCTTTATGAATATGTCTAATTTCAAGACTCAATGAACTCATTCGTTGAAACAGAGAACTTATTTAAGGCTAAATGCTAATAACAGTGAATGTTAAGTGACTTAATGCAATGTGAAATTGCTGCTCCAACATTCATACAAATGATAATTTAGTCTAAGTGTTTCTGTGTTCTGTTATATAGACATTACTTTGCAATTTACAGGGTAATTGCATACAGACCTGCTAAACAGATTTGTTTTCTTTTGCATCAAAAGTGCTTTGCACATCTCTTCAATATGTGAAGGATATTTGCTAATTCTCTGGTTTTTAGTGCCATGGTATATGCAGCTTTTTTACTTTGAATATTTACTAAATGTTACTGAGTTTCTGAACATTCTACTGATGTGTAATTCCCTTCCTTTTTGTAGTATAATTGCATGAAGTTTAAGAGAAATAAGAAGAGATACCAAGACCTATTTTTACAGTGTAGACATCGCCCTACTAACTTAGAGTACCACTAAGTAGAAGATCTTTCTGTGCATAGCACCTTTAAAGAAAGGACCCTGGGATAAGAATTTATCGTGTGTTCGTAATTACTTTCTTGTTTTGGTCAAAATTTACCATGTAAAATGATTCAATAGGATTAATGTTTATTAACTGGTGTTTTTCTGAGGCTTTATATCTTTTAAATTAAATTAGGCTTTTATGTATAATTAGAAATGGGTTTCCCCCACACACTTTATTCATATACATATTTCATTGGTAACAGTACGGAATACAAACCTAAATTACTGCTTCTCTACTCCCTTTGATTTCAGTTTTCACAATTCTCTGCTCAGTTGCAGGAGGAGTGATTTTGAATAATATAGTCATGATGTCAAAACTGCAAATTACGTGCTGTTGCCATCTGGAATAGTGGAAATAAAAGCTTTATTTACACTGTTGTTTGAAATAATGAACTTTATTGCAGCAGTTTATCTTCAGTATCTCTAGTGTATTCTGGGAATACTCCTTGCATGCTTTTTATTCTATGAGCTACAGAATGACTAAAATTTGCCTGTAGCAAAGCTATCACTGAATCTTGAAATAGATTATCTTTTTCTTCCTGCATATAATGGAAAACCACCCTCCATTTCTGGAACTTGAATCATTGGCTCACATATTTTTTAAGAGAGATGGTAAAATGCTGTGAGTATGTATTTTCGGTAGGGAAGTTATAGACATTTAACTACAGGTTAATGTGGGTATTCTGGTACATGGGAGTTTCACTTGTGCAAATAGTTTTTGTAAAAATATTACTCTTTTGCTGTCTTCTCCAGTCTTGGACTACAGTTGTATTGCTTTGCATTTGCACTCCACCTACCACTGAACTCATCACAATTTCCTTTGGGTACTTTTCCAGTTTTTGATTTCCAAATGTTTTCAAGACACAATAAACCTGAGCACAATTTTATTGTAAAGAAAAATAAAAAAATGTATTAACAAAGAAAAAGAAACAGTTAGAGAAGAAAAAAACCATAAGCTACCAGCCAAACAGATCTGTCCCACCCCCACTGCAGCTGCGTGGCAATCAGCCACCCAAAGAAGGACTTCCTGAGGTGAACAAAGTCCCCCTGCCACACACCTTTCAAACAAAGTAAACATATAATAGACTCGTAGCTATAATGGATAAGGGAAAGGAAAAAAGGAAAAAAAGGAAGAGAAAGAAAAAAAAAGAAAATCAGTATGGGGATAAAATAATGCAAGGACTGAATCAAGTATGAGAGAAAAATGAGTAAAGGTTCAATTCAAGAACAGAAGGTTAGAAGCTACCAGGGAAAATGGAAGAGAGGAGGGAGATTATCTTTTCATCTGGTCCGTGTGGCGAGATGGGCACAGGAGACAATGTTGATTAACATAGAAGTAAAATTTCTTTTTGTTAGAGCATATTTAAACTTGTTTGTCTTTTCATGGTACCACTGCATCAAAATTATTGTTTACACATAAAAGCTGAGTTAAAATCTATACTTTTAAGAGCTGCTTCCTCTCTGATGGGAAGCTCTACCCTAAGACAGGTGTACCATGATGTGAAAAGAGATGTTGGGCAATGTCTATAGAGACAGTGTAATCTGCATGTGTAAGATAATGTGGACATTGAATAGGAGTGGGTATTGGCCTCTTCTCACAAGTAACAAGTGATAGGACAAGGGGAATGACCTCAAGTTGTACCAGGGATAGTCTAGATTACACTTCTTCATTGAAAAGATCATGTGGCATTGGAACAGACTGTCCAGGTATTTGGTTAAATTGCTATCTCTGCACATGTTTAAAAGTTGTATAGATGTGGATTTTAATTACATGGTTTAGGCTTGGTACAGTTAGGTGGTTAGACTCAGTGATGTTAAAGGTTCTTTCCAAACTAAATGATATATTATCCTGTTATTCTATGATTTTTTCCATGTGTTGGTTGTAGAAGAACCATTTTGACAAACATGTCAGCAATGTACAAATTTCAAGGACATTGACTACTGGTAGCTATATCACGCAAACAGAATAGACAGAGAGGCAGTTTAGAAAAATGAAGAATTGTGATGTGAAATGAGGGGAGTCCGTGCTGTATCATTCTCTTTTAAGTGTTCATATGGTAACTAGTCTTTTTTAATTGCCTCTCTGTGTTGTTCACATCATATTTACAGTGAAAAGAACTTCTGTACATCTCTTCAAGGAATTAGAAATTATACTAGCTTAGTATTAAAGGCATTCTCTTATTGTTAGTAATGGAATGCAGCACTATCAAGACACCTCTCAAGACACGTAACAAATTCAGGGTTTGTGCTCTGTTTCTAAGTGTCTGTTCTCCTGAACAAAATACATATTACATATATGACTCACTAAGCATCAGGACAGGGAAATATGCCCTTTAATGGTCTCTCAAAATGACAGTAGGAAATGGTGTTGAGAAAGTTAAGTCTGATTTAAACACTTGATGAACTGGAAGATATTTCACTAGAACTAAATATTAAAAGGAAACTGGCATATAGTATGGCTTAAAGCCTAGTAAGCATATTAGCAACCAGTAAAAAAACCCTTTATCTCCTGTAAAGTTGTAGAGCTACCAATGTCTTAGAATATAATTGATTTTCTCTTACTGTGACCAGAAAGTACTCGGCTCTTTTGCAGTCTTGATGATGTATCAAACTTGGTATCCTCAAACTGTAAAGACAGTTTTATACAAACCACTAATAAACTTAGAAAAAAGCAATTAACATCTTAAAAAATTAAATTGACTGTGATAAGCACTCCATTAGAAATTTCATTATCTCCCTGGTCTATGTTATGTTGAATATTGGGTTTTATTGCCAAGTACCTGAAAGCCAGATTGGAAACGAGCCACAACTGTCAAAAATAAAACAGTACTGGCTATTTGAATCTGTTACATTGTGATGTTTCTCATGAAAATTTCATGAAGAGCATTCATTCAAAGAGATTCTATGCATAAGGGTGATGGAAGGAATTTAATTACCCTTATTTAAAAAGCTCTTTACTACTCTATGCTATTAGCATTCAAGATAGATTATCTTTGTTGTACACTTTATATATTTGCAAAATGGACTCCAGGGTTTTCTTTATTAGCTAAGGAGGAAAGGAAAGGTCAGGTCATAAAAATCCTGTTCTGTGTCACAAGTCAATTTTTATCAGTTACTCCCCAAGCAAAGACTTCACCCTTGTAAACAACATTAAACATACTTTATTTGGAAAGAGACTATAGTTTGTGAAGGAATTGATGCTTAACAATATTTTGGTAGACATATTAGAACCGAACAGCTATGCAGACTTCTTGGGCAATTGTGTTTGCTATGCCAGAGTAGTATAGTCTCCGTGTGCATTTGTATTGCAATTAATCATATAGTTTGTGTGATTAACTATGCAGACCTTGGGAACTGCAAAGACTTCTAGAATCTTAACTGCTTGCTATTCATTTTTTCTAAAAATCTAAAGACTTCTCTAAAACTATTTGAAAATATGGCAGATTTTTCGTAAGAGAAAGTTGATGTTGAATAATTTCTTCTAAGTTAAATTTTATCCCTTAAATCTATTTCATGTCAGTAACTACAAATCAAGACATTTAGAAAGATACATGTTTTATTGTTACAGCTGATCCTATTTATTTGACTTTTTGCTTGTCCTTTTTGAACTGAGATAATAGAAGTCATTTTGCAATAAATTATTTTTCACATTTTAATGGAAATTAAGAGCAACATGATGTAATTCAACACATTATTTTACCTGTGCTGACTGGATTTCTGATAAATTGTCTGATCTCACTGTGCTTCCAGTGTTACTTGCTAATGTGTAAAGCTAACTTCTTGTGTTAGTTATTTCTTAACATTTAGATATTTACTGGTCTATGGTATGGATGTTTTAATGAGATCTGAGTGCTTTATTGGACTCAAGATTGTTACAAATGTCCTGTCACTTTAACTTTGGCAACTGTGTAATTCCAATGTTTAGAATTTCTCAGTGCTCTGCAATGGTTTCATACAAAATTGTAAGGACTTTTGTGAGCAGAGCAAAATCAGTGTTGTAAAGTACCATACGGGGCATCTAGTGGTTATGCAATACATGCTATATCTATGCTAATTTACTACATTTTATAAGTATGGAATTTGTAGCTGTTTTTGTGTGAATGATTTTGTATCAGCATTTTGATCACTGTAAGCTACCAAAAGTACTACCTGAGAATTTATGTCTTACATCAGTTCCTTGAACATTAAGCATGATGGTGACCATGGGCTTTCACAAGTTATTATAGAGGTAATGTGAAATCCTCAAGTCATACATTTCTTTTGCAGAGGACCAAATTCCACGAGGTTTCCCCACGATTGACATGGGCCCACAGCTGAAGGTGGTTGAACGAACTCGTACAGCTACTATGCTATGTGCAGCCAGTGGCAATCCCGATCCTGAAATCACTTGGTTCAAAGATTTCTTACCTGTTGACACAAGTAACAACAATGGCCGCATCAAGCAGTTACGCTCAGGTAGGGTCTTGTTACTGTTTCGACTAAAACCCAGAGTTGTTCTCTCTCACCTTTTCTTTATTTTCTTTCTCTTCTTTTTTTTTTTTTTTTTAAATTTAATTATTTTTATTTATAGGTAACAATTTCTCTTCTTCCTCCCCTTTCTGTGTTACTGAGTGTGTTGTCCATGTCTGTGATGTTGTCATAGCCTTTTCTAGAGTCTGTCTCTATGTGTTTTGCAGCTTCTGTTTACTCCACATTGCTCACTGCTGTGACTGTACTTTTTGATAATTTTTTCTTTACTGCTTATTGCAGTACTTGATGGATCCATTTTCTCCTCTTTCTTTCTTCTTTCCTTTTTATTTTTTTTTTATAACAAATTTCTTTCAACATTGGACTTCATTCAGAAATTCCAAGGAGTACCAATGGTTATATTCATCAAAACCAAAAACTGCATTAGACACTTCAATTAAAATTTAAAATGTGTTTTGTGCTGTCTTTTCCACATTTGACTCCACCAAAGATTAGCCAGTTTGGACACATCTTCTTTCCTCTCACAAATACATAAAACACAGTACTTTTCCCCATGCACAATTATATCTTAAGAATTATTTATTTATTTTTTTAAAAAAATCCTTGGGCAATATATGAACAAGGGGTTGTTGTTTTTTTGGCTGAGCATATTTCCAATACATTTAGCCACAGTAGTGTGCGCCTGTGCTAAAGCTTTAAGAATCCTACATTTTCTGGATCTACAGAAGTCTGCTTTTGGTGTAGAATCCAGCTTTTGCTGCTCTCTCTCTCTTTGCCCCTTGCATCTTCCTAGCAGTTCTTTTACTCTCCTCCTGCCCTAGTTTATTCTTTTGCTCTCTTTAGATTAAAAAAAAAAAAGAAATCTCTAAATTTATTTAAATTTTATCCCTAAATAAGATAATTGGGATATAGTGAGCTTTTTTTCTTTGGCAACTGCAGTATTGTTGTAGAATCTAAGTTGTTTAATCACGTCTTCCCAGAATTCTCAGCTTTTGACCTGTCCTGTGATGTTAAATCGTCTTGTTAACTGACTTTTTGCTTGTTGTCAGCAGAACTGTATAAATTAACCTTCTGTTAATGTAGATTAAGAATTAATTTTTTCACATGTGACATAGATTATTTAGTATATAAAGCTTTAACTGAAAACTTTGTACCAAATTATAAGGAATATAATAATATTTTTATGCTGTCTTTCTTCTCTCCGTATTTAAATCTCCAGAATCTATTGGTAAGTGCTCAGTTCTGAAGCGCACTTCACCCCCACTAATTTCCATATTGAGAATATTATTATTATTATTACTATTATGATTATTATTATATGATTACTATTATTAGTCTTAAAATGCATGGCATGCATTTTACTAACAGTCAGTGTAGTCACCAGATCCCTATAGTGGCGCACACGCACACCTCCACAGAAATATTGTCTTACCAGTCATAGCAACACCTAAAAGCAGCAGTACACATGTATCATATAACTGTAGAACAGTAAATGCCATAATCAAGTCTAAAATATGATGTTGTTTTGAGATAACCCTCAGTGTATCCTCTTTATATATATATA